>JAQIUQ010003854.1:0-65000 GCA_030378365.1 Hybognathus amarus
CCATTTCAACACTATATAGAGAAAAAATTGCGCCAAAATTCAGAAAAAATATGTTGATCCAGGAACATGTGCCCCGTTAGAAATATGCTATTATATTCTATAGTTGTATGAATTCTACTGAGAAAACATGAGAAACATGTAAATAATGACAGAGTCAATGTTCAGAAATTATTCATTATATTTTGTTTTGAACTATGCTGTATAGCTGTGTTTTCCAGTGTGATTGTTGTCAAAATCAAAAATTAGATTATTACTGGCAGATTATTATGTACTGGCAGGGTAATGTTAAAGTAACTTTGTGAGATGTACGAACACTACGTGTTTACTGATGCATACATACTCAAAATTCATAATAACTGCATATCAACAATAATGTGTTGTTCATTACAAAACATGGGATTATCAATTATATTAGAGAATTGGTCATACATAGAAAACATGCCGTTGAATGTACCCTGAGTGCAAACCTTAGTCACATTCATTGTGAAGTGTGCAAGTGATTTGCAAAGATTAATATAAAAGTTAATAAAACTTTAAACTCACTTCTTCTGGCGGTACAGCAGGGACATGAATAGTTGGTACTGATTCTATTTTCAGGAGCAGCTTCTTAGTACAAAACCAGCTTTAATACTGATCCCGTTTATAAAGCAGTCTGGTGAGAGAAGCAGTAGAAAGCTGGAAGCTAGCCAGACAAACACGGTGAGTAGGGACTTTTCCCCTTGTGAGTGGTGTAAAATACTGTAGTTTCATGCAACTTAAGCCCCATTCGCACCGGGATTAGTATTATCTGGTGACCTGTGGTAATTTGTAGTAATTTGCGGAGTTTGTCTGTGATCTTAATCCCGTGTCGAATCGGCCGTGTCTGTAATTTGTAAAGTAAAACTCCCGCAAATTACCTACTATATTTCGCCGTAACACCGAGGTCCTGTGATAATATTAGTCCTGTGCGAATCGACATCTTGTGATTTGGCCTTGGATCGTATATAATTTTTTTAAGGTTTTTGTTTCATCTGTGCCTTTTTATCCATCTTTTCGCGGAGAATAGAGTCTGAGTTGGAGTGTTTTGATAGTATTTTGGGTGTGGGGTCATATCGCTAGTACAACTATACAATTTGCAGAAAGAGTAAAGCTGAAAACCATAAGAGCAAAAACAAAAATAACGATTAGATGGAGATGAATGACATGTTTAGCAGCATACGATAAGGACAGTTCTTCTGTTTATTATATACAGCTAGACATAATAACGACGAGTGTTGGCAATCGGTGCACTCGATACTTCAAAAAGATAGTTTCGCAGATACTCGGGAAATGAAAAAACCTCACGATACCTAAATTTATTAGTATCGATACTTTTATGAATGAACGAGTTCCAGATTTGTAAGAGATGTATTTCATGTTGGTGTGTGCCACACATGCTTCCAGTCTCTCCCTATGGATGTCTGTGTTTCTCCTCACGAACGCAGCAGCTGTCATGAGACAACTACCGTGAGACGGCTGCATGCACGAGCACACGTGATACAGTGGCCGCCTGTCAGTAGCGGAGTGGCTATCCGGAGAGTCGCATCTCTCGTGGTGCCGGTAGTGTTTCGCAGGCTCTCGAGGGCCCGGCCTATAGTTATACATTGCAAGTTATTAGCAACACAATCCAGCGGCCTGTACACAATAGTCTCTGCAATGGCGATAGTTTGAAGGCACCGCGTCCGTGTGAAGAAGGCGCTTGCGACTGGCACGAGCCGCAAAAGACACTGTATCCATGCAACTGATAGCGCAAGAGAGCTCTGCTTGATTTTTTAAAAAACAAGCAGATTTTAGCGCTAGATCCCCCCAAACTTTCATGGATAGCATAAATAATCTGCAAGCTGCTAAATTAAAGGATACAAAGCATCAGCAAAATGATCTATCGGCTCATATGATTATAACCAGAGCATGTGCATGTCAGTGATTTATTTATATTAAGTTATTACAGGATTTAAGAGCACAGACCTATACAAAGGAGGTGCATGCGAAAACACCTTGCTACGAAATACTTTCCTTTTCAGGGAAAGTATCGAAAAAGTACATGTATGGGTAAAATACTTGACTTGGTATCGGTATTCGAAAACAATAATTTTGGTATCGTCGACTAATGACATCATATCCGGAAGATAAGTCAGTAAATTCGAGTAAAATCAAGGCTTCCGCTGATCCCGCTGCATATGCGCCACGCGAAATTCAGATGTGGGTGGGTAATTTCAAATTCACATGTGGTCCCCAGGTAATACTAATCCCGTGCGAATAGGCTCTTTAGTTCTCCCTCGCTTTGCCATGCGGGGATACATGTGCTGTTACGTTCGTGCGATAGCTGATTAGTACTCATGTCATTGACCGGAAAACAGGAACGTTACAGGAATCACTAACCCGTTGATCTTGGAAGCGCTAAGTCGATCACAAAGAGTTTTCGAAATCAGAGAAAAAAGCTTATTGTGTGTAGTTAATGGTGTCTTATGGGATGTGGAGGTGCGCACGCTGCTGCAATCATGTCTCTCATTTTTGCCGCGCGCCTATCGGGCTCATGCGGACGCGTCCAGTATAACCAAGGCTTTACGCAATTGTAACCAAGGCTTTACGCACAGAAGAGCTCATATTAGCCAGCTAAACTGGGTTCTTATCCCTTGCTGTATTATGGGTTTGTTATGTGGGGAGAAATGTGATGGTTACGCTTGTGAGACGCTTTGTAAACTTTATCCATGATGTGGTTTATAATGGACTGTGGTACAGAAACAATGACAATGTTACTCACTCTTGGCTTACTCTGGCTATTCTCTGCTGTCTCAGGCAACGAGATGTTTGTCCCGTTTTAGCCACCGTAGCTTCTTCGAAAGGGGAGGGGTGAGCAGTGGGCTGAGCCCTTAGTGCAAACTCGCAACCAAACCACTAGATGGTGCTAAAAATCACACACTGCACATTTAAACTAAAACTAAAACCATAAAGAAATCTGTTATATTGATATAAAACAAATGTTAACTGAAATAAGTTATAAAATAAATAAGTATAAATATATAAAATCATTTTTATTTGAAATATATAAATATATTTATATAACAATCTAAATTGATAAAAGTTACAATAGTATATTCAATTATACGGAAATAACACTGTGTGGGACAACTAAATTTAATTTGTTCAAAAGACCTAACAATTGTAAAATAATAATAGTGATGCTAGCCTTGGTAAACACACTGAATTCTTTGGCTTTTAATGTTCTTGCCCTTTTGACTTGTAGAGTCTCTTGTATTTCTCCTCTCTCCCGCACAGAGCGAAAACTCCTTCTCCTAATGTAATGGGAAAAGCTAATATCTCTGTGTTAATGTGTTTGAATGAACTAGACCTTCCTCCTGTTAGAGCTAACTGCTGCTCGCAGACAAAAAAAGCTAAATTATTCCAAATGCACTGCCCTCTGACTCCATTAGCATGTGACTTAGCTTGATGGAGAGACAGACGAACTTGGAAGCCTTGGCAGGAGCCTGAAGAGTTATGACCCTCGCTGCAGAAGCTGAGCTATCTCTCTCTCTTTCTCTGGCAGCTGCCATCACAGGGAACATTTGCACAGGCAACTGACTTTGCAAGAAATTAGGAGTAAATAAGAGGGTATTTTCAACCTTCTTTTGCAATCTGTTCATCTGTTAACTCCCAGCTCTTTTGTTTTTTTGGGGGTTTTTTTGCCTTATGTGGGGTTAATGTTTGCTCCCATTTTGCTTTTTACGATTAGCCTGAGTAAACACTTCCTATTAAAAACAGAACTTTTTTTAATACCTAGTAAGCTTTAGTTTACATTATTGCCACAGACAATTGTTGTTATCATCGGACAAATATTTGGTCATTAATATTAGTCATTTTCAAAGGGCACATTAGTATGAGCCTATAGATGGGTGCACAAATGCAAGTACACTCTGTAGTCTGTTTATTACACACAGGGACCAAATGCCAAATACTAAAAATAAAAGGAATACAAATGTAAAAGATTATTATTATTAGTGTGTACATGAAGATATGGTGAAATCCAGCTTGTCAATGGCGTGAGCGCAACTGGCATTTAAAGGGAATGGTGGATGAGACTGATTGGTTTATTTGCATGTTACGCCTAAAACAAACCCATTACTCATTAATGGAGCTTTTCCACTGCATGGTACGGTATCGGTTGGTACGGCACGCTTTGGCGCTTTTCCACTGCATGGTGCGGTACGACTTGGTTCGTCCTCGGCTCACTCATGGCGCATTTCCACTGCATGATACGGTATGGCTCGATTCGGCTCGCTTTAAATGGTACCTGGTCTGCTGAGGTTCAAAGCGTACCTAACTGGTACTGAAATGTGCGTGAAACACTGCAGATCACTGATTGGTCAGACAGAATCGTCACTACCAGCATCATTGTATTTGCGACCAATAGACATCAACACAGGAAACCAAACCCACTAGATTTAAATAGCCAGTAATAGCCACCGCTGTTATCGAATCAGTCTATAATCCCACCCACTTTAAAGGGGTGATGAACTGAGAAATCAAATTTTCCTTGAGCTTTTGACATCTAAGAGGTCATCATATTATAAGAATATCCTGTAAGTTTCAGAACTGAAAACGTCCTTGTTAGTCCAATAAAAGCTTTTATTGACACCAGCCTCAACAAACGACTCGTTTTTAAAAGTGGGGAAATATGACGTCAGAGTTGTTAAAACACCACCCTCGCAGAAGAAGATCAACGCCTGCTTCAACACGGCTGGTTTAGCCCCGCCCACCGATTCGTGCATTACACGCATAGCTAAGTAGCCTAACATACATGCCTACCTCGTGATGACAAACCGGATCCAGCTACCGAGCAATACAGAATATTGTGCAGTGCCTGGTTGTGGAAGACAGTCGCTGCATAAGCTTCCTGTGGATTCCAATAGGACTGCATGGATAAACTTTATTTTTAATGACGTTCCAGCTGATGAGGGTAAAACATCGTCGTCTGTTCGCTTCATTTCACTGAGGATTGTTTTGTAAACAAGACTGGATTTGCAGAACGATTAAGAGTAAAGAACGATGCTGTGCCGTCTATATTGGATCTGACAGGAATTGTACAACACACAGACTCTTGGTCGAACATGTACTGTATGGGCGAATCCGGTTGCCATTTGACAACATTAGACGTTTTCCCCACGTGCACCGACGGGTGAGTTAAACTCATTATAATATGCAAAACTGTTATCCACTCACAGCAGTGGGCGTTTATTTCCAAGTCTTCAGTGTGACACGCCCATAAAAACCGACCGTTTTTCAGGTAGGCTCACAATTTGGGTACACAATAGCTTATTACTTATTCATTTTGATGTTTTTGAATGCAAAAACCAAGCGAACGTCATAAATTGACCTCAGACAACAATATAATAACATTTTAAAAGCCAGTTCATGACCCCTTTAAAGCGGTACTAACTGCAGTGGAAAAGCAACCGAGCCGTGCTGAGCTAAGTCGAACCACGCAGTGGAAAAGCGAAGCGAGCCAAACTGTGCCATGCCGAGCCGAACCATACAGAGCCGTAACGATCCATACCAGCAGTGGAAAAGTTCCATAAGACAGTAGGGACAACCCTTCTAGACCACCCTTACCAAACATTTCCCATCGTTAAACTAACAATAGTGGATTCGGAAACTCCCTAAGTGCACTTGTGCAGTGCGCTTTAGACCATGCACTTAGATCATTAAATAGGGCCCAAAGCTTCTAAAACTCCCTTTTTATTTCATTAAGTGTCTCTGTATCTTATTCAATATCCTACATGTCTTTCTCTCTATCACTTTGTAATTCAGGCCACCTTGATGCCCTCCATCTTTTGCCATGTGTCTCTGGATGACCTTCCATTTGCCTCTGTAGCCACATTAAAGCTAATGACATCTTAGAGGGTAATTACGGCACCAAGGGGACGTGCAGGGATAAACACGTCCGGTCACGGGTAGAGGCAAGCTGAGGACAGTCTCTTATTGGAACTGTCATTGAGACACGCAGAGGGCACATCCACACCAGTGCAAGTGAATGACTCGGCAGTATAAAAGCGGAAAAAAAAATATGCAGACATGCTGTCTTGCAAGCGCTGCTGTGCACTTTTGTTTTAATAAAGACCTCTAAATTCCATGGTCACTGTCAGAGCTCGTCTAACACTGGAATTAATACACATCATACCATTTTAAAAGCTTTTTTGTTAGCATTTTTACTTTTGTGTTTTTATTTTTCATTCTCCAGCCAAAATCCCAAAAGACTATACACATAGATTATTGCACAAATTCTTTCATTTTTCTTATGCCTTTGCATCATTTTTATGGATTTTAATAGATACGATAGTAAACAACCTTAATTAGCCTTTTAGGTCTAACATTATAACACTTTGAAACACAATATAATTCTGTTCTTTGTGTCCTTATTGTGCTTATTGTGTCCATGGAAAATTCTGAAGTGCTGACCATGACAATATAAAAAAATATACACTGTCTGCATTGTGTCATGACATATTAAGTAATCAAAATGAACTTCTCTATGTTTCTAATGATCTGAGATCTAAGTTTGCTTCTACTTAGTAACAGAAGGGTTTGCAGATGAAGAACCAATCAAATTGTAGGGAAATTATGCAATGATTCATGTAATTTTTGTAGGGCTGTCAACTTTAGTCATTTAGTCGACTAATCGGTCGATGCCGTCTTAGTTCAACCGATATTTTTATTGGTCGACCAGTTGCATTTTTTTTTTACCAATAGAAAGAATGTTTCAATGATTTACTCCTTGATATTTATTCATTTATAAGCAGTTATTTATTACTGTATTCTAAATAATTAGCCTATGTTTTGTCCCCAACTTTAAAATGCTTTAATTTAGGCTATTTTTGTAACTGCGCCACAGTTTCAGCGCACACACATAATACACTCGGGAACCGCACCTGTGGCTGGCTGGCTGCGCTGCTGTTTCACGCTCGGTAAGGGATGCTGTATTCATTCAGTTAGAACGCTGCTTGTTTTGGCTTTAGTCGACAAAATGTCCAGGAAATCTAAATCTTTTGTCTGGCTGCATTTTAAATCAAAGACGACAAGACTGTGGAGGGAGGCGACCGCGTTGCTCCATTATGAGCGCGCAAGTCGCGCTTACATTTGAAATTGAACTTGAGCGCGCAAAAAGAAGTGAGCAGCCTTTTAACGGCTATATCATGCTGTGTTTTCTTAATATGTTTTCGTTTTTATTTGTACACTTGACGCATTTGAAAATAGCCTAAATAATGCAACAAAACGAAAATAAACCTATACGCGGTCCTACAGCCTATAGACAAGTTTCCCGGGCACTTCCGCTTTACTTCCTGATTCTGCCAAGAACTTCCGACACAGGCTGAGTAGTAGTGTAAACATGGCTTTGGAATGGCAACATTCGACTGAAAATATTGTTAAAAATGGTGTTTTGACCATTCCGCATCCAAGTAAGGTAACATCATGGGCATGTCGATATGGTCTGTATCGCCGGACCTGGACGTTCCTGTAGCCATGCAGCCGCCGTGCTTTGGAAGGTACTTTAGCCCATCTTATGCTTGTATTAAGATGTTTGTATGTATCCTTGTGCTAATCTATAACAGAACACGAAGAGTAATAAAAATAAAAAGTAATCCACTCTAGCCTGCCTGCACTAAAAGCATGCTTTAACCCTTCAAAGTCGACTGACGCTCTAGAGCGCGCACCCCTGACATATCTATTAATAGCTTCGGAATGGATAAAGGTATTAACTTACTTTTTTTTCTATGGAAAAGCTGACATTCGTCTGCGTAATAATGAGTAGACTGTGTTGACTTCCGCGAATGATAAGATCCACATTGGCGCCTTGTAGATGGTTGATGGTCAACATTCAGCAATCGCCACGAGTTGTTACAACCGCGAACAGCACAATATGTCCCGGAGCCGTGTCGGCGTGTAACACCATCAATAGTTTACTTTTTCTGCACGCTAACCAAAGACAGTAAAAGACGCTGAACCGGAAGTCGTTGGCAGAGCGAAAGGCTAATGGTGGCCCGCCTATTTCACTCAGGAAACTTGTCTATTAGGATTGTTTTTTAGGCTATTTGGGTTTTTTTGTGTGTTGTTTTAAAACGCCTTGATCGTCAGGATGAAAGTTAACCCATAGCTTTGAAATTAAAGAAGAATATGAAGCCTGCATAAACGAGAGCTTTTGTTAGGATTTTTCATTATGTGGCAGATAGCAGTTGTGGTCAGGGTGCGGCTAAATTGTGACTGTTACTATAGACCGGACAGAGCTCTTCACTTTTTGCAGTTAAAAAAAATCACTTAATTTTCCAAGAATTGTATTATTATTATAGTTTTATTTATTTGTGATGTTTTTTCGTTGTTGTTTTATAAATGCTCAATGACAATTGTTTAAAAAATGTTTAATCAAAACATCACGTTTTTTTTTTTTTTTTTGTCGACTAATCGTTGCGCAGGACAAGACTTTGGTCGACTAAAGGATTTCTTTGGTTGACTACAGCCCTAAATTTTTGCCATGCTCCTATTCTATAAAAACTGTTGTATTTAATTTGTGGGTGCGGCTGTGATTAAAACATATTCAAAGGCAATGTCTGAAGTCTGTTGGTTATTATTCCAGTGCAGCAAGTTGGAGCAAGTTAGTTAGAGGAACAAGTTAGGGATTGCAAACTCAGCCAATGCCGAGACACGCTAGAGTATAAATATTAATTGAATGGGGACATCAAGTGTAGACAAAACCCAGAGAAACTGACGTCGACTGTAGGCGTTCGGGGACAACGATTGTAGACTGGATTCCATAAAACTATCGTTGACTGTAGACGTTCGGGGACGTCGATTAGTAGATGAGACCCAGAGAAACTGACGTCGACTGTAGACGTTCGGAGACATCAATTGTACATGAGGCCCAGAGAAACTAACGGCGACTGTAGACATTCGGGGACGTCGATTGTAGACAAGACCACGGTAGACTTAATTCAGGTGCGAAATTAGAAAAAAATCCACCACAACTGCATCATCTTTTATTTTCAATGTCTTCAAAAGCCTGCGTTGAACTGATTTTTCGTTTAAAAATTAATCAACAGTAAAATTAAATGAACAGTGTCTCACTGACGTAATCTGGAACTTTAAATATAAACTTTAAGTTTTCCCTCAAATATAAATATTTAAACATAAATCGCTGGGCAGGGCTAAAGAGGTAAGGATGTAGAAGTAGGTGTTGGTCTTTCATTGTACTATGACATCATAATGAGACAAAATCTTAAACAAATCATTTTGACAGCTTGGTTTCAATAAAAGCTATTTTTGGAACTAGCCGATAGCGAAAACATAGGGAGTAGATAGAAAATGCTATGTCTCCAACTCCCAATTTATATCATAATTTGGAACAAATCCTGAAGGATTCTAACCTAAATTCATTTATGATTCCAACATAACACAAAACAAAAACTTACTTTTTACTTTTTAGATTTAAAAAGAAAAATCACACAGCTTCCCTACATATTTCTATTAGTAGCAGATTTCAGTAGCAGACATTATTCCAATAATATAAATAATTTTCTGGTTAAGAAAATCGATATATAAAATTGAAATACAATATATATATATACCTTAAAATATAATATAACTTAAAATATAACATTTAAAAAATTATCCATCTAAAAAGAACTCTCTAAAAATCAAATAAGAATAAAAATAAGATCCACCGAAATTTTCTATTTTTTGATTCCCATTAGGATTAAATTTACATTTATTCATTTTGACAGACCATTTATGCCCCATGTCCTACCACCTGAGCTACAGAATCCTTTAAGGCATTATGTGCATAATCCTTTAGGATTTTAGACTACAATTCCACTCCAAACTCTATTTCTATTTGTACGTCCTTTGTTTAATCACCCATTAGCAAAGCCATTTTTAAATGATTGAAGCCCAGAAGGGTTCTGGATTACTTTGAGCATTTAATTATCCCCCCAAATGTATCTGTTAGCAACAAAGCTGCCACGTCCACTCACTGAAGAATTTCCCCCACGCCATATCGATCCCACTCACTCTCCAGGCTTATTGGATTTTTGTGACAGGTCCCAGCACTTGCAAAGGTCACATTTTAAACAAGTACCAGAGTGAATACCTGACAGCCCACCTGTCTACAGATCTCAGATATTAGTCAGCAGTCTGTGCGGGGGCCTTTTCAAGTGCCATTGTGTGTTTTGAGGCTACGTGATGGACTACTGTCTGTCTCAGGGATTCGAGATAATTTTCATCTGTCCTCAGGGTGCCACACAGACAAAAGTTCACAAGTTGTCAGTGGCTGACCGTACAGTAATATTATCTTGTTTCACCCTCTATTTTGATGCCTGTCACTCAGTGTCAGTGATTATCAGGATTAACACCATATAAATCTCAATTAAGGGTCCGTTTCACGCTGTCAGCTGAATAATGGTCCCACACGTCCATCATTTTTTTTTATTAATCCAAATAAAACCAAAATCAGGATTGTTGATGGTTAATGACAATTAACAAATAGTAAAGGCTGTAATTTAATTAAGTTTATAGATTATTTAAAGTTACGAAAAATAATATAAATATTAAATATAATAAATATTAGTCTTATAGTTAGTATAGTAAAGGTACACAAAAAAATAGTATTATAATTATTACTGTTATTGTTTCTTTTACATACTTGTTCTTTACAGTGACATATTACAATAGTAGCATTTCTTATTTTGTTTAATATAATAATAATATTAAAGCTGCAGTCCAAAGCTTTTTTGGGGGTTAAAAATGATCCAAAATACATATTGGAGAAAATACATAACCAGCCAGAGTTCAAAACTGATCTATTTGCCTTAGCTCTTACAAACAAAAGTGGAAGTTTTTTTTTTCAGATTAAATTTTTCTGGTGAAAATTCTTATGTTGGTCAGACTTCCAAACAGAATAATCTGTGATTCTGAATGCCACATCGGCACAGTGACTGAAAGCCTCGCAGTCTCCTCAAACATTGTGTTCATGCGCGCAGTTCCACGTCAGAGGAGTTGAAGGAAGAACTTGCGTTAAGTTGATAATTGCGTGAATGACTGCAATTGCAGATTTCGAACAGAGGTGGCAACAAAGAGGGAAAAACTGCTAAATTAACTGCAGCTTGAAAAATATTAATACATATTTTATTTTTTATATTTCATTATTTTATTGTCATATAGATATATAATCACAATTATTTTGGCCAAAATGTGAAGACTTTTCACAAGCACAGCAAACCTTGGAGTTTTTTTTTTTTTGCATTTTTAAACTCCAAATTTGTATTATAAAAATCACAACAATATTTTTCCCGAAATTGTGCAGCCATACAAATATTTGTCCAATGTTCAGATCCCATTCCCATGTTCAGATCCAACAATATTATAACGTGATTAAACATGCGTTTTGAAAAGGAAAAAGGGGTCTGAAACCAGCCTGGGTGTGTTTCCCGAAAGCATCGTTAGCCAACTATGGTCGCAAGTTCCGTCGTTATCAGCATCGTTTAACAAGTCGGTGTTTCCCGAAACCATCGTTCCAACGAATATTCACAAGCAGCATCACAAAGTTGTGTGGTTTGAACGACAGCCTCTCGACCTATGGTTAGAGGCATCGTTTCAATATTGCATGACATTTGGAGATAATAAACCCTTATCTTGAGCAAAATAAGCAAGCTGACATTCAGTGAAACCGGTGTCTTTTATTTAAAATACATACAAATGGAGTTTACGTCTTTTAGTTTGTCAAAAGATTTGAAGTAACATGTTTGAAGAGTGCGCATGTGCGAACGTGCTTTACTATGTAAGAACGAGCCATATATTGAGTCTGGTAATAAAGCAAAACAACTGAGAACATTTAGAAATAGTCCTCAGATGACATGGCTGTAATTTATATAAAACAAATCTAGCGTTAATTGGATCTCAAACAGTTTCTTTAAAAGTAGTTGTTACTCCACCATGTGCGAAACCAACGTGGTTGAGCGAATACTTTGCGACAATGGGTTTCGGGAACAGTCGTGACTAGCTAGTTGATTTTTCCAACGATGCATCGTACTATTGGTAGTGATTCAGCAAACTATGTCATTGTACAGGAAACGCACCTGGACCAGCCCGAACCTGCCCCAACATTTTTCGTTGGGAAGTCAGGTCTGGACTCCAATTGGGGAGTAATTATGACCCTGAATTAAAAAAAAAAAAACTGTGGTCGTTGTGTTTTTTCTTTTGATCGCACTCATGAGAGACCAAGTAAAAGAAGCAACACTCATTATGTTACTTCTACTTCCTACATTTTGCACATTTAGGGTTTTTCTCTGTTTAGACATACTAGGTTTAGGGGCATGTGCCATTGTTTTTTTTTTTGTTTTTTTTTAATGCTTTATTTAAACATTCAGTTTACAGAGTAAATAACATAATATTAACAACAACAGAACATACGACTTAGACAATAATAAACAGGAACAGGAAAAAAATTATAAAATAAAATAAAAAAATAAAAAATACAAAGAGGGCAATACTTAAATGATAAATTTAAACATTTAATAAAGTAAAAAGTTTGTAGGACTTACAAATTTTACAAGTTCTGAGTGCTTTTGGGTTGCCATCTTCTCTTTGGTTCGACTATGGTGTGAAACCGTTGATTTTATGCAGAAGTATAAATCACACTTTACAATCACTTTTTAAAGCAAAACAAGGGGAATGTGTTGCTCTCAGGAGGAGGCTATTTTTCCACTGCAGAGGCTCTTTTCACAACATGGAGGAGAAACTTGTTTAAAGGGTCACTTCACCCATTTGCATTAAGCTTTGTATCTTTAGAAACTCTGTCATATTTTTGAATGGTCATGGTTTATTTCCTTATTTTGCCCTGAGATGGGAGAAATAAGGATTTAAGTGTTTGACTTCCTGTTTATTATGATGTAAAAATCATAATTTTGCATCATAATAAGCAGGAAGTCACATTTCATTGAAAACTGTACGAAGTCGCAGTATAGTGAAGAGCAGCTGAGGCTGACATAGGAACAGGAGGCCTGTCGCGGTCGAGGAGCCCGGACTGGCTCGAGCTGAGGCGGACTGCTGTTGCTCTTGTGTGGGCTACGGACACAGATAGAGTCCGTCTGCTGCAGAGAATTTAAACAATGGCAATTTTCCCTGGACGAAATCTCCGAAATCAGACGAGCACACAGACGTTTGTGTTGTGATGCTCCTGACGTGAGAGATACGAGACCTGTCGCCATCCTCTCGCACCACTCTCACGTCCCTCGTCTTGCTCGCCACAGCCAACTAACTAGAAATTTTGTGTGAAATGAATTTCAAACTCTGGTGGCAGCTAACGTTAGCCTTGTAGATTGGAGTGATTTCTCTGATGTGTGCACAGTTCCGGATTAGCAGGTGTGACTTGCGGAGCTGTGCAATGTGGTGAGTTGTTGTCTTACATACAAATGCACCCTTCGGTTATTTTCTGTCGTTTCTCGTTCAAGGGCACCAAATTCAAAAATTCTTTTACATTTCAACTACATGTTCATTTATCTGTTTATTGTTATGAATGTTTAAAATTTACCAAAATTATTTTGTTGAATGAGTTTTTTTTAATAATAAATTAAAAAATAATAATAATTTTAATTAAAACATTTGTTAGTAATAGTCATTATTTTTTTATTTGACTGGTGTTTTACGGCTGCATGATGGGTGCGGTGTAGGTCTTAATTTTCATTAAAGTGGTCTTAAAAGGTCTTATGTCTTAAATTTGGGGTGATCCTGGGAAAACCCTGGTCCCCCACCAAGTATGAGCTCCATATTTTCCTGTATCATCATACTATGAGGCATAAAAGCTTGAATATAGACTGGGTTTATAGTTTGTTTGGTTGTTGTCTTCTGTATCAGTGGGTCTCAACTGATGGGTTTTGACCCACAAATGTTTTCTCAGGTTTGTTCTGATAAACAGTGCAGAATAAATGATTGTTAAATGCTAATAAAACATGTCACAAGGTAGGATAGCAAAATGAATGCTTATCAAGGGGAAAAAATGCTTCTCACATATTTTAATGTTGATATCAAACTTGTTAAAATGCTGTATTTTGATGCAAATTCAACTGTCATGAGATCATATGACTAATTTTAATACAATAATTGGCTCATTGTTTGTTCCATATGTGCTGCACATCAGTTGATTTTAATTCTTTAAAAACTGACATTTTTAAATTGTTTTAAGCATAAAACTCGTGCTTTCTTGCCAAACTCTCTCAAAATTTTGATCAATTCAGAAAAAAACCCTCAGTATCTTAAGTTATTTTAGATCTCCAGTAAATTATCTTCATTTATAAAGCATTTTTTGCAGTGTTATAATGTTTCAAATAGTTGGGTTGACTAAGTACATTTAAATGTGTGACATTCATTTTGGCATTTTGCACTATGTAGTTTGGATTTACCAATTGCGTGGAGAAAAACCAGGGAATCCCTGCTCTAGACTAAACCTGCCAGCTGAAACCCCAGCCGCTCCTCAGAGGCAGTTGAAGCAGCAGCTGGTGAATTTCCCTCATACTGCATTGTGGGGGCTGCACATGGGCTGCAAGGCAGGTGGCACTGACCAGAGAACTTCTCCTCCAGCAGAAATGTCACCTCTTTCCAAGGCCGGAATATTCAGCTGGGATATGATTAGGACCTGTCTCTCATCCTTTAAGTTCCCGGGAGAACGAGAGAGGAAGGCATGTGCTTCTCGCACATTATCTGAATGGCAGACGTGCCACACAAGTCCTGTTGTCTGGCCGCGAGTCAGCCGCTGACTCCCTCCTGCAGTCCTTCTTGACATTTGTGCACTCACTTGTTTAGGAAGCTTCATTCTTGCAGGACCTTTGATTGTTTACGGATTCCTATGAAGAGCAACAGAGAGAGGGGTAAAAGGTGCATTTGACTATTCTCTTTTAAACCATTAGATGGCACTGAAAAGTATTATATTGTTTACAATATAATATGATATAATAAACATGATGATAAACAGTTGGCTGACTTTTTCCATTTGTTGACATATTTACCATCTGAATATAACCATGTCATATTAAAGTTGGGTGTCCACCAGAGATAATCACCATATTTATAATGAGACCATTAAAATATATATATATATATATATATATATATAAAAAAAAAAAAAAATATATATATATATATATATATATATATATATATACTACTTTAAAGATTTATTCAATTATTATGGGATCTTTCAGAACCTTTTGTTTAATCATTTTGTTTGTGTATTTTTAAAATTAACATGTTGAACATGTTAATGACTGAATTTATTGAACAAAAAAAATAATTTGATCAAAACAAAACAAATTCTTTACAAACTTTGCTAAAGTGATTGTTTTGAACAAGTATTAACTCAGTCTGAGTTAGGGCTGTTAATCTTCCTCTATAATACTATTCGAATTCCATTCCTTATTTTATGTAATATTCGAATAATATTCGAATATTAGTTGCTCAAATTTATCCTATAATTAATATTTACGACATTACCACTATAGCCTGTGGTTGTTGTTACACGTTCGGCCCACTAGAGGGACATCTAACATTACTACAATAAACATTTAGGGGCTGTTTACACCTGGGGCCCGTTTCAATAAGGAGGTTCAACCAACTCTGAGTTAAAGCTTGAACTCTGAGTTGACTTACCCTGAGATGGGAAACTCTGAGTTTTCGGTTACAGAACAGCTGAAATGAGTTAGTTCAATCAACTCTTGAGTTGGAGTCGGAGTTGACCGACTCTGAGTTAAGCACGTGCACCACAACTATAAAAAGCCATTATCAATGGAGCGCAGATATTATGAGTCACCATGGCAACAGCGCCAGACAAAAGAGGTGTTGGGTGTAATTAATTACCAAGTAATCTAAATATTGTCATTTAATTAAAGGGATTACTCTTAATTCTTCTGCAATTTAAAATAAAATATGATGCAATAACATTAAATATGCTACTGCATAAACTACAGAATTCAGTATAAAACAATAGTGGATTTAACATACATTTTTAAAAGGTATATTTTTTATGTAACCTTCTCCCTCTACACACTTTGATCAATTCAAGAATAATTAATGCAATTGTATATTGTTAATTTGAAAGCATTAAAAGTGCAGTTTCTCGTCTCTCCTCCTTGTATTAATCAAGTGGTTGAGGTTGATATAGGATTTAGTCATATGTAGACCAATACTTTCTAGAGATAGTAATTATTACATTAATCTAACAACACAGTTGAAGATGTAATTTGTTGTTAATAATTCATAACTATTTTAGAGTAACTTACTGTTATAATATCAGAGGTGAAACTGGAAGAATGTTATTCAACCTAAAGTAGGCTACTATTACTTTGATACATTTTTACTTAAGTAAAAGCAAAAATACCGGTCTAAAAATCAAGTAAAAAGTAGTTAATTTAAAACATGAGTAAAAGTTGCTGAGTAACTTGTTTAACAGTGGGGGTGGGGTGGGGGACTCCCCCATGTGGGCAGAGTTTCACAGTATGAGAACCGTCTCAGAAAATATCACTGTTTATGGTATTAAACAATTATTCAATATATAAACTGCATTATTAAATTACGGTTATTATTATCATCAGTTAAAATGACAGTTAAATAAATTAAACATTTGTTCAATAAAACATATCTAATCAACTAACTTCAATAATTGATTATGAATAAGATTATCATCTTATTTTTTATCATTAATAACTTATTAAATTATGTTTGAAAAATAATTGAGTTCTATTAAATGTTTTTTATTCCAATTTTTTTAATGATTTAATAGAAATATATTATCAAAAACGGTGGTAATCAAATAAAAGTTTAGCAAACGTTTTAATCCTTTTATTTTTTGACAAAGTGCTGCAAAACAGATTTAGTCAATTAAACCATGGACAAACAATATATATTCCTTAAAGAATGTGTAAGTACATTTTACTATTATAGTTGGTGTTTAAACAGCACTTCCTCTTTAAAAAAGGGGAGGAGACCGCAAGAAACTCTGGGTTTACTGATGAAAACCTGCTCCTGACCAGGTTAGGTTCACTGAGTAAGTTACCATGGTAACTGACTCTGAGTATAAGTTACCTCTCTTTCAGAAACGGGCTTGACTTACTCTGCTTTCTCAGGTTTAACTTACCCCCCTTTCTGAAATGGAAAACCCAGAGTTTCTCTCATTTCAGGGTTAACCTACTCAGAGTTTTCACTTAACCTCCTTTCTGAAACAGGCCCCAGGCCACTTCATGCGTTTTCTCGAGATCGGATAGCTATCTGATTTATCAAAACGATTCCATTTACACCTGGTCACATAAATGTGTTTTCGCAAAACAGATATAAATCCGATCTTCAATTCCCGCGCTATATACAGATTTAATGAAGTGCACGTCATCGAAAGCAACAGATATGAGCTGCATTTTGATCATCAGCTAATTTCAAAATCAGCAACTATTTGCAATAAGGGAGATCGGCACCATTCCTGGTAAGATCAATACATTTCTTTACTTTTAATGAAGATGGTATAGTTTTACCCGTCTGCGACTTACTTTCACTTTGATTTGCGATAGATTGCGGCGCATTGACTTGATGAATAGGGGCGCGTCATATCGCGTCGGAAGTTCCGGGAGTCTCCCGCATATGATAGCGTCTCCCTGATGGCCGCAAATTAGTTAAAATCTCCCGGAATACGCGCATACATAAGCCGCGTTTCCGCCGCGTTTCCACCGCAATTACCAGGAACTATTTGTCCCAGGAACTTTTTTTGCCCCAGACCGCTTGCTCACTGCATTTACACCGCGGGCTAAAGTACCGGTCCGGGGCGGGAAGATGACGTTGAACTGCGTGCGACTGCTCTTCCCAGCCTGCGCGTTTGTTTTGAGTTTTGTATGGAGGAGATTCAAGCTTTGCTGCTTTTGTGTGCGATTGGTTTACTAACGAGGTAAACGGCAGAAAAGAGACGCGCACCCAAAGCGTATTCAGAAAGCTCGTAATGCTAGATATAAAAGTAGACGTTTGTTATCAGCGGACATTGACCGTGAGATGGATGGGACGAACGCGCGCCATCGGACAGAAAGAATAGCGTGGTAAGAACCAATCAGCATGTTCAGCTCACAAGTCCCACCCCAAAAGTTCCTGAACTCTGAAAAAGTACTACCTCGCCAGCAGGTACTTTCTGGGGGGGAATTTTTACCCGGAACTTCATTTAGACCCTGGTTCCTGCGGTGTAAACACACCGAGTACCACCCCAAAGTTCCTAGTTCCTGGGGAAAGTTCCTGCGGTGGAAACGCGGCTACCATAGCGCGCGGCGCGTGCATGGCAGAGAGGGAGTGAATGAGACCTTGCGACGTGCCACGCGAAAGCTAGTCCAGCACTCTCCTATTGTTAATAAGAAAGCGATCTTTAAAGAAAACGAGAGAAGAAAGGGTTTTACCTGGTCACTTCAGAAGTATATATATATATATATATATATATATATATAATATACAGTTGTGTTCAAAATAATAGCAGTCAAACATCACTAACCAGATCAATCACTGTTTTTGGTAGAAATTATATTTCTACATGGCAAATAATTTACTAGTAGGTGTAGTAGAGTAATAGAAAAACAACAGACCCAACAGTCATGAGATGTATGTTGATAGTTCTGTATAATTGAATCATTAATTGAAAGGGGTGTGTTCAAAATAATAGCAGTGTGGAGTTCAATTAGTGAGGTTAATCATTCTGTGAAAAAAACTAGTGTCAATTAGTGGCCCTTATTTAAGGTCAAAGGCAGTACTGGACTGTACATGGTGGTTATCGTGCATTTCTCTCTGAAGATCTGAATAAAATGGTCCGTTCCAAACATTGTTCAGAAGAACAGCGTACTTTGATTAAAAAGTTGATTGGAGAGGGGGAAACTTATAAAGAAGTGCAGAAAATGATAGGCTGCTCTGCTAAAATGGTATCAAATGCTTTAAAATGGCAACAAAAACCAGAAAGACGTGGAAGGAAACGGAAAACTACCGTTCGAATGGATCGAAGAATAGCCAAAATGGCAAGGACTCAGCCAATGATCAGCTCCAGGGTGATCAAAGAAGATCTAAAGTTACCCGTGTGTACAGCAACAATTAGAAGACGCCTATGTGAAGCCAATCTATCAGCAAGAAGCCCCCGCAAAGTCCCATTGTTGAAAAAACGACATGTGCTAAAGAGAATACAATTTGCCAAAGAACACATTGACTGGCCTAAAGAGAAATGGCGCAATATTTTTGTGGGCTGATGAAAGCAAGATTGTTCTTTTTGGGTCTCAGGGGCCATAGACAGTTTGTCAGACGACCCCCAAACACTGAAGTCAAGCCACAGTACACTGTGAAGACTGTGAAGCATGGTGGCACAAGCATCATGATATGAGGATGTTTCTCATACCATGGTGTTGGGCCTGTTTATCGTATACCACGAATCATGGATCAGTTTGAGTACATCAAAATACTTAAAGAGGTCATGTTGCCTTATGCTGAAGAGGAAATGCCCTTGAAATGGGTGTTTCAACAAGACAACGACCCAAAACACACCAGTAAGCGTGCAGCATCTTGGTTCCAGACCAACAAGATTAATGTTATGGAGTGGCCAGCTCAATCCCCGGACCTTAATCCAATAGAAAACCTTTGGGCTGACATCAAAAATGCAGTTTTTGAGGCAAAACCAAGAAATTCAGAGGAACTGTGGTCTGTAGTGCGATCATCCTGGGCTGGAATACCTGTTCACAGGTGCCAGAAGTTGGTCGACTCCATGCAACACAGATGTGAAGCAGTTCTCAGAAACCGTGGTTATACAGCTAAATATTAGTTCAGTGATTTACAAGAAAGCTAAATCTTCAAGTATTTTTCAGTTTATACAGTAAATGTTTGACTTTGTAAAAACAAATGCAGACACTGCTATTTTTTTAACAGCCTAATTTACCCTCTTCTCCACTTTCTATAAAGTAAAAACAAATTTCATAAATCTTTCTTTATGTTTTGATCTTGAATAGAATGTGCAGTGTTCCCAATGCATTTTTGTGTATTGAAATAAAAGTTGTTTTTAGGATTTTGAGCTTTATTCACTTTTTTAAACACACTGCTATTATTTTGAACATAACTGTATATAAAAGCAATATTCGAATAGTAACTTTAGCATTCGAATAGAATTGTTTTTTTAATAATCGCATTATATTCAAATTTCAGAATTCGTTCCAACAGCCCTAGTCTGAGTTCTCTTTCATAGGTTCACTCAATGCTGCGGAAAGCGCAGTGGGATATTCTCTGAATGTGCCGATTGTCTGAAGCCCAGTTCCAGTTTGACGACATGTTTGGCCCATTTCTCGCTAGGCCATTGTGTTTCTGTGGGCACTTGCCGCAGGCTTCTGGGCTTAATGGCCGCAGCCTCCCCTGTGCTACCCCTGAGTCTGCTCCAAATGAGGCCTTTCCTGTGTGGATGAAGCCCTCAGGGATCCGGCCCACTGGGCCAGCCTTTCGCCTGTTGAGGGTGTCGCGCAGTTCTCTCGCGCCCTGTCAATTTGGCGGGGACCCCCTTTTTCTTCAGAAAGGGGTCAGCATGGGTACGGTCTTCCGTCGCCAGATGATTACGACGGATGCCCCTCTAACCGGCTGGGGAGCAGTTTTTGAGGGCAGACCAGCGTGTAGGGTCTTAGACGGGCGAGACCCTCGCTTGGCACATAAACTGCTTGGAGCTGAGAGCCGTCTTCCTGGCTTTACATCATTTTCTCCCTTTTCTGAAGGGGCACCATGTCATTGTCAGAATGGACAACATGGCGGTAGTTTCCCATGTAAACTGGCAAGGAGGTTCTCGATCTCACACCCTGGACAGGCATGCGCGTCATCATCTCTTATGGTCTCAGAGCAGGTTCCTTTCTTTGAGAGCGGTTCATGTCCCAGGGATTCTGAACCTCGCAGGAAATTTCCTATCGAGGCAGAAACTCCAATCGGGGGAATGGATGTTGAACCATCAGGCAGTGGCCCTGATCTGGGAGGTGTTCGGGAAAGCGGAAGTGGACCTCTTTGCCTCGCAGGAGTCATCCCAATGTTCACTCTGGTTCTACCTGAATCCTCCAGCTCTGTTGGGGATAGATGCATTCGCCCACCCTTGGCCAATGCAGAAACTCTACGCCTTCCCGCCCATCAAACTGATCCAGGCGGTCCTGGCCAGAGTGAGGGGAGAGTGGAGTCCGCCTCCTTCTAGTAGCCCTGTTCTGGCCGTCTTAGCCATGGTTTTCGGAGTTAATTCCTCTGCTGGAATCGTCCCCCTGGAGGATTTGCTTTCCCAATTTCAGGGCAGGATTTGGCATCCTCGCCCAGACATGTGGAAGCTGTACGTTTGGCCGATCAGAGGCCGTCGGCATTAGGCTTTGATCTCCCAACTAATGTTCAGGAGACCATCGCTAGTGCTAGAGCCCTTTCTACAAGGAGACTGTATTCTTCCAAATGGAAGGTTTTCGTGACATGGTTCTTGGCACATGATAGGAACCCAGTTACCTGCCCTGTCGCTTCAGTACTGGAATTCCTACAGGAGAAGTTTACCTCCGGGGTCAGCTGCTTCCAACCCCAGTCTATGTTGCAGCTATTGCAGCACATAGAGAATCAGACGAGATTCCCCTGGGTAAACTGAGGTTAGTTTTGGCCTTCATGCGTGGGGTTAGGCGCCTGATTGTATTTTTTTCTACTATGGTCGTCAATGGGGATTGAGATCTGTTTGATTAAAACATTCTTCCAAATATCTTCCTTTGTGTTCAGCAGAACAAATAAACACATTGAAGTTTGGAACAACATGAGGGTGAGTAAATACTGACAGAATTTACATTTTTGGGTGAACTAACCCTTTAATGGATATGCCTTTGTGATCCGTTAAAACGTCTCGGTTACGTATGTAACCCTCGTTTCCTGAGTAGGGAACGGAGACGTTACGTAGGAATGATGGAGAATGGGGTTTCGCCTAGAAAGCCAATCCTCTTCGAGTATTTAATCACAAGCCAATGGCATGAAAATGCCCTGCGAAAGTCTGGACTCCTGTCTATACCTGGAACGAGGAGTCCCCCTAACACAGGAATACCAAGGTACACTTGGAAGCATATCCCGGGAGGAACATGCTACAGTATGCCTACCGAAGGGAGGACTTAAGAATACACATATGGCCCGCAGGGACTCATATGGAGGAACTGGAGTCACCAACCTGCTGGAGGCTAGAACTTGGCTCCAGAATAGGCACGGTGGCTTGCCGAGGGAAGACATGCTCAGAGAGCCTTACAGTGGAGAATACACGTGTGACAGTTGCCTAAGGGAACCATACACACGGAGGCACCTAGCAGTGTCAACCGACACTGGCGCCAGTATCAACAGTTCTGGAGGCTTCAGCGGAAGACTCAACTGAGGAATATTGTACTTATCCAGTCCGAGGAGTGGAATGGCGAGCAAGCGAAGACACCTGAGCGGGTCTAGTACTGGTGTGAGCGAAGTACATGAGAGGACACCGGCTCCACTCGCAGATTATGAAATCTCGCAAAGGTGTTAGGTGTCGTCCAGCCTGCAGCTCTGCAAATGTCTGTTAGCGAGGCGCCATGCGCTAGAGCCCAAGAGGAAGCCACGCTCTGAGTGGACTGGGCTTTCACACCAAGGGGAACGGTCGACCTTGCTGCTGGTAAGCCAAAGCAATGGCGTCCACTATCCAGTGAGACAACCGTTGCTTTGAGAGAGCCCTTCCCTTCTGGCTCCCCCCATAACAGACAAAGAGCTGGTCTGAGGTCCTGAAACACCGTGTTCTATCCACGTAAGCACGGAGTGCACGTACTGGACAGGGCTGCGTTTCCCAAAAGCATCGTAAGCCTAAGTTGATCGTAAAAACGATCGTACGAATGATCTTAATATTATGTTGTGTTTCCCAAAAGCATCGTAACTTAAGTAGCACTTTAAAATCTTCGTAGAACTACGAGTGCTCTGGAGTAATCGTACATCTGTCATCCTAAGAAGACAGAGTTATGAGGTCACCTGCAGGATAACCGGCAGATTACACTTTTATCTAGATTCAATAGAGTACACTGCAACGTAAGTAGCCTATAATATATAGGTTTTGATTGTGCACTTTGATGTAATTTGTGTTTTGTTTAAATGAATAAATTAAATAATTAAAAAAGGGAAGAAAAAAATAGAAAATTTAAATTAAATCTAAATTAAACGAATGAACAAAAAAATCATAAAATAAGTAATCTGGGAAAAATGCTTTAAAGACCGTGTAAAATAGGGATGAATTCAAAAAAATCTGTCAATGACTTGCTGACGTGCACGAAAACCAGCCATGTATTGGGCATTTCTCGCGGACCCCCTTCCCTGATCTTTGAACACGGTTGCAGTTAGTTTGCAATGTGACATGTACGTCTTCCAGATGTTTTGTTTTTCCTTATTTGTATGGTGTCCTTTAAATCTGTTAAAATAAAATCTTTGTTTCCCTCTATCTCCTCTGGAAGGACATTAATTTTATGTTTTTGAAAGGTAGCCTATTTTCTCTTTTTTTCAGCAATTTTGTCAGCCTGTATAGGTGTTTCATATCCATAAAGACCTGTCTTGATTTATAATCCACAACAAATGACGATTATTAGGTTAAACGTTCAGAATACGACTCTCAAGGTTATATTTCAGAACTTCGCGAATGGATAGCGATGCTTAAGTAGCACGTAGAACGCGTTCTCGCGCGTTCATGTTAAGTGCATTTTTGGGAAACGCACGAAGGAATTGCTGCGATCGTTCGTAACCTTGCACTTAGAGAGCGCTATAAGAGCTAAGATACATCTTATCGGGGAAACCCGGCCCAGGTTGTGTGTTCCTGTGAGATGCGCCGTGGTTCTGATTTTTGTTTGGAACTATTTTCGTTGCTGAAACAGAACAAAAACAGCCAATATTACATCTAAGATGTAAGTGATTTAATTTTAACTGTTTATTGAACTGTTGTAGGAAATCAATGTCAAATTTGAACTGTTGTAGGAAATCAATGTCACATTTTCAATCGTGATGGTGTTCAGGAAAAATAAATGAGGTTGCTTAGCATATGTTAAAAATATAAAAACTCCTCATTTAGATTTTTATTGGCAGTATGTTGTTAACTGAGTGTGTGTGTGTGCTGCGCTCATTGTGTAGATTTCTGCTCGAGAGGCTGCGCGAGCGTCAACAGTGCATCCTTACCGTCAGTAATACCCGTAGTCAACAACACTGACAGTAATGCAGCGCAATATGAAAGAGTTTGTCGGGTTTAACAACCTATGAAACTAATAATGGACAATATGAAAATAAAACGACATAAGCTAAATTTAAAATGTCTTAGGAACTACAAGATATTTAGAGGTGGATAAACGCACTTTGGAGGTGGGTAAACGCAATTTACGAATATTGGGAGGTGCGTAAACGGCATTTACGTGCATTTAGTCTCCACTACATCCCTGGGTATGACAGTATACTGATTCGAAAGCATACAGCATACAGTGATTGACTTGAAGCAGCTCTGTACAGAGTACAGACGATTGATGTATGACATCACAGTACTGATTTGAAAGCATACAGCATACAGTGATCAACTTGAAAAAGCACTGTACAGAGTACAGACGATTGGTGTATGACATCACAGTACTGATTCGAAAGCATACAGTGATCACATTGAAGCAGCTCTGTACAGAGTACAGACGATTGGTGTATGACATCACAGTACTGATTCGAAAGAATACAGCATACAGTGATCAACTTGAAGCAGCACTGTACAGATTTACAGACAATTGGTGTATGCAAAGGTGTAGTGGTAAAAAAAGAGGTGGGTAAACCATACATTCTGGTGGACCAAGACGTGATCACCAGGTAAGGTGGGCCACTGCCTACCGGTGTATGTGTGTCTCCTGATGACATTGCTATATAGGGAGAGCTCGAACATTAAGCCTTTTCATACACATACCCGGCGCTGCTGGCGCGTCACAGAATGTTCATAAAGCGCGCCCCGTCAGCGCTCAACGCAGTTTGCTTCGCGCTCCACTCAAATCGCCCCGCTCGCTCCAAAAAACGAAAAAAATCTGCATGTATTTGTATTTCACTTTTACGTTAGAACACAGCCTTACCTTACAAAGAACTAAAGACCAACAACAACATTTCCAAACAAATGTTTCATTTCAAATGACAAATTTGGACTAGCCTATGTAAGAACAGGAATGTAGCATACACAAAAAATCCTGTAAAATTAAACGAATAAATGGGCCTAATAATATGAATACAAATTATATAAACAAAAATATACACAAAAGTTTTTAAAGTAATTTAACTATAGGCCAGAACAGTGCCGCTGCTAGCCATTTTGGTGCCCTAAGCATAATTCCTTTATGATGTCCCCCTCCCAAAATAAAACATTTTCATTTAGGATTTTCATTTAGGGGGTATGATTTATAAAAAATATAATATATAAAAACTTTTAGTAATGCTTACTATTAAATAGTTTCATTACCTGGTTGTTTTCATGGTTTAATAATCACTATAGTCCCGAATTTGAGGCAGGCTGGTTAGGGGGTTCGGGGTTTCACTAAGAAAATTTTGGATTTCTCTGAACTACAGATGTGCATTTTAAGATGGCGTGAAGGCAAAAAAAAATAAAAAATAAAAAAAATCGATAATAACAGCTTTAAAACCATGTCAGTGGGCAGCTGATTATTTTTCTCTCCTCGTCAGCGTCACACTCTTTTTCTCTTTGTTTTTATCTTGCCCTGTCTCTTTCCCTCCTAAAGTTGGATTTTTTTAAATTTACTGAAAGGCTACAATTTGTATTTTATTTTCAATATGTACACACACTGTGCCTAACATGATAAAAAAAGGCTTTGTTCATGTTTCTTGTCCCCTCACAATGACAGTAGCCTAAACTATTACACGTAGGCCATATGTTACATAGGCCTATTTTCAGTTAAAAATGGCGAAATTAGACAAAACTATACTGCCCTACAAAGCAAAAAGGCAGTAACTGCAGTTTTGGTCAAGCATTAATTATTACCATTTTCATGACATTCAAGGCATCCTTTGTTAAGTGACAAAACATCTTATCTTAAATGCGTGTCGTTTTAGAGAAAAATGGTAGTCGTTTGTACAGTAACTGCAAAAAGACCTAGCAAAAGTTATTTTTCTCAGTTCTGCACTCTGTGTAGTTACTGCCTTTTTGCTTTGTAGGGCAGTATATTAGTTTGCCTAATATTTTTTTGGTCATTTGTTTAACATTTATGACCCAAAAAAAACTATCAAATATATACTTACATCTTATCTCGCACTTGACCGTACACTGAAGCGTCGGCACTGTTAAAATTTGCGCTCAGCGTCTGTGAACATAAAGCTGTGAACATAAAACTTCGATTTGATTGGTCATCTCAAATATTCTGACATTGCCGAGCGGTGACAGACCAATGAGGCTCTGAACACACACACACACACACACACACACACTGTCAGCTGTTTCTGACGTGCTCTCTGCTCGGTGCCGCTGCGGATTGAAGATGAAGAACGCGCTGAATCTGCTTATAACAAGAAGTTTGAAGATCGATTTTCATTAGGATATTTTTGGTGCCCCCTCAGCACTTGGTGCCTACGCACAGCGCGTGATGCGCGTGGTGGGAGCGGCGGCACTGGGCCAGAATATTGATAACTCAGCCTGTTCTCATGTAAATGCGTCTTTATAACACGCATGTGTATTGTCGTGTAATATATACACTAAATGAGTTTTTACGTGCATATGAGAGGCAGTTTTTGTCGTGCAATTGATACGCAGTTCATTTGCGTATAATAGCCTACACACGCACCCCACACCACTAATTCTAGCAAGCGTCTAATACACACGCACCCCACACCTAAACTTAACCTAACCAACCAATGCGTATGATATGCACGTAAAAACTCACTTTAGCGTATATATTACACGACAATACACATGCGTGCTATAAAGACTTATTTGGTGTGATCGGGTTGCTGAACTTTTGCTCAACGTGCACGATAAAAATTTAAATGGGCTTATATAACCATTAGGCTACACAAACCGCTGTAAAATTAAACGAATAAATTGGCCTAATAATATAACTAAAAATGATAGAAACAAAAATGTAATATATATGTAATGTATATGTATATATATATATATATATATATATATATATATATATATATATATATATATATATATATATATATATATATATATATATGCCTACATAAATGTTTAAAAGTACGCTAATTAATTATTAGGCCAGATTTTGATAAGCCTAACTGATTTTTGTGCAGCATGCACTATTAAAATTTAAATTGGCTTAGGCCTATATCATCTGTACACACCAAAAAACAAAAACTGTCAAATTAAACGAATCAATGGGTCTAATTATATAAAAAAAATTTGGCTATAGGCCTACATCAACGTGTTAAATTAAAAAGTAAATCAACTTGGCTATTAGGCCACCAGACTTAGGCTGTATCTAACTGCTGTTTATGAATGGGTGATTGAATCTTTGACTCAATTCGATTTGTTCAAAATGATGAATCGTTCACTAATAGTGCTGTGTTCAAAAAATCGATTCACCAATTCTGAATCGATTTTCATATTAATTTCTAAAGATTCGATCCGTAACTCAGAGAATCGATTTATTAATAGGCCTACATTTTCCCCGTGAACTTTAACTTGGCGTGACCGGGAGATCCCTTTGTGCGCATTAAAAGGTTTCACTCAGCGCGCACGTTGTTATGACAACGGACTTTGAGTCATTAACCCGTTCATTCAACGAACACGTTCAAAAAAGCAGATTCATTAAAATAGATGTAATGAAACAACTTCAAGGTGTTAATTATTTTTAACTTTGAGTTCCACTTGTCAAGGCTCAGCTGAGCAGCGCGTCGCATGGGCAACGCTGAAGCTGATGCATATGGCATTGATTCAATGCGTGACTCGCTGATTTTATTTCCCCGCGCCTTTCTCGCGCTGTGGGATGCAGACCCACGCGCATTTATGGTAAATACCCGTAACATGAATGTTAAAAGGATGATACAACAACTATTTCGCTTTCCTTTGACCTTTCCACAAATGACTTCAGACGCAGGTAATCACACGCGCTCTGCCGCTCTCTCTCATTCACTCTTTGCGAAAGCCTCTGTAGGCTACACATCACCACGATAAACAGTCTCGTTATCATTATGAACTTGTCGAACATTCAATACACATGCATGAAGTTCAAAACAAGAAGGGTATAGCCTTATAAAAAACGTGAATATCACGGTTCCTGCGGTTACTTGCAATCCTCCTGCTGATATAGCCTATACCTCTGCGTCCTCTGTCGTCTACACCAGTGCACGTTTGTGAAAGCAGTTGTATCAACATGGAAGGGGGATTGTTCTTTACAATCAATACTACATTAATTTGCAGTTGAATGTCTAGTATCAATATATGTTGCATAACCACAGTCCTGTCATTCAGGTAACAGCTGGAAAAAAATGTTTTTTTCAGAAACAATGATCTAAAATCTCGAAAATCGGATTGAATGTGAATCGGAATAATGATAATCGATTTCAAGATCTTGAGAGTCGGAATTGAATTCGATTCTTGAAATTTGAAATTGAAACACAGCTCTTTTCACTAATGAAAACAGGGCTGCGTTTCCCAAAAGCATTGTAAGCCTAAGTTGATCGTAAAAACCATCGTATCGAAATGATCTTAATATTATGTTCTGTTTCCCAAAAGCATCGTAACTTAAGTAGCACTTTAAAATCTTCGTAGAAGTACGAGTGCTCTGGAGTAATCGTACATCTGTCATCATAAGAAGACAGAGTTATAAGGGCACCTGCAGGATAACCGGTCCGGCAGATTACACTTTTATCTAGATTCAATAGATTACACTGCAACGTAAGTAGCCTATAATACACTGCTCAAAAAAATAAAGGGAACACTTAAACAACACAATGTTACTCCAAGTCAATCACACTTCTGTGAAATCAAACTGTCCATTTAGGAAGCAACAGTGATTGACAATCAATTTGACATGCTGTTGTGCAAATGGAATAGACAAGAGGTGGAAATTATAGGCAATTAGCAAGACACCCCCCAATAAAGGAGTGGTTCTGCAGGTGGTGACCACAGACCACTTCCCAGTTCCAATTCTTCCTGGCTGATGTTTTGGTCACTTTTGAATGCTGGCAGTGCTTTCACTCTAGTGGTAGCATGAGAAGGAGTCTACAACCCACACAAGTGGCTCAGGTAGTGCAGCTCTTTCAGGATGGCACATCAATGCAAGCTGTGGCAAGAAGGTTTGCTGTGTCTGCCAGCGTAGTGTCCAGAGCATGGAGGTGCTACCAGGAGACAGACCAGTACATCAGGAGACGTGGAGGAGGCCGTAGGAGGGCAACAACCAGCAGCAGGACCGCAACCTCTGTCTTTGTGCAAGGAGGAGCAGGAGGAGCATTGGCAGAAGCCTGCAAAATGACCTTAAGCAGGCCTCAAATGTGCATGTGTCTGCTCAAACGGTCAGAAACAGTCTCCATGAGGGTGGTATGTGGGCCCAACGTCCACTGTTGAGGGTTGTGCTTACAGCCCAACACCGTGCAGGACGTTTGGCATTTGCCAGAGAACGCCAAGATTGGCAAATTCGGCACTGGCGTCCTGTGCTCTTCACAGATGAAAGCAGGTTCACACTGAGCATGTGACAGACATGACAGAGTTTGGAGATGTCATGGAGAACATTCTGCTGCTTGCATCCTCCAGCATGACCGATTTGGTGGTGGGTCAGTAATGGTGTGGGGTGCCATTTCTTTGGGGGCCGCACAGCCCTCCATGTGCTCGCCAGAGGTAGCCTGACTGCCATTAGGTACCGAGATGAGATCCTCAGACCCCTTATGAGACCATATGCTGGTGCGGTTGGCCCTGGGTTCCTCCTAATGCAAGACAATGCTACTAGACCTCACATGGCTGGAGTGTGTCAGCAGTTCCTGCAAGAGCATTGATGCAATGGACTGGCCTGCCCTTTCCCCAAAACTGTATACAATTGAGCATGTCTCGCTCCATCCACGAATGCCACGTTGCACCACAGACTGTCCAAGAGTTGAGGAATGCTTTAGTCCAGGTCTGTGAGGAGATCCCTCATGAGACCATCCACTACCTCATCAGAAGCATGCCCAAGCGTTGTGGGGAGGTCATACAGGCACGTGGAGGCCACACACACTGCTGAGCCTCAATTTGACTTGTTTTAAGGACATTACATCAAAGTTGGATCAGTCTGTAGTGTGGTTTTCCACTTTAATTTTGAGTGTGACTCCAAATCCAGACCTCTATGGGTAGATAAATTTGATTTCCATTGATCATTTTTATGATTTTGTTGACAGCACATTTAACTATGTAAAGATTCAAACTTATTTAATAAGATTATTTCATTCATTCAGATCTAGGATGTGTTATTTTAGTGTACCCTTTATTTTTTTGAGCAGTGTATATAGGTTTTGATTGTACACTTTGATGTAATGGTGTTTTGTTTAAATGAATAAATTAAATAATTAAAAAGGGAAGAAAAAATAGAAAATTAAAATTAAATCTAAATTAACCGAATGAACAAAAAAAACATAAGTAATCTGGGAAAAATGCTTTAAAGACCATGCAAAATAGGAATGAATTCAAAAAAATCTGTCAATGACTTGCTGACGTGCACGAAAACCAGCCATGTATTGAGCATTTCTCGCGGACCCACTTCCCTGATCTTCTGAACACGGCTGCAGTTAGTTTGCAATGTGACATGTACGTTTTCCAGATGTTTTGTTTTTCCTTATTTGTATGGTGTAGGTATGTGGACAAAAAATTAAATTTCAACAAATAGACAAATGAACAAAACAAAAAAAAGTAAATATGTCAAGTATGAAGGAAGTTACAACATTTTATAGTTCAGTAATCAGCGCCTATTATTGTCTCATTTCTAAGGTGAAAACAATAGAATTTAGTGTGACCGAAAACAAGTTGTTTTTTCACAAAAAAGCTCATAACTTCCTCAATATTCAAGATATCTTAAAGGGTTAGTTCGCCCATTTAAGACAGAAGTTTTATGCAATCCTTACCAGCTCTACAGTGTATACACACTGACCCACTCTGTTGTCACCCCCCCGAGTTCTGACCGCTGGAAGTTTTTGAATGAAGTAATCCCGGCTACTTTCCGGGGCCACAAAACTGTGCGTTTTTACGTGAAAAAATGATTTGCGTTTCAAAGCTTGATTCATTTAACACAAAAAAAAAAACACGCTGGTCAAAATTCATACCTCAGTTTTAATGCGGCACTATTTTCCTTCCGTTTCTATCCGCGCTGCTGTCACTGTCAACAGTGCGCACGTGACGATCAGCTGTTCCACGTTTACACAATCGATCGACAACAAGGTAAAAAGTATTAAATTAACAATGGTGCGAACGTGTAAATTCCCAGGCTGTGACAACAAGGATGTACCGGGATCACCGTTCAGATTCGTTTTCGGAAGGAAAATAGTGCCGCATTAAAACTGAGGTATGAATTTTGACCGCGTGTTTTTTGTGTGTTAAATTAATCAAGCTTTGAAACGCAAATCATTTTTTCACGTAAAAACGCACAGTTTTGTGGCCCCGAAAAGTAGCCGGGATTACTTCATTCAAAAACTTCCAGCGGTCAGAACTCTGACCAGGGGGTGACAACAGAGTGGGTCAGTGTGTATACACTATAGTGCTGGTAAGGATTGCATACAACTTCATGTCTTAAATGGGCGAACTAACCCTTTAATGAAATTTTCTGTGGAGATGGGTTTCATATTGTTATTTGGATCTAACGTGGGTTTCATGTTTATTTGGATCTTATCAACTTGATTTTAACACATATAAAGGCTGATTGGCCTATCTTTTATGGCATTTTTCTGACGAGCAGTTGTTGAAAATACAAATAATTTAATGGAAAACAACGATCCAAGGAAAATTACATATCCTTAATTTAAAAGATGGATTTTGGTTGATTCATGCTATTTCCAGTTATGTAAGAATATAGAGTTAACAATACTAACGCTGGTGGAGGAAAGAAAGTGGAGGAGATCACACAAAAGTTGAGTGTAGCCTACATGACGCGCTGCATTTTGACAGCTTTTCTACAGTTCACGAGTTCACACTTACATACAATTAAAAGGGGATGAGTATAATGCGTATTTGGCGTGCTGTCCGGGGGAGGGCTCCGAGCTCGGAATTCGGCCCGAACCCAGAGTACTCCCCTCCCGGTATGTAAGGTGGTTTAGGATTAGAAAGGTGGAGAAGGGGTGGTGGAGGGATGCTGCTATACTGTCAGAGAAATGAGGTGAGACTGCTGAGACTATATATACACTATTTAATCATAATTGCTGAGTGCTCTCCACCTGTGTTAATTATCTGAATGTGCTTCACCTGGACTTTGTTAACGAGACATGATTTAGTCATGATTGCTGAGCACTCTCCACTTGTGGTAATTATCTGAACTGTGCAGTCATTACCGAACTTTGTTAATAAAACATCATGTAACGTTCAGTGTCGGTAGTCATAAAAAAGTGGGGGAGTTTAAATGGCCACGAAATTTTGTACAGCACACCACAAACATATGTTCTTCATGTCTACCTTCCTCTGAAAGGTGTCCAAAGTGGGTACAAATAATTTCTTGACAGTTGAATTCTTCCGTATTGTTTGAAATCACCTTTCAGGAGGAAAATGCAGCCTGACTAGAAAAATGAAAACAAATGTGCAGTCGAAACCCCTAATGATGTGATTGGGTAAAAGTAATCAAGGATTCCCACAGCGAGTCAATGAAAACAGCGCATTTTCAGGAGACCCGCTCAAAATGAGTCGGGAAAATCCGGCACAGAGAGTTGGAACACAATGGCGGCCGCTATTTATTGATATGTCCACATACCTAATATGTTTGATGTAAAATGTCATTATAAGCTTTTATGAAAGTTGAATTAAAAAAAACTCAAGTAATAATAAAAGCAGCAAAAGGAGTACAGCACACATGCATAGTTAACTATGCCTGATCTAAGGTAAACTTTCAGAGTATTGTGTAATTCTATGTAATATTTTATTTAAAGTTTAGTTTTTACATTCTATTTTACTTCACTTTGTAAATTACAAAATTGTTTTTTTTTTTGTGCAATATATAGTCTATCATAAAACATTTATTCCAATAAAGTAGTTTGAAGTTTGGCCAAATACACACCATACATTGTCAATCTCTGTATCCAACATTATTCATGCCAACTCAAAAAACAAAACTAATAACAGTAATAACTTTTATTCAAAACAAGTGTACAAATACAGATAATTACATACATCTGTATCACAGACAGACACAGAAACAGACATGAGTACAGAGACAGACAGATGAGAAAGAGACAGACAGCACACACACACACACACACACACACACACACACACACACACACACACACACACACACACACACACACACACACACACACACACACTGTGTGTGAATCTAATTGCAGATTTCTTTGTTATTCTGCCTTCTGCTTTTAATTATTAAAAGCAGAAGACGGGATGACAAAGAAATCTGCAATTAGAGAAAGGTTGGATAAAACTATTATACCTGACATTTCTGTCCCCTCACTTCTGAATGATACAGCAAAATCCCCAGTGTTAAATCAACACTGAGAGTGTTAAATTAACACTGATAAGTGCGAATTATGCAAACTCTGAGCAGAGTGTTAAATAAACACTGAAGCAGTGTTAAAGTTAATGAGATAATTAAGTGAATAATTGAGTGATGATTGAGCATTATTGAAGACATTGATATTAACAAGAGAAAACTAGGGCTGCAGCGACGCGTTGCACGTCATCGATTACGTCGACTATGAAAATGCATGTCGACGCGTCACATTCATTATTTACATTTAAATTTGAATAAAGATGGTTTGCTTATGTCATATTCAGAATTTCTTCAAACTTTTAACTTCCCAGTGACACCAAAAGAATATCGCAGTTGTATTTGATGCAATCCCTACAGGTTCACTTCAAATTTTAAAACACATATCATTCTCAAATATTAGAGTTGAATTTAATAAAAATTTTATTGGAGATATAGACATTACAAAGAAAAAATGCAGCAATACATTTATTCGAAATCTAATTTCATGCTCGATTCCACCTGCTGCAAAAATGTTTTGGTGTTCAACCAAGGGTGATTTAAATTGGAAAAAGGCAAATACTTCTATTCACAAATACTGTATTAATAATAAAGTGAAAGAAGTTTCATTTAAAATTTTGCATCAAATTTATCCTGTAAAAGATACATTAAGAAGATTTAAAATAAACAAAGAAGAGTCTTGTGTTTTTTGCCAATCTAATAAGGAGACTATTTTTCATTTAATTTATCACTGTATGTACACAAAAAAATTTTGGTCTGATTTGGAAGAATATATAATCACAAAATTGAATGTAAACATCAGAATCAATATTTTTGATGTTATGTTATACTTAGATTTTTGTGGTTTGTCAAAAAAATGTAAATGGTCTAATTCACAACCTTGTTTTAAGGCATTTCATTTGGACTTTGAATTATATTACAAAACAATAGAAAACATGAAGGCTACAAGAACATTTCATCTCCTGAAGGAACTGCATATTTTTTAATGTTTCCCCTTCTATAATTATATTAATTGATTTGTTATTATCCTCTGGTCTGTACACTCTTGATTAAATTGTGTTGAACAGGTTACAGTATCTGTAGTGTTCTCTGTGCCTATTGTCCTGTGTTTTTGTTCAGAATAAAGTATATAAAAAAAAAATTATTTACGTTTAAATATCGAGTCATGGCAGCTTCCAAGTACTTTTTCTTTTTTGAGATCTTGCAAATGGCCTATTAGGCTATGCAAAAGAAAGAGCCAGCTTTATTGGTACACCTACATTCTCTAAGGCACATTCTATCCAAACATCGATCACCGGAACAGCTTGGCACTTTACATACAAAAACATGGGAGATTTAAAATGATACAAAAATAACACTCTTATAATGTAATTTCATAGTATATGTAAGGCCAGGCTATGATTTTCGCGATCACGGAATCGCGGATGGATTTGGCCAATTAACGCCAAATTTTACACATTTGGTTTGAGAATTCTGTTTTTGTGTGGGAGAAGAACGCAACAATGAAAGCATGGCGAAGCGGCTCTCCACGGCTCTGCTTTCGTCGGCAAAAAGTTAAGAAACTCAACGCTATAAGCCGTCAGTGCTCGAGCCGAGCAGTTCGCACGTGACTTATGCAGTGTTTCACACACATAGACTAATTCGCCGCCACATACTGCGTTTCAGTACACGCAGCGTATTCTTTCAGTTGTATTTCCCCGCTCTGCCTCCGTTTCTCTCTCACTCACGCGTCCTCTCTCTCACACACATGCGCACACACACCGCGTCTGTCTATGAGGCACCGGACTGGACAAAAGCGAAGCGAACTCCGTGAAAGACAGAGTGTGACTTTATTTAAACTTATATAAACTAATATAATTTATATTACTGGACAGTTTAAAGCTCATAACCATATTTTGTTGTTACTTGAAGAGTGCAGTCAGTGTTATGTTGCATCATGCAGTATTTGTCCTGAAAAGGCTACTGAGTAACTTAAAGGTAGTGAAGGTCAGAATTGTATAAAACTTTTTACCAAATTTGTTTAAATTTTCTATATATATCAATGCATAATTAAAATCTAAGTACTCTGAAAAAAAGAGTATAAAAATCGAGTGACCCTAGACCATTTAATCTGCACTAAACGCAGCTCATTATTTCGAACCGGGACGAAACAATGGATTGGCTTAGGCGACTGTCACTTCTCGCAACCATGGCAGTGGTTCGCGACCTGTTCGCGTGCTTGTTTGAGCTTGAAGATGCAAAACTTGACGCAGCAGGTCCTCTTGTCTAAAAAGTGCTCCTTGCCCTGCACTTCGACTATCCGTCCTCGGCCTCTACTTCCTCGGACCCTAATAGTAAAATCCTCTGCTTCGCCCTCGACCACGGATCTGTCCTCGAGCCTGACGAATGCGGTACTTGCTGTCTTATACTGTCTATGGGTAACTTACTTGTCTCGGGTGTGTAGTCCTCATCAGAATCAACAATGCTTTCATCAAGCAAACTCTTACATGCAGAACACCATATGTAGCCTAATGAATCTTACATGAAATTCCTCTTCATCACAGTGTAAATATGGCAATGGAAAAACGTGTATCATGCAACCTGTTTTTAGCTTTGCCTTATAGATAACTAGCTCGTTAGCGAATCAATATTGTAAGCTTTACCAATATCAATATGCTAGCTTGAGAGTAATAAAATACAACTTATTTGTTTATCTTCATAATGATAGTTAGATTTTTTTATTTACATGTGTTTCTGACATGATGTCACTACATGCACTTCTTCCTCCCTCTCCGCTCGTCTCAGGTAAATAATGCGTCTTCAGCTCAGCTGTCGGAGTTGCGCGTTCATGTGTTTTGGGGCGTGGCTTTGGAAGGAGCCAAGAAGGGAGGGGGTGAAGTGAATGGAAATAATGAGCTGTCTTTAAAACAGTCGTGAGAGGTCTACAGACACTCGACACTCGACTTTCAACAAATTTCTGCTGTGGCTGGGACGGACAAACAGCGCGTGCTGTCTCGGTGGACTACTCAGCACGGCGGAGACCCCTTCTGTGGCTGGGACAGACAAACGCGGACACACAGCGCGTGCTGTTTCTGTGGACTATTCAGCACGGCTGATTCCCTTCCCGAGACCTCTGGGTGGGGTCTTGTTTCCTGGGAAACGGGGAAGTGTTTTATATTTTAATCCTTCTATGAGCTATGTGTGGGTGTGAATGTGTATGTGGTAGTTGTGCGTTTTAGAGTGTATACACACATTGCTTTTTGTATGCGGGACCGAGGACGCAATGATTTTTCCACTTGACTAACTGATTAGTTTGACCACGAGTTCTAGTGTGCTGTGTTGGGCTGGGGAATAACCATTTGAGTGTAGTGACGTTTGGAGTGTCCACTTGGGGATTCGCCGATTGTCCTAGTGTTCGCGTACTGAGTTAATGTGTGATAGAACCTCTTTCAAAGTGTATTTAAATGATGATACTATTTTTCTAAATCAGAAAAAGTAAGTAAATCAGTGCAGAAAAAGTAAATCAGTGCAGACTGGAACCGGGTGAGCTTTTCTTCCGAACGTCGACTCCATAACGATACGGCTCGTGAGTTTGGGAATGCATTAAGACTAGGGCTGTCAGTTTAACGCGTTATTATCGGCCTTAACGCAAACCCATTTTAACGGCGTTAATTTTTTTCTTTAACGGTCTTTTTTAACGGTCTTGTCCTAGCAAACTTTGTACTTTTTTCACATGCTTTTGCAACAGGACGGCATGCGTCCTGAATCCTGATCCATTTCGGCGTCTCGCGCTGTCATCCACTCAAAGCCGGCTCGCAAGCCCAAACGAGTGTGTGCGTCGTGCCTGTTGTTTTGTTATACGGTCTAGCTAGATCCGCTTGCGCTTTGGTCGAAGAAGCAACAAAACGTTTTTGAAAATGAATGAGCAATTGAAATGAATGTGTTTCAGATCGCAGCGCAGGACGTTTTGTGCCGCACACACTCGTTTCTGCTTGCGAGCCGGCCAAATAGTAACGTTACGTTTTGAGTGGATGATGAGCACGAGACGCCGGATCTGTGTGTTTTGTCGTTGTGAACTGAGCTATCATCATCGCAGCACGTCCAGTCTGAAACACCACTTGATGATGGCCAAGCAAATACACACACACACACACAGATGATGCGAATTCTCCACCCCTCGCCAATATCAGGACCTCGTCAGTATTTCTTTCACCCTTTTATTGATAGACAGTGTTACATTGTGTGAGAGATTATTGGTATGTTAGTGTGAAATTGAACACTATTCCAATGTTATTTTCAATAATAATAATAAAAAAAACATTTGCACTAAACAAGCCAATCCACTTTCCCATGTTGATAAGAGCATTAAAATGAGAAAAAATTATGTAACAAAAAGAAATCAAAAGACATTTAGAAAATGTGTGATTAATCGCGAGTTAACTATGATATTAATGCGATTAATCGCGATTAAATATTTTAATCGTTTGACAGCACTAATTAAGACGTTTGATTTATAAAGCTTACCCTTCTGCTGACGGTGCTACACAAGACTTACTGGCTCGTAGGGATGGGTATCGTTAAGGTTTTATCGGTATTACTACTCTTATCGATACTGCTTATCTGAATCCGGTACTTTAACGGTATTCTTATTGGTTCTTTTTTTTAAGTGTTTTTTTTTTAAGAATTAAGAACATAATTAACTTTATATTTTGAAATGTTAAATAGAAAAAGCAATGCTTTAACAAAACGAAGAAACAAATCTTTTTTTTTATGCAGCATCGTGCTGGCTTTTTTGTTTTATATACAAAAGATAGGACACATAAGAAAAAACACGTACACACACATGAACAGCCGCCTTATGAACAGCGTCTCTTGCGCAGGTTTATGTGTTTTTAATAGACATTTTTTTTCTAGCAACAGTAGAGACAGCATTTTGCAACAATCACCGATCGTGCTGATTCTGACGGTACGTTTGGGTTTAGAAAGAACTGACAGCGCAGCGCAGTGAAGTGAGTGAAGGAAGTTGCGCTGGACAGATCATGCGTCTCGTTTTTAACGGTTTTATCTCAAATATCTTCTTTTCATAATCTTTGGAAGCCGAAATCTAAAATAAAATTAGAATAATATTCCAGATCTAAAGTGTAACCACGTTTGAATGTTTAGTTCTGTCCTCATTGTCACTCAAGGGCTGTCGTGTTGCGCGTGCTGTGGCTCCGCGTGAGAGATCGCTCTCCTTCTCTCTCTCTCTCTCTCTCTCTCTCTCTCTCTCTCTCTCTCTTCTAACTGCGAATAGCAAATTGCATCACAGACAAATGGTTCAATTAAAATATAGTTTATATATAGAAATGGCTGGCGAGATAAACATGTTCAAGATAACGTCTTTATAGGAATAATAAATAGTAGCCAATGTGTATTTTCTTAATTTCTCCAGTACCGACAGCAGAACCGATAACGTCCGAGCTTATCGATACTGCGGTCTTTCAAAATTCAGCACCGGGGCCCGTTTAATACCGGGTTTCGGTACCCATCTTTGATCACCCATCCCAATGTGGTCTGTACTTAGACATCTACGTAGAAACTGCCCTTATTTGCAGGGAAACTCAGAGGGGGCGGGCACAGCAGGCCAAATGCCTGCCCCCACGTCAGTGTCGGATAAATTGGCCTCAGTTTCTTCAAACGGTACTGGAGTTTTTCTGACTGGTAAAGTAGGTGGGTGTGAAACACGGTTATTGATTGACACTGGGGCACAGGTTTCTATCGTACCCAAACGATTTTGGCTAACGGTAACTAATGGGGGTCGTGTCTAGAGGGATATGAGGGTAGAGTAGCCGTGGCGAATGGTGGAGAAATGTAAATCCTGGGTCGTTGGCAGACTGTATGCCAGTTTGATTCCTTGGCTGTTATTGCTGAATTTTTGGTGGCTGATGTTATACCACAAGAATTACTGTTGGGTACAGACTTTCTCTCTAAATTTGGGGCAGTTATTGATTTGGGTGAAAAATGTTGCCGGCTAATGGGTAAGAAGCTCCCCTTGTTTAGTGAAGATGGTAGTGGCCAACCTAAGGTAGTTAGAGTGCAGGCAGATATTATGATTCCTCCTCGTTCTGAAGCCATTCTAACTGGTAAAGTTGAGGGACTTCTTCCACAACATTATGAGGGTATGTTGGAGCCTTGTTTTCCATCATGCTCCCAACGTGACGTTTTGGTTGCTCGATTAGTTTGCAAGGTGGAGGATGGGGTAGTGCCAGTCTGAGTTATTAATGTGTCGGAAGATAACTGTGTGTTAAAGCAAAATATGAAGATTGGCATTTTTCCCCTGATATAGAAGTAGAGGATAATGTTACTACCAAAGTGCATGAACCAATATCCTCCCCGCCTTTGACGGTGGACTATTTAGTGTCACATTTTGGGTTGAAGGATCGGGGGTTTGATGCTAGTCAGATGCAGGCTATTGAGGAGGTATTACATCGTAATTTGTCTGTGTTTAGTAAGGGGGATAATGATTTGGGGAGAACTCATCTTGCTTTGCATAAAATTGATACAGGCTCTGCACAGCCGGTTAAAGTGCCTCCTCGGCGTGTATCCTTTACACCTCCAGCAGGAGGTTGTTGAGCAGATAAAGCAGATGCAAGATAACGGTATTATCCGTCCATCATGTAGTCCGTGGGCAGCACCGGTGGTTTTGGTAAAAAAAGATGGTAGTCTTCGTTTTTGCGTAGATTATCGCAAACTAAATGATGTTACCAGGAAGGATGCATATCCCCTCCCTAGGATTGACGATGCCCTCGATAGCTTGACCAATGCTTGTTGGTTCTCTACTTTGGACTTAGTAAGTGGCTACTGGCAGGTGGAGGTGGACCCTCAGGATAGACCCAAGACAGCATTCATTACTCGTCAGGGTTTATTTGAATTTAACGTTTTAAGTTTTGGGTTATGCAACTCTCCGAGTACTTTTCAACGTCTCATGGATGTTGTTTTGGCTGACCTGCAGTGGACCACTTGTTTAGTGTACTTAGACGACATAATTGTTTCTGGGCGAACCTTTCAAGAGCACCTTCAGAGATTGGAGGAGGTTCTTGTGAAACTTCGTCACGCCAAGCTTAAGGTTAAACCTTCTAAGTGTACCATTTTTGCCTCCCAGGTGCAATACCTGGGCCATGTTATCTCTGCCGAGAGGAGTAATGGCAGATCCATCTAAGGTAGAAGCAGTACAGGCTTGGCCTACACCTAAAACCCAGACGGAGGTGAGAAGTTTTTTAGGATTAGCCTCCTATTACAGGAGATTTATTAAAGGGTTTGCTGAGATTGCTCGGCCTTTACATCAGCTCACCGAAAAGGGAAAAAGATTTGTTTGGAGGGAAGAGTGTCAAGAAGCCTTTCAGCAATTAAAGTCAAGACTTATTAGTGCTCCTGTCTTGGCCTACCCAGACCCTAAAAAGCCATTCATTTTAGACACTGATGCCAGTGATGTAGGAGTGGGAGCTGTGTTGTCTCAAGAGGATGGGGGTTTGGAGCGGGTGGTGGCATATGCTAGTAGAGCTTTGACTAAACAAGAACGGAAATATGCCACCAAAAGAAGGAGCTGCTTAGTGTGGTAACCTTTACGAAGCATTTCAAACATTATCTACTTGGGAGGGAATTTTTGTTGAGAACTGACCATAGTTCATTGCGTTGGTTGCATAACTTCAGTGGGGTGGAGGGGCAGTTGGCTCGCTGGTTAGAGCAACTGGCCAACTTCCAATATAAGATTATTCATAGACCAGGGAAGCAGCATACCAATGCAGAAGCTCTCTCAAGGCTCCCGGATCTGGGAGTAGAGGCAGTAGGGAGGATGGTGGTAATGTCCCTCAATCTAGGGTACAAGCAACCATAGTTCGAGCAGTGTGTGAGGCTGAGGGAAAGGGGGGGCCTATAAGAGATCTGCAAGAGAGTGAAGATGAGTTGGTTAAGGCTCAGCAAGAGGACCCAAACATTCAGCTGCTTATTAATTTAAAAAATGGGTCAGTGGATGATGGTAGGGAAGGTGAGCTAAACCCTGCCCTTGTTAATTATTCTCCAGTGTGGGATCAATTGCATATTCGAAACCAGCGGTTGGTGAGGATACCTCCAGCAAATTCTGACGCGGCTTCTGCAGTACAGGTGGTTTTACCTAAAAGCCTGGTTCCAGGGGTGTTGTCTATGTTGCATAATACACCAACTGGGGGCATTTAGGCATTCAGAAGTTACAGGCTAAGGTGAAGGATCGTTTTTATTGGCCTGGGTGGTTTGGGGATGTGAAAAAATGGTGTAGGGAGTGTCGTGATTGTGCCTCCCAAAAGGCTCATGGAAGGGCCCCTTGTGCCCCCCTTCAGATGTCTGTGGTATCCCGCCCATATGAACGTGTGGCAGTAGATGTATTGGGCCCGTTACCAGAAACGCTAAATAAAAATAGGTACATTTTGATTATTGGTGACTATTTTTCCAAATGGACCGAAGCATTCTCCCTCCCTAATCAAGAAGCTCAGTCTATTGCTAGAGTGTTGGTAGAGGAGTGGGTGTGCCGGTATGGAGTACGCAAAGCTTGCATTCGGATCAAGGGAGAAACTTTGAGTCTGGTTTGTTTAAGGAGTTGTGTAGATTGCGGCAGATAAACAAGTCTCGTACTTCTCCTTATCGGCCTCAGTCTGACGGGCTGATTGAGCGGTTTAATCGCACTTTACTATCAATGCTTTCACTGTTTGTGGATGAAAATCAAATGAACTGGGACAGATTGCTACCATACGTGATGATGGCCTATCGTAGCAGTGTGCAGGCAAGCACCGGGTTTACACCGGTATAAAGTATTATTCGGGCAGGAGATGGTCCTTCCTGTGGATATTATGTTGGGTGTAGATAATAGGCAGAAATTTCAGTCCGTAAATGAATATGTGACTGGAGTAGCAGAAAGTTTGTCTACAGTAGTGGAAGCAGTGAAAAGGCATCAGAGTCAAGCTTCTCAGCGACAGAAGACCCATGCTGATTTTCGAGCAAATTTCCATTACTATGTTGTTGGTGAATTAGTTTGGATTCAAAATAAAGCTCGTAAACGGGGTGTGTGCCCTAAGTTGCAAAGACGATTTAAGGGGCCATTTAAAATCTTAGAAAGGGTGTCGGATGTGCTGTATAGAGTGCAGCTATCAGAGGGGGGTTCGGAGAGTGTTGTCCATTTTAATCGAATGAAGCCTTATGTTGCTTGTTCTGTTTCAGAGCCTATGGGGCAGGATAACCAGAGGACCCCGGTGGATCAGACTGCTGAACGACACCCAGAGTCTCAAAGCCGTGCAGAAGGACATGATTTCGTCTGGGGGTATCATCCACCTGCGGCTCTCGAAGGCTGTCCAGACAATGGAGAGCGCTGCTGACGTCTAACATCGAAAGAAACCCGCTCATAAAGTCTGCTGTGGGAGGTGGTCCTTCCAGTGGGAACTTGCATCTTGTTCCGGGGGATGCCGGTCTGGGTGAGATGCAGCCAAAGAGTGGGGACCAGAGGATAGAAGTTGGAGACTTTCGTCCAGAGCCTTGTCCACAAAGAATGCAGCCAGCTCGTTCTCGGAGACCACCAGCTTGGTCCAAGGATTATAATTTGACGTGACTCGAGGACGAAGTCCTGTTTACCCGAAGGGAGGGGATAGTGTGATGAATGGTGTGGGGGTGTAACTTTTTGTTTTGGTTCCGGCCATCTGAACCGTTCTGTAGCATGTTCTTATTGATAATTGATCTCACCTGGAGTGGAGGACATTTAAGAGAGCAGAGGGGAGGTTCGCGAGAGCATGTGATTGGCTTCTCGCGCTCTGAGGGAAACAGGGACGCTTGGTGTTGCTCGAGACCATTAGGGTTTGTTCGGCAACGAGAGATAGTTAGATAGAGAGACTTCATTATTATAGTTAGGTAGCGGGACGTGGGTATAGGAGCGCTGGCCACATGTTCCAGGAGCGATTGAACGCGCTGCGCCTCGCATAAAGTAATGATCTCTTGCAGCCCTTGTGATCCAAAGAGAAACTAGCGCGAAGCGGACTAATTAATGCCATTGTCGTGACTGCTGTGGCTGGGACGAACAAACAGCGCGTGCTGTCTCGGTGGACTACTCAGCACGGCGGAGACCCCTTCTGTGGCTGGGACAGACAAACACGGACACACAGCACGTGCTGTTTCTGTGGACTATTCGAGCACGGCTGATTCCCTTCCCGAGACCTCTGGGTGGGGTCTTGTTTCCTGGGAAACGGGGAAGTGTTTTATATTTTAATCCTTCTATGAGCTATGTGTGGGTGTGAATGTGTATGTGGTAGTCTGTGCGTTTTAGAGTGTGTACACACATTGCTTTTTGTATGCGGGACCGAGGACGCAATGATTTTTCCACTTGACTAACTGATTAGTTTGATCATGAGTTCAAGTGTGCTGTGTTGGGCTGGGGAATAACCATTTGAGTGTAGTGACGTTTGGAGTGTCCACTTGGGATTCGCCGATTGTCCTAGTGTTCGCGTACTGAGTTAATGTGTGATAGAACCTCTTTCAATTTGTATTTAAATGATGATACTATTTTTCTAAATCAGATTGTCAATAAAAATATATATTTTCTCTAAAGTCCTGTGTGGTGACGTGCCCTCTGTCCTCCATAAATTGTTAAACCTCTGTAAGAATAAGTAAGGTTTACTACAATACATCTTATCGGGAAACCAGGCCCAGGTTGAGTGTTCCTGTGGAGATGCGCCGTGGTTCTGATTTTTGTTTGGAACTATTTTCGCTGCTGAAACAGAACAAAAACAGCCAATATTACATCTAAGATGTAAGTGATTTAATTTTAACTGTTTATTGAACTGTTGTAGGAAATCAATGTCAAATTTGAACTGTTGTAGGAAATCAATGTCACATTTTCAATCAGTGATGGTGTTCAGGAAAAATAAATGAGGTTGCTTAGCATGTTAAAAATATAAACTCCTCATTTAGATTTTTATTGGCAGTATGTTGTTAACTGAGTGTGTGTGTGTGTGTGTGTGTGTGTGTGTGTGTGTGTGTGTGTGTGTGTGTGTGTGTGTGTGTGTGTGTGCGTGTGTGTGTGTGTGTGTGTGTGTGTGTGTGTGTGTGTGTGTGTGTGTGTGTGTGTGTGTGTGTGTGTGTGTGCTGTGTGTGTCTGTGTGTGTCTGTGTGTGTGTGTGGTGGGGGGGTCGAGTTCCTCGAGGAAGGGTGATTTGCCTGGCAAAAATCCTTACATCTCTCCCCCTTTTCGTTAGATGAAGTCCTTGCGTGGACTTCCATCGACCAACACCATCGCAATGGATGGATGGCAGGTGAATCATGAAAGTCAGGTAGCAGGTGGTGGCTGAGGCTGAGGTTCTTTTGACAGCCCTAATATATATATATATATATATATATATATATATATATGTTATATGGAGTAGCTGTCGAGCAGTCGATGAAGGGCCAAAGCCGGCGGACTCGCCATCCCTTGGTGCCTTTAGGTAACTAAAGGCACCGGGGTTGCGGTGCCACCGGCTTGGGCCTTAATCGCTGCTGCAGCTATATTTACAAATGTTTTTTTATGCCACAAACACAACTCTGCCTGGCATTTATTTGTGAATCAGTTCCTGTGCATTTGTGGATTTTGAAACACTTCTAGCATTGAGGTGAAGACAAATTCCACAAATAAGTGGACTCCACCCACCGTTTCCTCAAGCCAATCAGATATACGACCACAATGAGTTGACCAATCTTAGCACGTTTTCGCTGACAACCAATCACATTTCATCTGCGAATCATCTGCATTGGCTCAAATAGGAAGTGTAAGGCTAAGGCCCATAATATGGCTACAGTAAAATTTGGATTTCATAAGACCATTAGACTCTATCAAGCCGAGACACATTTTTATAAGCCTTTGAAAATGCAAGAGAAACGGCGCGTACATCTGCTATGGGAACAATGGTTACGGAAAACGTCAAGTTATTCATGTGTAATATAGTTTATGGTCACCTATATCTGAAATATAGGTGAAATTACCTATCCCAACACCTTTTCCTCCTCTTCAGTAAAGTTTTAAAAACACAGCATGTCCTTGGAATCGTAATGATCCATTATGCTTTTAAAAGTGACATGTCCAGCAGACAAGTTGTTTGCATTTATTTATCCGTTAAATCACTTGATCACACAAATCATATTTCATATGAATCAGACTTAATAATATTTTGATGTAAAAGTTACTCACAGCATCCAAAATGAATGCAAAAAAATGCATTTTTTCATGAACCACTCAAAACCCCAGTAGCCTACATGCTGTTACATCTTCAATGATGGTCATTTGGGCTGATATTTGGTATTCTACTCTACATGATATTTATGTCCTATAGCTGGCTATTTGTCACCACGTATAAACTACATTATCACAAATTATGAATTGGGCAGTGTTGGGGAAGCTACTCTGAAACTAGTTTAACAAGCTACAAGCTACTCGTAAGTTAAAGTAGTTTAACTACAGTCAAGCTACCCGTTTAGAAAAGTAGTTAGCTACACTACAAGTTACAATCAAAAAGTAGCTAGCTACATTGAAACTACTTTTGCTTTTTGAACGTATATTATAAATAACTGAATAAGTGTCTGAAGAATGTTTTAAGTAAAATATTTAGTGTTTAAAACAAGGCAATGCAATTACGATTTCAAAGAGTATTGTTTTATTACACACAACACTAAAATATCTCTGACTGTTTGTCAAAAGTGCAAGAAATAGCCTACAACATTGCAAGAATGAAATATACATCCAACGTAAATTGCATGTAGAACATTTTCTCAAAAATACTGATTGTACTTGGACAAATAAGGCCATGGGTAATTAACGTTAGTTGTTTCTCCATCCTCCAAATCTGCCGTCACGTCTTGCTATATAATCATAATATGGGTGTGTCAACCCACTTCTGTACATCAGTGAACCGTTAGCCACAAGATGCGTGATTAAACAACAGATGGTCGCGCAGGCTCCAACAATGTAGCAATGTAGCTTTTGCTCGTGTTACACCGCTACTTACTGCAAAAAGTAGTTAGCTACTGGAAAAGCTACACTGTTTAAAAAGCATCTGAGCTACTGCCAAGCTACTGAAAAATGTAGTTAAGTTAGTAGCTACGCTACTTGTAGTTAACTACTCCCCAACACTGGAATTGGGCATGCAGCCAGCACTAGTCAAGAAGATAAAACACGTCATATATCTGCAGGTAAGAAAACAGTTCATGGGCAAAATGTGTTAACATTACAAACATGTTAGTTTTACATTATTTGAAACTGCCACGGCAGCCGTGAAGATAATGGGCTATTTGCTTCTGACGTGCAGCCAGATGCACAATGGTGTGAAAAGGGAAAAACATCCAGTATGCGGTAGTCCTGTGGGTGAAAATGCCTTGTTGATGCTAGTCATGCTAATGCTAATCATTTAACTGATTTCAATAATAGTAATTGATAATGTTCTGTGTATGCCAGGTTAAAGAGGTGTGCTTTTAGTTCGAGATTTAAACTTGATTTTGACTGCTTCTCGAACAGTGCTAGGAAGACTGTTCTAAAGTTTAGGTGCTAAATAGGAAAAGGATCTACTGCCTGAAATTCAGTTTCAACCACCCATAAGAGCATTACCATAATGTAGCCTTGAGGTTATGAACACATAGAAACATAACTTTCAAATGAAAGATCACACCCAGGTTCCTGAACCGAGGATAAATACTCTGACAGAGCAGCCATGAAGTGTTGACAGTACTTCATGACAGTATTCTAGAATATTACGTGAGGAAGTTTTTAGACTTGAATGTTTGGGAATGAATAGCATTCGCCTGCCTTTTTGCATTGACAAGCGTAAGAGTCTGAGTGTTTTCTCCGTCCGATATCCAAGTTTCTGAGTTTGAGTTTCAGAGTTGCTTAGTAGTGATGCGCGGGTCGAACTTGTAACCCGCGGGCCCCGCGGGTAACCCAAGGGTTGGGGCGGGTAAAGAAATTGTCACTTTATAATTTGCTGGGCGGGTTGGGGCGGGTCATTAATTATTTGTATTTATTTTTTTTTATCCATGTATGTTGCTTGCAATTTCCAGCCTATATTAAATATTTGGGAATATCTATTTTCATATTTTATAAGGTTATTTGATAAAGTTACAATGCCGTAGCAACGTAACTTGCGTGAGGTTCCCAAACCTTTGGTGTCACGTGACACGTCACGGAAGCGGCGCGCCAAGCAGCTCCCGCCGGCGCGCCGCCAGCCTCGATAACAACAACAACAATCAAGATGGAAGACGAGGTGCGGGAGAAATTAAGGTCAGGAATATACATGATTAAACGAAAAAAGGTCAGGCTGCTAAATCTAATGTTTGGGAGCGGTTCTCATAAATTCAGTAGTTGCAGGCTAGCAGGAGACAACAGTAGCCTAGTCTTGGCTACCTGAAGTGCAACTCGTGTGAAAAATATACAAAACAGTAGCGCCACAAAATGTCCACTTCCAGCAGGTCAAGACATATTTGTGGGGGGTCTAAGAAATAAAAAAATGGTTTAGCCTATTAGATGAATACAAATGTTGCTTTGTAAATGTTGAAAATGTTTATTAATATGACCTGATTTATGGTTCATATTCATAATCGTCTGTTGTTGCCAGTTTACAAGGCAATGTTTCCAAGCACTTTCAGGCTGAAATAAAGGCTATTTTCATTTACATTACAATGCCTAGTAGCTACTATGTCTATTTAACGGTCGCAGGTGCGGGGCGGGTTGTAAAAATAGAGACAGTGGTGCGGTGCGGGCCAAATAATTTCATAAAAGCGGGACCCCGCGGGTTGGAAAAAAGCCGACCCCGCGCATCACTATTGCTTAGGCCCTATACTTTAGATGGCAACTTCTTGAATCTGCAATCCCATTACAGTTTTTTTTTTTTTTTTTTCACAAATAAAGTCATTGTTTTAAAACATGAATATGTGAATAAACACACTGATAATCATATTAAAAATACGAATAAAAAAAATATGACACATTTTTGACAAGGCAACGCTAATTTTACATACAGCACACAGTGAAAATGACATGAATATGACACAGTGGGCAGCTGGATATAGCACAGCATATTTTTAAATTCGTCTGTTTGCATTCACTCGGACCCTCGCAGGAACACGTTTATGCCGGCTACAAATGCACACTTCACAAGATACCACAGCTGGATTCGATTAAATCTGCAAGGTTTGTGAAATTAAATGTTTATTAGATATTCAGAGATTTGTTTTAATTATGTATATGTGCATTTGCTGAATGTTGCTGCCGGTAAATGAGAAAATATTGTTTGCCTTGTAACAAATATTATAAAAGCAATATAAAAGCTTTTTCACATACCATTTACTTTATTTGTGTGGCAAATAAAGTAAGTAACGAGAGGGTTTGCCTGGAGGCTGCTAGGGGCCGGAGTCACTCTGTTCCTTCAGCCCTTGGTTTTCAGTTTGGTGTTCAGAGTGATCCTCGGTCGGTTGGTGACTCACCGCATCAATCTGAGCTGAGTGAAATGCGAGAGATGCTGAGGCTGCAGCAAGACCAGCTCAATCAGCTGGTTCAAAGCATTGGCTGCCTGCAGAGCTCTAGCCAGCGCGGTCGTGCACCTTATAGTGGCCCTGTAATATGTAGGCGGTGTCAGAAGCCTGGCCATTTTGCCAGGGAGTGTGAAGGAGAACGTGTCCCTGCTCGTGCACCCTTTACTTCATCTGCCCCTCCACCTTCTAATAGGCCATCTCGCCCTGCTCCCGCGTCGGAAAACTAGCACCCGCCGGATTGCAGAGCCATGGTTCGGAGGGGGCAGCGATTGGTTCAGTCGTTTTTAATTGTCTGGCAGACACTTCAAAGTTGATGTCTTCTTGTCCACATTTCAGACGTGCGTATGGGTGGAGTTGAAGTCCCCTGCTTGGTGGGACACCGGGTCAATGGTTTCCACAGTCACTGAGAGCTTCTTTCTTCAGCAGTTCGAGCCATGGGGTCAAGAGAGGCTTCAGTCCTGTCACTGGCTGCAGCTTAGGGCAGCTAATGGGCTGGCTATCCCATACCTTGGTTACTTGGAGCTTGATATTGAGCTTTGTGGTAAACTGATGCAGCGGTGTGGGCTGCTGGTAGTTAAGGACCCCCCTGGTGGTGCGTCTTTGCAGGTTCCTGGTATTTTGGGAATGAACGTGATTTGCAGATGCTATAGAGAGCTTTTTAGTCTGCATGGCTTGGCCATGTTTGACTTGCCTGTTGTTGCCAATAGTCCAGAATCTTTTGTGAAGGCCTTGCAGGGGTGCCAGCAGGCCGGCACCCGTTCCCTTAATGCAGCTGGTAAGGTAAGAGTGCGAGGCAGAAAAGCTTGTCGGATTTCTGGAGGTGTGATGAAAATTGCCCCTACCACCTGTTCAGCACAGTATTCGGAGGATACTGTACTGTTTGAACCTCCGAGCTCTGGATTGCCAGCTGGACTTTTCTGCTCATGATGGAGACCTTGGTTGTACTAACCTGATTGCCCATAATATCCCTCTTTTAGACAATGTCCCTGTCAGGCAGCGTCATAGGCGTATTCCACCGTCTGAATATGAGATGGTTAAAGAGCATATTCACCAACTTCTCGAGGCACAGGTCATCAGGGAGAGCAGTAGTCCTTACGCCAGCCCATTGTCTTAGTTAAGAAGAAGGATGGAACTCTAAGAATTTGCGTTGACTATCGGCAGCCTTAACAGTAAAACCCGAAAAGATGCTTTTCCTCTTCCTCGTATTGAGGAGTCTTTGGATGCTCTCACCGGTGCTCGCTGGTTCACTACCCTCAGACCTGGCAAGTGGGTATAACCAGGTCCCAGTTGCTGAGGCAGATCGGCCCAAGACTGCATTTTGCACCCCTTTTGGGCTTTTTGAATGGAATCGCATGCCCTTTGGGCTGTGTAGCGCCCCTGGCACGTTTCAAAAATTCGATGCAACGACTGTTTGGTGATCAACAAAACCAGTCGTTGTTGCTTTACCTTGACGATATTGTGGTTTTCTCCTCCACCGTCCAGCAACACTTGGATAGGTTGGAAGTGGTGCTTGGCCGGCTTCAACGAGAGAACCTTAAAGCAAAGTTCACCAAATGTGCCTTTTTCCAGGAAGAGGTGTGTTTCTTGGGGCATGTGATTTCTAGCAAGGGGGTTGCAACTGTAGTAAAATAAATATTTGCTTAATTATTACCAACCAAAGGTCTCTATTTTTGCTGTAGATCATTACCGTTATGCTGCTGACCCATTGGTCGCTGAATCGTACCGTCAATGGCACCGCCATATTGGTCCTGGCAACTTGCCGTAACTCTCAAAAGTGGACTGAAGGAACTATTTCTGATCATTTTGAGGATTTACAAAACGTTGTACAATCACAACCAGATCTCAGGGAATTACCTTTCACATGTACAGTGGGGCCAAAAAGTATTTAGTCAGCCACTGATTGTGCAAGTTCTCCTACTTAGAATAATGAGAGAGGTCTGTAATTTTCATCATAGGTACACTTTAACTATTAAAAAAAAAATCCTGGAAATCACATAGGATTAGGATTTTTAAATAATTTATTTGTAAATTATGGTGGAAAATAAGTATTTGGTCAATAACAAAAGTTCAACTCAATACTTTGTAACATAACCTTTGTTGGCAATGACAGAGATCAAACGTTTCCTGTAAGTCTTCACCAGGTTTGCACACACTGTAGCTGGTATTTTGGCCCATTCCTCCATGCAGATCTCCTCTAGAGCAGTGATGTTTCGGGGCTGTCGCTGGGCAACACAGGACTTTCAACTCCCTCCACTAATTTTCAATGGGGTTGAGGTCTGGAGACTGGGAAGGCCACTCCGGGACCTTGAAATACTTTTTTACGGAGCCACTCTTTCGTTGCCCGGGTGGTGTATCATTGTCATGCTGGAAGATCCAGTCACGTTTCATCTTCAAGGCTCTCACTGATGGGAGGAGGTTTTGGCTTAAAATCTCACGATACATGGTTCATTCTTCATTTTTCCGCGTTCATTCTTCCCTCAACACGGATCAGTTTTCCTGTCCCCTTTGCAGAAAAACAGCCCCAAGATGTGTCCTCTGGCAAACTTCAGACGGGCCTGGACATGAACTGGCTTAAGCAGGGGGACACGCCTGGCACTGCAGGATTTGAGTCCGTCTCAGTGTAGTGTGTTACTTATGGTAGCCTTTGTTACTTTGGTCCCAGCTCTCTGCAGGTCAGTCATCAGGTCCCTCTGTGTAGTTCTGGGATTTTTGCTTACCATTCTCATCATTTCTGACCCCACGGGAGGAGATTATCAGTGGAGATTATCAATGGTCTTGTTTCCATTTTCTTACAATTGCTCCCACAGTTGATTTTTTTTTTCACACCAAGCTGCTTGCCTATAGCCTGGATTCCAGCCCGAACTCCTGCCCACAACATTTTTTGGACGGGAAGTTCGGTCTGGACTCGATCCATTGAGGAGTAATAATGATTAGGCAAACAATGTTCGCGCCAATCAAATTGCCAGGGCGGGCTTTATACAATGATGGACAGGTGATCTGCAAGGACGCAATCATCACGTTATCAAAGAGCGCTTAACTGGTTTCCCTCAGAGATGTACATCTTGAGATGTAGAGATGTCAGAATTGAGATGTATAGATTCCGCTGTCGCGTCTGTTTTGAAATAAATCGACAGCGCATTAATTTTAATAGACAAACAGAAAACTGCAATCAAGGCGTTTGTCGATCAGAAACATATTTTTGCCGTCCCACATGATTCGGGAAAAGTGTAACTTATCAGCTGGCTCTGACGGTCGCTAAGAAGATGGGACGTAATGAAAAGCCTGTGGTCGTTGTGGTTTCTCCTTTGGTCGCACTCATGAATGAGTAAAGTAAAAGAAGCAACACTCGTTATTTTACTTCTAAAATAAGTAAAGTTAGGCTACGACTTACTGGGTTGCTCTGATTGGTTGTAGATTTACCGACTATCCAATTGAGTGCAGAGTTGTTGTTTTTTCCTGGTTTGGTTAAGACACGCCTCATAATCGAATCCAGACGGAGGGATTTCAGACTCTTTTTTTATTGCATAAAAGGTAACATACAGAAAATAACAGAAGATATACAATCAAAACAAAACTAAATACATAAATAATATAAGCATAGCTCACAATCAATTATAACAAATAAAAATATTACAAAACACCAGGGGTATTGAAGAGTGTATCATAGCATTTTAAATATTTCACAGATTTTTCGTTTTTTAACAATCTTATTGAAGAAATATAGGAATCAAAGTCACAACAAAATAAATTTAACATAGGAGATGAGTTAAGGAATTTTTGTTTATGTATGTGAAATTTTGCTAATAAAATCAAAAGGTTAACAATAAATTCCAGATCCTTATTGCTTTTATTTTCATAATACAAGGTAACATCCTTTAAAGTAAAGCAATAATTGGTATTCAACAACTTAAATATAAATTCTGCCACATCAGTCCAAAACTGGTTCACGACTTTACAGTCAAAAAATAAGTGAGTCAGTGTCTCTTTCTCATTATTACAAAAACAGCAAATATCATCAATATCAAAAAATCTTGATATAAAAGATTTAGAAGGATAAATGGTATGTAGAATTTTGTAGTGTATTTCTTTTATTTTGTTATTAATACAGTATTTGAATGGAATTAACCAAGCTCTTCTCCATTCAATATTTTCAATCTTAGAGTTCCAGAAGACATTTCCCTCTAGGAGATATTTTGTTTTGTTTTTGGAAAATATTACAAATATGTTTGTTATTGCATTTTTTCTCAAGTAACCCAACACCTTCTAAAATTATTAGATTTGGGTTTGTTACAGATAGAGAATTGTAAGAAATATGACATTTGACAAGTTGACGAAGTGTCACAGGAATGGCTTTAATACCGAGTTAAATTCCCTAAACTTTACGGGAAAATTATAAGTTGACATGAATTGTTCGTAAGTTAAAAGATTCCCAGAATTGTCAAACATTTTTATAAGATGATTAATGTCTCTGTTGAACCAATTTGTTAAAAACAAGGATTTATTAGAAATGGTTATATTGCCATTATTCCAAATTAAAGAGGTGTGAGGAGAAAAATTGTGACAGTAACAAATTTTCCAAGCGAGAAGAGCTTGCTGATGAAATTTGGATAGTTTGAGGGGGATTTTAGAAATTTTATAATCACATGTTAACAGAAATTTCAAGCCACCAATTTGATTAAAGAGACTATGAGGAATATGGCTCCAAATAGTATTAGGGGTAATCAAACATCTCTTAAGCCAGTTAACCTTAAAGGTCTTATTTACATCCTCAAAATAAAGCATCTCCAGGCCTCCTTCAGCCTTCTTATTAGTGAGAACCCTTTTTTTAAGTCCTTGGGATTTGTTCTTCCAAACAAAGGAGAAGAATAAATTATTAATAATTTTGCAGTTAGAATCTTTAATATACAGTGATAGAGCAGGATAAACAAATCGAGATAAACCTTCCGCTTTAGATAATAAGACGCGAACCGTAAATGGAAAGATCACGTTGTAACCAGCAATTTAACACTACGTTTGTCTTCTTTAATCTAGAAGAAAAATTTAGGTTTTGCCTTTCATTAAAATTTTTTTGTAACATAAATTCCTAACTATTTGACTGAGGATTTAACTGGAATGTTCATTATATGTTTATCATTTAAATTGTGTAAAGGGAGGATTTCACATTTAGATAAATTTAATGTTAAACCAGAAGCCCTTGAAAAAAGTTTGATGAAGGAAATAGCATGAGGAATAAAGGACACGTTCTTTAAAAACAAAGTAGAGTCATCTGCCAATTGGGATATCTTAAGTACCTTATCAAAAATTTTAAGACCTTGGATTTCATCATTATTAACAATACCAATTGATAATAATTCAACTACTAATAAAAATAAAAAAGGGGAGATTGGGCAACCTTGACGCACTCCGCGATTAATATTGAATCTTTTAGTAGTGGAGGTATCAGTGTAAAACATCTTAACAATATTTAGAAAATTGTTCCCAAAACCAAAAAGTTCTATAGTTTTAAACAAAAACTTGTGTTCAACGGTGTCGAACACCTTAAAAAAATCCAAAAAAGAATGATAGCACCATCTTCTACACTATCAGCATAGTACAAAAGGTCAAGCAGTCTAATATTATTAGTTATATGGCGACCTTTTAGAAAGCCTGTTTGATATTCACTAATTATTTTATTTAACCCTTTTTGTAATCTGTTAGCAAATACCAAAGTAATTAATTTATAATCAACTGTAAGAAGGGAGATCGGCCTCCAATTTTCTAAAAAGTGTGGGTCTTTATCAGGCTTGGCAATTAACGAAATAACTCCCTGTTTCATGGTAGTAGACATTTCGCCACTATTAATACATTCAATTAACATATTATAAAGAGGGTTTTCAATTTGTTCCCAAAAATGTAAATAAAATTCTACTGTCTGCCCATCTATACCGGGTGCTTTTCCATCTTTAACCTCAAGACGAGTTATGTTTGAGTCACATAAATCATGAAGTTCTTTATCAATAGTAGGAATTTTCTGATGAATTATTTTAATGAATTTTTCACAATTAAGCAGATCAAATTTAGAGTTATATAAATTACTATAAAAAGAAAAAACTGAATCAGATATTTGTTTAGGATCTGTACAAGAGCTTCCATTAATATCTAGAGCTGATAAAGTATTTCTTTTAAAATTTCTTTTCTCTAGAGCAAAAAAAATAGCTGGTATTTTTTTCACCCTCTTCTAGCCATTTTAGAGGCACCTTTAGCTAGATCAAGGTAGATCAGATCTAATTGAGATTGGATTTTAGCTAATTCAACTTCATCTTCTTTAGTTAGATTTTCCTTCTGTTCCAATATACCTAAATTATCAAGTAATTCTATTTCATTTTGTTTGTTTATTTTTTTTAACTCCTTACTGACGTTTAACTGCAATCTTCCTGATATTATATTTAAAAAACTCCCATTTACTTTTAAATCCTTCTTTTAATGCTCCAAAACTAACTTTGGCAATATTTTTAACACAAGCATTAAAGTTATCATCTTTAAGCAGATTATTATTAAATTTCCAGTATCCTCTAAGGCTAGAAATCCTTTCAGAGCCTGTCAGAGTTAAAGAGATGAGTTTATGATCGGTTAATGGGGCATAACTATGGACAATTTCCTTAACATATTGTGAGGCTGAATTAGTAATTAGGAACAAGTCAATTCTAGATTGCAAAGATTTGTTTTTGTTAGACCATGAATATTCTAACTTTCCAGGGTTATAGAAACGGCAAGCATCACCAAGTAATAAGTTGGCACAAAGAGATGCCACATTGGACTGAACAGCACCTTGAGAGGAACGAGGAGGGTATCTATCAATCAGATCATCCATACATTCATTAAAATCACCTGAACATATAATGTATGGAGTCTGGAAATTACTAAGTTTAGACTGAACAACATCAGAAACTTTGGAAAACAGGGTCTTATTTAACACTCTGGAATTATGACCATAAACATTACAAAGTATAAATGTTGTGTTGTCCAATGTAACAGTCAAAACTATCCATATTCCATTTTCATCTGCAACACAATTAAGTACGTCTCCTTTAAATCGGTGTAACAAAAAACCATAACTCCTGCTGAATGTGAAGTTCCATGACCAAAATAGTTTGAGTTTCCCCATTGAGACTTCCAAAATTTTACATCCAAGTCCGTAGAATGTGTCTCCTGGCAGAAAATAATATCGGCATCACTCCGTTTAAAGTAAATAAATAAAGCCTTACGTTTTGTGTTTTCGCGAATACCCCTTACTTTCAAGGATGCTATGCTCAAAGAATGAAACTTAAAATCCATTTTAAAAAATCAAAAACAAAACAAACAAACAAACAAAAATAAATAAATCAGCAAGGAATAAAAGAACGATGAAGCTTAATTTACGAAGCACAACTCCAGACCTATTGTCTTGAAGTTGCAAAAAACTTTCTAAACTATGAACCATGGGGAAGCAGCGTCCAGTAGACCTTTCGTGAAACAGTCAAGGTTATTTATTCATTCGATGCATCATCTTTTAGTTTAGGCTTTTATTCAGAAATGTTTAACATGAGTCGACCCTTTTCCCTTCAATGTAAGCAAACGGACCGCGGAACATGGCTCTTTTACCTTCCTCCCGAGCCTTCTTCACCCTTGGCCACAGTTTCTCTCTTGCTGCTTTATCTTCAGGCGACAGTAATTCGGATATCCGAAGGTTGTTATCCAGTAAGAACTTGGAGTTTCTGGCAGCCTTCCAGACCTCGTCACGGTAGATGCGCATCGAGAAGAGAATGACGATGGTCCGCTTAGAATTCACATTTGACGGAGAAGATTTGCGACCAAGACGATGAACTACATCCACCACCCGGTCAAGTTGGTCTTGTATTTTCGGAGCAACTTTTGCAAGAGCATCGATAGTTATCCGTCTAACGTCTTCGGCATCAGTCTCTTTCAAACCTTGCATTTTGAGTGACCATCTTCAACTGTAACGTTGCGCCTCAGCTATATTTTCCTTCAAGATATATTTTCGGACTTCAAAGCTCGAATTTCCTTCTCCATCGCGGATAGTCGTCCATCGTGAGTTTTAACATCAGCGATGAGTTGTTGCACAGAAGTTGCTAAACTGTCCACCTTAGCCGAAGTAAGCTCCGTGGTTCTCTCGATCGTTGAAATCTTTGAAAGTGTACAATCAAGTTTCAAGCTAAGTGCCTGAATGGCCTCAAGCACTTCAGATGTATTCTCAGGCTCCATTTTCGAACCAACTTTGTACCTTTTTTTAGCAGGAGAGTCACTTTTATGAGCCTCAGATAGATCTGGGAAATCATTGGGGCATCGCGATTCTAAAGCGAGCTCGCAAGAGAGATCCATCTCATCTGCTTCAGTATTGAGAAGAGCCATTTGTTGTTTCCTATTTCTTTTTTTGCCCATTCAAAGCTTAGAATATATCTCCGATCAAGTTAAGATGTAAAAGGGCATTACATGTTAAAAAAAGGAATAGCTGTTAGCTGCAAATCCCCAATTTACCTGCGACTGAGAAAAACACGTCTAACTAGACAGACGCCATCTTGGCCCCCGAGTTTCAGACTCATCTTCCGAGAGGAAATGAGTATGACGAAGTCAGGCTAGCTTGCCTATTGACCTATGGCTAAGCCACGCCCCCTCCACTCGGACAAACACGGCACGGGCGCTATGGCAGCTGTCACAGTAGGAGACATTTCACATCAGGCAATTGGTGATTTTTGGAGACTATGCATTGGAGGGTTATATTAATAATTTTATTGTTGAGAAGGTCGATAAAAAGCTTCAGCTCCAGGCAGAGATGTACTGGTCACAGTGTAAACATGATAAACCGCATATCGTTGCCATCACCGTTTGGTGCTACAGTATTTACGTGAATCGTTCAGCACAACATTGTTAACATTTGTTTTCTCGGTTATTTACAGATATATGTTAATGAAGCTAATTGACATGATGTACAACGCAGCTAGAAGCTAACATTAATATTTTCTAATGTTAGACTAACGTTACGTTAGAGATTTTAAAAAATAACGTTCAAATACGTTGTTGACTTAACGTAGATCAGATGCAGACATCCTTGTTTAATTTATCCGTGTTTAGTTGGTGTTGTGGTTTAGCTACCGCATAACTTTATCCAGAGCAGACACTTATCTCGGTTGAGATGTGGCTTGGGAAAGGGTAAACAATACACACCGTTGCCCAGCCTCTCAGGAACAATAATATCAGAGTTGCATGTACCCCATGCACACCGTTTGACCATTTTAAACTTAAAATGACAAGAAAAAAGAATGAAAACTGACTAACTCCAATGCATTTCAATGGAAGTGGAAGCAGAGAATGTCCGAGTGTATTGGGTTAGCTGCGCACTGTGATTGGCTCATCGCATTTGAGGGTGTGGCTTAGCCAATGGTCAATTGTAGATTCAGGCCACGTTTACACAAAGCCGGGTATTTAGCAAAACGAATATTTCCCCCTCTCCGTTTTCAAAAATAACATCGTTTACACCCCTGCATAAATACGCCGTCGAGCGCCTGGTGTCCTTAGGTAACGAGTGGAGGACAGAAGAGCTTCTTAAAGAAGAAGTTACAGGTCTGTGAGAGCCAGAAATTTTGCTGGTTTGTGGGTGACCAAATAGTTATTTTCCACCATAATTTACAAACCCTACAAAGTGGTTTCATGGTTGTTGTTGTTTTTTTTTTAATCTGTTTTTTTTTTGTTTTTTGTTTTTGTCTCTAATAGTTAGTGTACCTATGATGAAAATTACAGACCTTTCTCATTATTCTAAGTAGGAGAACTTGCACAATCAGTGGCTGACTAAATACTTTTTGGCCCCACTGTAAGTCTGAACAGTTGTTTTTGGTTTTATTAGGTCATTATAACATTGTTGATGCTAGTTATCCACCAAAGTCAGACTATTAATAGCTAATGTTAGATAGCTTTGAAAACTGACACTTTTATAATAAATAATAAAGTTTGCATGATGATCACCATATAACACCACATTAACACAATATAAACTGCATAACACTTAGCAACCACATTAATGTCCAACCACATTAATTTCAACAAGTTAGCCTAAATGTTGAGTCTGAAAGGTGATTGATTGATGATTTCATGGTCACTTGTTACAGGTTTTGGTTGCTTTGACCATGTGCCCACACCACATGTGAAAAGCGTTTAAGATAGAGATGGGTGTGGTGCGTTTAGCAGTTTATTTGCCTTTTGCACTTTGCTTCAACTTGATGAGCAGATGTTTCCTGATAAAAAGAGAAGTAAATCTTTAATTTAACTCTCCCTTGAGAATCTGTTGCATTAGTTAACCTGAGATGTCTTTCGAAACTTATTGCCTCTGACAAATGCTAAAATAATTAAAAACCATTTAAATGAATAAAAAAGCAATTTATTTCACTTTCACTTGTACGCTTTTAGACCTTCAAATATCCATATCCTATACAAAGAATCACATGTTCACTGATAACGAAGGCCTTTTTTTGGATGTCTTTTAATGAGGCACCGAAGAATAGTTTCTGGGTGTGTGTTTAAAGAGGAGAGCATAACCTGCACATTGCTTGTTCTTGTAGGTTATAGTCTGATAGGCTTCCCCACAAATCTCCCCTTTGAGGTTTGTTATATCAGATGTTATTAATGCTTCACTGCTCTTTAATCAAGGACTCGCTCTACATTTCTAGTGTTTTTGACAGTAAAGGGATCGATAGCGCAGCGAACACCAATGGGACTGGTAAATATTATTTTTGTTCTGCACTCACAGAAAAAACAAAAAAAAACAACTATATATAACCTTAAAAGGTTCTGTCAGACGTTATGTAGAACCTTTTAGGGGTTCCTGTCATTTTATGGATTTAGTTTTCATTAATTTATGTAGTTTTAATTCGTTTTTAATTATAATTAAATGTTATAAATTAAACTGCTTGTAAACATACTTTATCACTAGAATTTTATTTGAATAACCTGCAAACATGAAAGTATTAAGCAATAATTTAAGACATTTCTCTTTATGTAGAACCTTTCTGGCATTGAGTCCAAAACCCTGGGGTTCTGTAAGTTTAGCTCTTTTCCATTTTTAGTTGAAAACGTTGGCACCTAAAACTAAACAAGGCAAACTTTCTATGGGTTTTAGCCGTTCAGTTACACGACAACACCGTTTTTTCTGTCACTTTTTCTCTGTCACTTTTATAGGTACAATGGACCTTCTGTCTTGCCCTAGTTCTAGTTTGTTCATTAGTTGTTCGTGTCGAATTAGTCCTCACCTGTTCCCTGTTGTGTTGATTACCTTCCTCATGTATTTAAGCCTACAGTCTTCCTCAGTTCTCGGTCTTGTCTTGAAGTTACATTCAAGTGTGTGTTTCTATATTGTTCCTGGTGTTTATTAAATGTTATTTCATCGTCTTTCTGCATCACGCATCTTTGTTTTGTTCATCACTACAGCTAAACTGGGACAACAGATCCCCATTGAACCGAGAGTGTGATGTGATCGTGCTTTTAAAGTGTAGTTTCATGATATCTTTACTTTTTATTCTTCTTAGCATAACTCTCATCCAAAGCTCTACCCGGGAGATATTCTTGAGTTTCCCGGAAACGGTTACTTTTCTCATTTTGGAGTTTACTATGGTGAACGGGAACGGAGTTCCTTATGTGGCCCATCTCACTATCAGAGGTGAGTGTGTGTGTTCCAATTTTGTTAGTGTGAAATCTGAAATCTCATCATAACTCATTCTCCCTTCATCTCTCTTCAAGATTCAGACACCAAACTCCTCCTCTTCGGCCGAGCTCTTAACGCTGCAGTAAAGCTTGACCCGCTTGATGTAGTCGGGACGAAATACAAGGTAAGAAACTACTTGGATGACAAGCATCCACCTCGAGATTTCTACTCTCTCATCAAGCCGGAGATCGATGACATCATGCCAAAACCCATCACCTTTGACATCCTTTTCAACAACAGCGAACATCAGGCCACAATGTTTCGATACGGGATTAAAAAGTCAGTGCAGGTAAGAAATATTTTCTGATTCTAAACATGATTATCATCTTTTTCACTGTGGAGTCGATTAAAAATGATGGTTCTGGAAAACATCATTGGCAGTTGAGTAACGTTTTTGAAAATTGTTTCCAGATTGAAAAAGTCTATTCCAAGATAGTTCCCACCTGGAAAGATTTGTTTGAGAAGAAAAAGATTTAATGGACTCGTGCTGCATGAAGACAAGAGTTCAAGATCATACAAAAACATACTTTCTTTCTTAAATAATTATTAAATGAAACATAAGTTCCATACAGTCTGAACAAATGGAAAAACCACAATACTCTTAATTGTGTTGAATGTTTTGTTATGTGAATTGAAGTGTTGCATGTTTCCACAAGGAGGCGGCAGACAGTAAAAGTTGGAATGATACAATGTCTTCAATTACCAGCAAAATGTCTTTTTCCAAATTAATGTTCTTTTTTTTAAAGTGTCTCATCCATAACTAGCATAGAACTGAAAAATTGAGAAATGACTGTCCTTTTAATAAATGTAAATGTGATACATAATCTGCAGATAATCATGTGCAAAAGCCAACAAACATATGTCTCATCTGTAACTAGTATAGAAATTAAATGAAATGTCTCTGACCTTATATATTTATACTATAAACGTTATGAATAATCTACAGATTTTCATGTACAAAAGCCAACTAACATTTTGTAAAACTAGAAAGTTATTAAAATGGCTTCCATGAAAACCGAAGTCTTTTCTGTTAATCCCCCCACTCCCCCTCCCCACTTTAGTTAAAGCTTAATTTATTTTATTTTATTTAAGCTTAATTTTTTTAATATTATTTAGAAATTTCCATTAAACTCCATCTGCCCAGCAGGGGGCGAATCATCATCATCATCATCATCATCATCATCATGTTGACTGATTTATGGATAAAAAGCTTGGAAACAATGTAGACTGAAGAGCCTCTTGTCGCTTTATTTTGGATGATCTTGGTGTTCACTGTGGCATGACTGAAAAGGATGCAGATGTACAGTGTGTGAGAGGGACAGTTCCCTAAACAGAGGGTGGTAGAAAAAGGTCATACTATAATATCAGCGTAGAGGGAAGCCTCCTACTCTTATAGGTGTACATGCTTATGTTGTGCCACGTTGGCTACTTACAAATAATATATATATATATATATATATATACATACATACATACTACTGGTCAAAAGTTTAAGATTCGGTAAGATTTTTGATATTTTTAAAAGAAGTTTCTTCTGCTCACCAAGGCTGCAATTTTTTGATAAAAAATACACACACAAAAAACAGTAATATTGTGAAATATTATGACAATTTAAAATGACTTTTTTTATGTTAATATATATTAAAATGTAATTTATTCCTCTAAAAAAAAGCTGAATTTTCAGCATCATTACTCCAGTCTTCAGTGTCACATGATCCTTCACAAATCACTCTAATATGATGATTTTATGCTCCAAAAACATGTATGATTATTATCCATGTTGAAAACAGTTTTTTACATTTTTATTTCAGGATTCTTTGATGAATAGAAAGTTCAAAGAACAGGATTTATTTAATTAGAATCTTTTCTAACATTATAAATGTCTTTACTGTAACTTTTGATCAATGTAACTCATCCTTGATGAATAGAAGTATTGATTTCTTATTTATTTCCCCCAAAAATAAAATACAAATTCTTACTGACCCCAAACTTTTTAAAGGGTAGTGTTTAATGTAACAAAAGCTTTCCATTTCAGATAAAAAGCTGTTCTTTTGAACTTTCTATTCCTCAAAGAATCCTGAAATAAAAATGTAAAAAACTGTTTTCAACATGGATAATAATCATACATGTTTTTGGAGCATAAAATTATCATATTAGAGTGATTTGTGAAGGATCATGTGACACTGAAGACTGGAGTAATGATGCTGAAAATTCAGCTTTTTTCAGAGGAATAAATTACATTTTAATATATATATATATATGAACATAAAAAAGTCATTTTAAATTGTCATAATATTTCACAATATTACTGTGTTTTTTGTGTATTTTTTATCAAAAAATTGCAGCCTTGGTGAGCAGAAGAAACTTTTTTTAAAAACATAAAAAATCTTACCAATCTTAAACTTTTGACCCTTAGTGTGTGTGTGTGTGTGTATATGTGTGTATACACACACACACACACACACACACACACACACACACACACACACACACACACACACACACACACACACACACACACACACACACAGATTTTATATACAGTGTGTGTGTGTGTTTTTTTTCATTTATATTCATCAGCATTTCTTATTTTCATTTCATTTAACTTAAAAAACCAATATAAAATTGATTAAAAAAATATATAGAGAGAGAGTATAGACATTTAAAAAACGAATAAAATGAAGAAAAACATACTAAAACAAATCTAAAAACAGACTATAAATGTAAACTAATTCAAAATAGTAATAAAAAGGTATAATAGTATCTCACAGTGAAATCCTAAAATCATTGATACTGACATTTTCAACCATCTGATTGCCATTTAAAGGTGCATTGCGCAACATTTTATGTTAAAATTAGCCGTTTTCTAACCCATACATGCTGAAACAATCGCCTGATGGGCTGAATGAGCCCTTCTCTGATCACTGCGATCGCCTCTATAATCCTGTACAGTGAAATAAATAAGAGGGATTCCGACTAAGTATTCGTCGGAATAAGACGAGAGTCAACATCGGGAAGGCTTTCAACAAACGGAGAGATCCGGGCGGTCTGCTCAGGGCTCAAACGTGTTCATGAACGTGTTTCCATAATAATACAATCATAAGTGGATACAGTAAGCACATAAAACAGTTCAACATGGAGATCAATGGAAACAAAAGCCGAAGTTTTCTACCCCTGTTTTCCCCTCACACACACATAGGCCTACATAAGTGTGTAATTTACTCAAATGCCTTTCCTTTCAAATATTTTAAATGACTTGCAGATTTATAACTGTATTACCTCATTATGACTGTAACAAAAGATGTGTGCCTGATTCTCCTTTGGTTATGAACAGCTCGTGCAAACGTGCGTGTATTCCGTGTATATGTCTACTCTATAAAGTCTATGGTATTCCATGAGCGCGCACGCAGTTTCATTTGTCACCAGAGGGGGCGTAGTTCTGCAAAAACTCAGAGACTTGCGTTATGCTCCTTTAAGCAAGTCATTTAACTCAAACAGTTACAGTGGCAGCAAAAATGCACTGTCACAATGAGTTCTGTGTAATTCAGCTGTCTTGTTGTGTTAACTATGATACTCTATTAGTAAGCCAATTTATAAGCACACAAATGACTTTTATAAAGGCAGGGATTTTGATTACTCGTACTCACTGTTTTGACAGCTTCCTGTTTAAATATTATAGAACTCGGCAAATGCTCATCTGGTATACGCATCCGTTCTTTGTAAGAAAACCATCTGAGAATAGAAAGGCTTATCAGAGCAAAAAGAAATAACTGAGCCGGAACTCCAGTTTCATCTGTTAAGGTTCTTCTCTATTGTTTGCGATATGAATGCTAGATTGAATCCGATAATTAATTCACTGAGCTGCATTAACACATATAACAGCAGAGCTGGAGCTCAAAGAAATCTCCCACGTCACTGGAAATAATTAAACCAGCACACGTAAAAGAAAAAAGTATCACTGCTTTTTGGATGAATATAAATAGAACTAATCACTTATAGCTCATATAAGCACAAATAATAAA
>JAQIUQ010003854.1:67500-156304 GCA_030378365.1 Hybognathus amarus
TGCTCTGGCTGGTAGCACTCCAGTGCAAACCCTCACCTGGGCACCACAAGTGGATAACATGCAACTTTGTACTTCATCTGAAGGTGGAACTCCTTCGTCGATGGCACAACATGACCTGCCCAGCATTTTACCAACTCCTGGAAGGGACATACAACAAGTCACTGCTAGGGTTCAAGGGAACTGGGATACCTTGTTTGATTTAATGACAAGACAAGAACAAAAAGTGAATGAACTTACCCAGGAAGTGAAAGAAACTTCTTCTCACCACAAGAATCAGATTGCTGATCTTGCTGCAAAAGTGGAGGATAATAAAAGTCAAGTGTTCACTCTGTTTACTGACCACTAAGCAACAAGAGGAGTCTGAAGCAGACAAACTGATCAAAACAATGAAGCTAATGATCACTGGAGAACTCCAAAAGGTGGAATCTACCTTGGTGTCTGAACTACGTTTCATGGTTGATCAGCTCCAGTCAGAGGTCCAGCAGGACATCAAAGCTGTTCAAAACGTATTCAAAACAAGCCAGGATGAGATAAGTTCACAACTCCAACAATGTGTTACCCAAACTGATACATGTCTCACCAGTTTCAAAGAGTTGAAAAGTGAAGTGGAGAAAGGATTTCAAAGTGTCAAAAAAAGTGCAGATCAACAAAAGTTAAGTGTATTGACTTGTTTGGCGCATGCGCGTGCGATCTGTATTCGTGTTTGTAGCTCCGGAGGATTTCTTCATTAATCTTTAATTTTCTTCTTTACCACTCATTTATAAACTAGCACTTTCTGTTTTTCTATCATGTGAACTTATCCTCGATACTATTCCTTATAAAAAACAATTGGATTGCTTTGATATCGCTACTTAGATCCAATTTTTCGAATCTAGGCTACTAGCCTTTAGCCCGGTAGCATTCCACGTGTGGCCTTTGCCTATCGAGACGCTGACTCAAGGCTTCTCACTTGCTTTGCTTAGAGCCTGCATGAACGGGGCATAGGCATAGGCATTTGCTGTGAGAACCTGCCTTTACGGCGCATATGCGTGCGATCTGTACTTGTGTTTGTAGCTCCGGAGAATTTCTTAAATAATTCCTTGATTTTCTTCTTTACCACTCATTTATAAACTAGCACTTTCTATTTTTCTATCACCTTTAGCCCGCTAGCATTCAACGCATGTCCCTTTCGCCTATCGGCCGTCTCATTTTACACCCGTTTCACTGAAAAGATACGGGTTGCATCTGGCATTTCAGTCCTAAATTAGTCGGGATATTAATTTACTGTTCATCTTTTATAATGGCGAACACATCAGATGCGTGTCTAACGTTACCTCTGTGTGCAGGTGAGGACACATTCGAGCTCTTCACAGTGAAGCAGGAGCTGGAACGCGTCGAGAAGCAGATCCGCAGTCTGCTGATGAAGCAAGCCGAGCTGTTGGACCGGCGTTCAACGCTTGAAGCTTCACAACTCAGTGGTTAGTAACGTTAACTCTGTTAGTACTTCCTCATCCACTCCGTATGCTCCTCTGCCCAGGACGACGCGATCAGCCCGGCCTTCTTTCACTCCGACTCCGGCACAACACCGTGGAGCATGGATCACGCAGCGGAGGACACGAGCCAGGACCAGAGCTGTCCACAAGTGTTCTGTCCACAAGTGGATAACATGCAACTTTGTACTTCATCTGAAGGTGGAACTCCTTCGTCGATGGCACAACATGACCTGCCCAGCATTTTACCAACTCCTGGAAGGGACATACAACAATTCACTGCTAGGGTTCAAGGGAACTGGGATACCTTGTTTGATTTAATGACAAGACAAGAACAAAAAGTGAATGAACTTACCCAGGAAGTGAAAGAAACTTCTTCTCACCACAAGAGTCAGATTGCTGATCTTGCTGCAAAAGTGGAGGATAATAAAAGTCAAGTGTTCACTCTGTTTACTACCACTAAGCAACAAGAGGAGTCTGAAGCAGACAAACTGATCAAAACAATGAAGCTAATGATCACTGGAGAACTCCAAAAGGTGGAATCTACCTTGGTGTCTGAACTACGTTTCATGGTTGATCAGCTCCAGTCAGAGGTCCAGCAGGACATCAAAGCTGTTCAAAACGTATTCAGATGCGTGTCTGACGTTACCTCTGTGTGCAGGTGAGGACACATTCGAGCTCTTCACAGTGAAGCAGGAGCTGGAACGCGTCGAGAAGCAGATCCGCAGTCTGCTGATGAAGCAAGCCGAGCTGTTGGACCGGCGTTCAACGCTTGAAGCTTCACGCGCCGACGCTCACAACTCAGTGGTTAGTAACGTTAACTCTGTTAGTACTTCCTCATCCACTCCGTATGCTCCTCTGCCCAGGACGACGCGATCAGCCCGGCCTTCTTTCACTCCGACTCCGGCACAACACCGTGGAGCATGGATCACGCAGCGGAGGACACGAGCCAGGACCAGAGCTACCTCTCCGCCCCTCTCGGTCTTCGAGATCTCCACTCGGAACCGCTTCTCCCTCTTCGCGAGCCGGAACGCGATGACGCCGTGATCATCGGGACATCCATGGTCCATCATGTCCGCGCTACTTCGGGTAAAGGTAATGTACGCACACACTGTTTCCCCGGTGCCCATGTTCTTGATATCGCCGCTCAGGTTCCCGAGATCGTGGGCGGTGACACGCGCATCGGAGCTGTTGTGCTGGAAGCGGGAGCGAATGACATCAGGCAGCGGCAGACCGAGGTTCTGAAGAAGGACTACATGAGCCTGATCGAGACGGTACGCACCACAGCGCCTAAAGCAACGATCATTCGGGTCCGGACCGCTTCCCACGTACAGACAAGGACAGGAAAGGTTCAGTAGACTTTTTGCATTTAATGAATGGCTAATGTTAATGTGTAATGAACAGAAACTGCTCTTTGTAAATAATTGGCATCTGTTTTGGGAGCGACCCAGGCTGTACCGGGCAGACGGACTCCACCCCAGCAGAATCGGAGCGAGTGTTCTGTCGGACAACATCTCCGAGACGTTACGCACCAGATGACTGGTAAGTCAAAGTCCAAATTGCAGCCTCTGTTGTCCAAACTTAACTAATACGCATAGTGTGGAGCGTTATATAGAAACTGTGTCTATTCCTCGTTTAGTGAAGCCAAACAATAAATCTAGTGCAGGATTTAGCAAAAATCTTATTGTAATTAAACCAGAAAATCTAAATATCAGTGAACAAAAACAATTTTTAAAGCTAGGTCTTCTAAACATTAGATCGCTCACACCTAAAGCAGTTATTGTAAATGAAATGGTCACAGATAATAATTTTGATGTTCTGTGCCTTACTGAAACCTGGCTTAAACCAAATGAGTATTTTGGTCTAGATGAGTCTAGTCCACCAGGATACTGTTATAAGCATGAGCCTCGTCTGATGGATCGCGCGGCGGTGTTGCGACAATCTATAAAGATATTTTTAATGTTACTCAGAAAACAGGTCACAAGTTTAATTCTTTTGAAGTACTTGTGCTAAATGTTACGCTGTTAGATGTAAGAAAGAAATCCATATTATCTCTAGCCTTGGCTACTGTATATAGACCTCCAGGGCCATATGCTGAATTCCTAAAGGAGTTTGCAGACTTTCTCTTGGATCTATTGGTGAATGTCGATAAAGCAATAATTGTTGGAGATTTTAACATACACGTAGATAATACAAATGATGCTTTAGGGGCTGCGTTTACAGACTTATTAAACTCCTTTGGGGTCAAACAAAACGTCAGTGGTCCCACTCATTGTCTAAATCATACACTAGATTTAATTATATAATATGGAACCAGTCCAACTGATATAAATATTATACCGCAAAACGATGATATCACTGATCATTACATGGTGACTTGCATAATACGTACTGCCGAAATATGTCATGTTGCGCCACGTTATAGAAAAGGCAGAACAATCCTTCCAACCACTATAGATAGATTCTCAAATAGCTTACCTGATCTATCTAAGCTGCTAAGTGAACCCAAACAAACTGATCAATTAGATGAAATGACTAGCAGTTTGAGCACCATTTTCACTAGTACATTAGATATTGTTGCACCAATTAGATTAAAAAAGGTTACAGAGAAAACTAAAGCACCCTGGTACAACAGTGATACGCATGCTATCAAGAGAGAAACTCGTATCTTAGAGCGTAAATGGAAACAAACTAATTTAGAGGTCTTTAGAATCGCGTGGAAAGACAGTATGTCACGTTATAAAAAGGCTCTAAAAACTGCCAGGGCTGAGCATCTTCGCAAACTAATAGAAAATAACCAAAATAATCCAAGGTTTTTATTTAACACCGTGGCTAGACTAACAAATAAACAGACATCGCCAGAGCAAAATATACCGTTACAGTTTAGCAGTAATGATTTTATGAATTACTTCAATGAGAAAATAGAAAGCATCCAAAACACAATTATAAATGTACAATCCTCTATGGTGTCTTATGATTCAGCCTCAATTATGGCCCCTCTAGAACAACTACACCGCTTTACAACGATAGGACAGGAAGAGCTAAATAAACTTATCATTGCTTCTAAACCAACAACATGTTTATTAGATCCAATACCCACTAAACTACTAAAAGAAGTGTTACCTGTAGTGGAAGAGCCTCTCCTCAATATTATTAACTCGTCTTTATCTTTAGGTCATGTTCCAAAAATATTCAAGCTGGCAGTAATAAAACCTCTCATTAAGAAACCGCAATTAGATCCAAATAACTTAGCAAATTACAGACCCATTTCAAATCTTCCATTTATGTCAAAAATACTAGAAAAAGTTGTGTCCGCTCAATTGTGCTCTTTTTTGCAAGAAAATGATATCTATGAAAAATTCCAGTCAGGATTCAGACCGCATCATAGTACAGAAACTGCGCTAGTTAAAATTACAAATGATTTACTTTTAGCTTCTGACCAAGGCTGTATCTCAATACTAGTCCTACTTGATCTTAGCGCTGCGTTCGACACTATAGATCATAAAATACTCTTGGATCGACTACAAAACTACACTGGTGTTCAGGGACAGGCATTAAGCTGGTTTAGATCGTACTTATCGGACCGTTCTCATTTTGTTTGTTTAAATGGGGAAAAATCAAAGATAACGCCAGTAGACTATGGAGTACCGCAAGGATCGGTTTTAGGCCCTCTGCTATTCTCAATATATATGCTGCCACTTGGTAATATTATAAGAAAACATGGAATTAACTTCCACTGTTATGCTGATGATACTCAATTATATATTTCATCACGACCAGACGAAAACACTAACTCATCTAAATTGACAGAGTGTCTCAAAGATATAAAATGCTGGATGACGCGTAATTTCCTGCTATTAAATTCAGATAAAACGGAGGTTTTACTTATTGGTCCAAAAAACTACTCACAAAACCTCTTACAATACAACTTTAATATAGATGGATGTCCTGTTACTTTATCCACTACAGTAAAAGACCTGGGTGTTATACTAGACCGCAACTTGTCTTTCGAAAATCATATTTCATATGTTACAAGAACAGCCTTTTTCCACCTTAGAAACATTGCTAAGCTACGTAACATGCTATCTGTTTCTGATGCAGAAAAGTTAGTTCATGCATTTATGACCTCGAGACTAGATTACTGTAATGCTTTATTAGCCGGTTGTCCTGCATCCTCAATAAACAAGCTACTAGTTAGTCCAAAATGCAGCCGCTAGAGTTCTTACTAGGTCAAGAAAATACGATCATATAACACCGATTTTATCATCTCTACACTGGTTACCTATTAAGTTCCGCATCAACTACAAAATACTACTACTAACCTATAAAGCCCTAAATGGTTTAGCTCCAATGTACTTAACGGACCTTCTTTCGCCCTACAATCCACCGCGTCTCTTTAAGATCACTAAATTCAAGGCTTCTGGTCATTCCTAGGATATCTAAGTCCACTAAAGGAGGGAGGGCGTTCTCGCATTTAGCTCCAAAACTCTGGAATAGCCTTCCCGAGACGTTTCGAGGCTCTGACTCGCTGACACAGTTTAAAACTAGACTAAAAACGCATCTCTTCAGTCAAGCATTCACATAATGCTTACCTTTTAGTCCTCTGTTATGCCATACAGAACCGTTTGCCGCTGAAACTGCTTAACGCACCAGTGGGGCTCGACAGCCTTTTAGACAAACGGTTCGACACGTTCGGCACGTATGGTTGGCTTGCGGAGAGTTTGTGAGATAGTGATTTTCTAACACCGACTCCTGTATAATGGAAATCATTCTGAACATCAGCTATGCTAATTATCTCCCATCTGCCTTTCTGCTGTTATCTCGGACGTTTGTCCCGAGAAAAATGGCGCTCGTCAGGTCCAGTTTGTATCCAGCCTCTCACGGGGATCTCAGATGCCCCAACGCCTGTGAAGAGACGACTCAACGCTGGCGATATGTTATGGCTCCATATTATATATGAACAATATTTATATTTAATATTTATATATAAACAATATGAATGTAAGCCAGAGGAGAACTGGCCCCGACTGAGCCTGGGTTCTCCCAAGGTTTGTTCTCCATCCAATCTGATGGAGTTTTGGTTCCTTGCCACTGTCGCCTTGCTTTGCCTTGCTTTTGGCTTGCTTAGTCGGGTTTTTACCATTTAACAATATTACTTATCTGTGTTGTACTTCTGTCATGTTATCACTGTGAAGCTGCTTTGATACAATCTGTATTGTGAAAAGCGCTATATAAATAAATGTGACTTGACTTGACTTGACTATTGACACCACCAGATCCCAGCACCACCAGTACGTCATCCCTGCCATCTGATTCTGCTCCAGTGACTCCAACTTCAACCCCTCTTTTGACATCTGTGGTTAAAAGTGACTTTCCCCACTTTTGGAAGGGATTCAGACGATGCAGACCCCCTACTGTACTTAACCAAATGTCAGGATTTTATGGCTTTACCATAAAATCCCCTGACAGATCCCCTGACAGATGCATATCCCCTGACAGATGCAGACATCCTGGCTACCTTCCGTACTGTCCTATACGGAACAGCACGTGACTGGTGGGAAGTCAGACGGTCCACCATAACCACTTGGAATGAGTTTGAGGCTGCATTTTTATCTGCTTTCCTTTCTGAGGATTATGAGGACGAACTAGCTGAACGTGTCCGTACTAGAATTCAGAGAGAGACAGAATCAATTAGAGACTTTGCGTTTTCTTACAGAGCTCTCTGTAAAAGATGGAAGGCAGATTTTACAGAAGCTGAGATTGTGAAGATGATTCTCAAGAATATCAAGCCATACCTTGCAAGCCAATTGCGTAGCCGGGTGAACACTGTGGAAGAGCTGGTAAAATTAGGACATCAACTGGAGAAAGATTATGAACAGCAACTTCGTTATGACTGTGGTCGTATGGGCCCTAAACATCAATCCCCATCACAAAGACCCTCCTCAAACCAACCTGCTGAAAAACTCCCAGTTCAATGTTGGAGATGTAGAGGACAGCATCCACCAGGAAAATGTCCACACTATACCTCTCCACAGTCACCTCAGACATCTGGTCCACAGTATTCCACCAGCGGCAAACAACCTTATCACCCCAAGTCAAGTGGTCACCCTTCCAACAACTCTGTTGCTGCAACTAGAATGCATAAGTCAAAATCAGCAACCAAAAAATGTCATCCTTAACTACCAGTTCTAATGAACATGTAGCAGTACCTCAACAATTAGTTGTTCCCCTGTGTATTGATGCCTGGTCAGGTAAAGCCATTGTTGACACTGGTGCAAGCTACACACTCATAAATGAGAATCTTCTGAGGCAGCTTAACTCACCAGACCAGCTCCAACCGTGGTCTCGTGGTCCTCTTTATCTGGCAAATGGACAGGCAGAGACACCATTAGGATGGCTGAACACCACAATTCATTTACATGACCAAGCATTTACCTTACCTACTGCTGTACTTTCCTCCCAAGCTCTAGCCTACGCTGTAGTCTTGGGGTTGGACTTTATTTTCTTCAGTGGCCTACAACTCAATGTCATTGATCAGAAATACTCCTTCAAGCTTGATCCTTCAAAAGAGTACCCCTTTCAACCAGGAAATCCAAGTGTGCCAAATGTAAGTCCCCAAAAAGAGAGACATCAACTTAGAACAACCACCCAAAATCTTTCCTTGTTAACTTCTGTTCCCCCTCTACCATCACCATTGCAAAGTCAACACCTTGACAGTATGGATGAAGACACATTGATTGGAAAAGCTGTGGATGCTGCTCATTTACCCTTGGAAGGTAAGCACCAGTTACTCCAAATCCTGGAAGGCCACCCTCAGGTATGCACTCTCTGCACTGGACGTACGGAGGTTCTCCAACACTCGCATCTATGTTACCAGCCAAGTACCCATTAAACAGCGACCATACCGTTTGTCTCCCATCAAGCAACTTTCACTGGATAAACAACTTGATGATATGTTGAGGCAAGGGATAGTTGAACCCTCCCACTCTGGTTGGGCATCACCAGTGGTCCTAGTACCTAAAAAAGACGGCACATATAGATTCTGTGTGGATTACAGAAAAGTTAATTCTGTAACAGAAAGTGATGCCTACCCTCTTCCCAATATCACAGAAATTCTGGAATCACTCTCAGGGGCAGCCATCTTTTCTACTATTGATCTCAACAGTGGATATTGGCAGGTTACCATGGACCCTGACAGCAAAGCCAAGACAGCCTTCATCACTCCTGCAGGTCTCTTCCAATTTAATGTTATGCCATTTGGGCTCAAAAATGCTCCAGCAACTTTTCAGAGGCTCATGGAGACTGTTCTGGAACTAAGGAAAATATGCTTTGTGTACATCGATGACATCATTCTGTCCTCCATAGACTAGAAACTGCTGGTCTCACCATTAACTTAAAGAAAAGTAAATTCTGTCTTCAAGAACTCACCTTCCTAGGACATGTTGTAAGTGTCAAAGGCATTTCAGCAGACCCATGTAAGACTCAAGCCATTCATGCCTACCCTGTGCCTGCGAACGTGAAGGAAGTTCAGAGTTTCCCTCGGTTTAGCAGGGTGGTATCATCGGTTTGTTCCGAACTTTTCTAAGATCACTGAACCCCTCAACGCACTGAAAAAGAAGGGACATAGCTTTAAATGGACAATCCAGTGTCAACAAGCTTTTGACAAACTAAAGACTTGCCTCACCTCACCACCTATTCTTGGCCATCCCGATCTTCAACGTCCATTCATTGTGTACACCGATGCCAGTGACACCGGTCTGGGTGCCATATTAGCCCAACGGAGGGATGCTGGTGGAGAGGAGGTTATCGCCTATGCAAGCCGAACCTTAACTGGGGCCGAACTAAATTATACTGCAACGGAGAAAGAATGTCTTGCAGTTATCTGGGCCCTGGAAAAGTGGCAACATTACTTGGAGCACAAGCTTTTCACCGTTTGTCACGGACCATTCTGCGCTGCAATGGGTCATGAGCTCCACTAAAACCACCAGCCGACTCATCCGTTGGGTCCTGCGATTGCAGAAATTCGATTTTGTTATTGAGTACAGAAAAGGGAAGCTAAATGTAGCTCCGGATGCTCTATCCAGGTCTTCTGTTACCTCAAGATGTAACTTGTACTCCAGTGGAAAAGACCCAGCACTGCCTGTGTCAGATGTTGTCCTATGGGAAGAACAGCACAAAGATCCTGATGTTTCAAAATTATTGCAAGCCTGTGCAGATAATTGTCCCAGTCTGATTGACCAGTATGAAATTATTGAGGACAAATTGTATCATAAAACATACCTGTCAAACAACCAACTGCATTACAGAATCTACATTCCCAGCAGTCTCAGATCCACCCTTCTCCAGCACTATCACTCCACTCCCATGAGTGGCCATGGCGGAATCTACAAGACCTATAAGCGACTTCAGGAAGTAGCCTTTTGGCCTGGCATGTGGTCAGCTGTGAAACAACATGTGAGAACCTGTGTGAAATGTCAAACTCTGAAAAGTGATAACCGAAAACCTGCTGGAAAGCTCCAACAAATCACCACCAGCCGCCCAAACCAAATGCTAGGAGTTGACATCATGGGTCCATTACCACGTAGCACAAACCAAAATGAATACCTGTTGGTCTTTGTTGATTATTATTCAAGATGGGTTGAGTTGTTCCCCATTCGCAGTGCCACAGCCAAGAATGTTGCCTCCATCTTCAGAAAAGACATCCTGACACGGTGGGGCGTGCCGGATTTCATTCTCTCCGACAGAGGCGTTCAGTTTGTTTCATCTGTTTTCAGAGAGTTATGTGAGAACTGGAGTGTTACTCCCAAGTTAACTTCAGCTTATCACCCACAAACCAACATGACGGAAAGAGTGAATCGAACTCTCAAGAGCATGATGGCAGCCTATGTGGACGGTAACCATCAGAAATGGGACCAATTCTTATCCAGAGTTTAGATTTGCCCTTAACTCAGCCGTTCAAGAAACCACTGGACTAACCCCAGCAGAACTCCAGCTTGGTAGGAAACTCCAAAGTCCAATGGACAAAATACTCTGTGGGCCTAATCTAACTCCAGACGCTGCTTCCTATGATGTAGTTCATCATCTCCATCACCTTCAAACTCAAGCCAAAGAGAGCAGCAAGAAAGCCAAAATGAGACAACTGAGAAATTATAACAAAAATAGGAGAGATGAAATATTCAAAAGCAAGGACCGAGTATGGTTGCGCAACTTTCCACAGTCTAATGCACAGCGTAAATTCAGTGCAAAACTAGCCAAAAAATGGAAAGGTCCTTACCGTATCCTTCAGCAGCTGGGTCCTTTGAACTACCAAGTAGCCCTTGAAGACACAGGAGAAGATGTACGTACAGCTCACGTTTGCAATTTAAAAATGTGTTATCCAACGGCTGAGGAAATTGAGTTACAGGAAAAAAAGCAACTCCTGGATATATTCCAAGAAGCCTCGGATGACGAAGATTTTCTAGGATTTTAATTGTTGGTTTCTCTCTCTCAAACACCCATGGGTTGTTTTCTTCTAGGGGGGGAGAGTGTGGCAATGAAGAGGATCTCTGCCACAAGCACGAGTCACGATGTGTTTGTTTACTTTCACGTTTGCGCAAAGGGGTGGAGTATGTCAATTAACGCTAATCAAGGAAGGAAATTGAATATAAGGGTGTGAGTAGTACCTGGGAAAATGCGCGTCACCCGTTTGTGCATTGAGAAGTTGGCAGTGTGATCGTGATGGATTGTTGGGGAGAGACGGCTGCTTGTCGATCTGTTGTTTCCTGTGTTTGAAGTCTGGTGCATCGCAAAAGTCGTTGCATTCCCAGACAAACGAACATTGAGCTGTTTTAAAGACAAGCCAAAGCTGCCTTATCCGCCTATCCAAGTGTTGAAGAGGACACTCACCAAACTGTGTCTTGCCTGCAAATGTGTGACGCGCGAGGTAGTCTGCACCTGTCTATGATCTGTACGGATTTAAAAATCTGTTTGTGAAACTTGGACTCAGCAACTTCTGAAGACTTATTTTGTGTTATTAGTATTGTAAATAAATATTCTTTGTGAAATGATTTTCTTTCTTTTTATTATTTCTATAAATTTGTTGTGTAACAGGTGGTTACATTTTGGCTATCCTGGGTTAATGTAAATTTTGACAGGTTTTATCCTGTCTGGCGCCCGAAGTTTTTTTTCTAAGAGATATATTTGTGTTAGGGCGGCGACCACCGTTACAGTGTACAATGGAACGTACAGCCATGGTCGCTTTGGCCAGGTGGTTTTATGGCATAGGGGGCGGGAGTAGCGGGCCGCTTTAGATTATAGAGAGCATTTGATTGGACAGAAGATGTGATGAGAAACTCTGCAATGTCATAAAATCTGTGATCCATTTTAGCAGAAGTGAGAGAGACTGAGTATCTCCTAAATGATGATTTTGTCATTGTTTTGGAACACACTTGCTTATTCATAACCTTCAGGCTAACATATTCATACTAAAAGCTAAAACTCTTACATTTTGTTTTCAGGGGGCATTTAAAACTGGACAATGACTTTCTTCTAGCAGCTTCTAGATCCAAAACAATCTTTGTTGCATTATTTTCTTAGCACTGTGAAGCTGCTTTGAGACAATCTGTAGTATCAAAGCAGTATGAAACTATATAAATAATGGTGACTTGACTTGAAACAATGTGTATTGTGCGCTATATAAATAATAGATTTGCCTTGACTATCTTGAGCATACAGCTCATAGAAATCCTCTTGCAGGGTTCTTCAAATCTTGGATCCCTGAAGGGCCACATCCCAGCAGAGTTTAGCTCCCTGGTAGCACCGGAGGCACCGGACAGGTAGCAAAGGTAGCACCGGATTTGAGGAACCGAAACAGAAATTTGGATACAACTAATCTGTCTTGCATCTGCAAAATTTCAAATCAATTTGTCCAACTCACACTTGATACACTTTCACCAAGAAATGATTTTTGAAACGTGTGGCCCCCAACTCTGCGATCTTCATGCATCATCTTTGGGATTGAGCATTTTGACCGGGTGAATGGTCCCTTGTGCACACTAAACCTTCGAGCATCAGAAGATCCACTGATGGAGCGCCTGTCTGTTTGTGTCCTTCATCCGATGAGTATAGAGCGAGACTGTCAAACAAACCGTCATTCTGAAAGTGAACTGTAACCTGTACATTTCACAATACACATCGCTTCAAAGCAGCTTTACGGAAAATCGTGATGTTAATGTTTATAATATCTCCATGCATTAGCAGATTCTGTAAGAGCTGGCCGATAATAGTTTATATTTTTCAATGATACAAACAATGTATGCAGGTTGAGCAAACAATGTATGCATGCAGTTGAGATTTACTGACAGCACATATTGCTGTATAATGGCGCTTTTCCATTACCAGTACCAGCTCGAGCTCGCTTTCGGCTCGTTTTACATGCAGACAGTACCGCCACAAATAGTACCCGGCGTCGTCATAGCCGACGCCTTTCGTTCTCCGCTTCCTCATCGAGCTCTCGCTGGATCTCTTCTTCAACCAAACAAAGGAAAGTCTGTACTCTTCATTTGACCACGGCGTATTCTTCCGAGTTGCGCAGTAATAATAGTAGTATGTTTAGTAACTATCTCTGGCCAAACTATTTAAAAATGGTGGGTTATACGCTGATTTCACACAGCCACCATTTTGAAATTGAAGCGAGGCTCCGATGGAAAGAACCCCGGAAGTACAGATAGACAACAATGCCTTGGACTACCAACCTGAAGCTGCTGCCGTGATTTACACTATTGGATGTTAATATCCAATATAGGATATGTATATAGTTTGTTCCTGCTTCTTTTTTTTATGTTCTGAATTATATATATATAAAAATTATTATATTTATTAATGAATTTCACTGTATATAGTCTAAAGTATGAAAGAAATGTATGTACATTTTTAGAATAACTAATTTCTACATTAAACACAAAAATTACGCCATCGCATTGCACGACTCTCCTATGATTTAAAAGCGACACTTCCGGTTTTCTTCCCACCGGAGCAATTTCAAAATGGCGGCTGCATGAAATCAGGATACTCCAGGATATTCTGGATACTCCATCTGGCACGTGCAATGATGACGCAGGAGAATAGTCACGATTCTCTCTGACCAATCAGCAGTCAGCATTGTTTTCACGTCACATTTTAGTTTCGGCCTCAGCTCGCTCTAGAACCTCGCCAGAGGTGATACAAAAAAAGTACCTGAAAGCAGGTACAGGTACAACTTTTACACAGTGGAAAAACCAAACAAAGCCAAGGCGAGTCAAGTTGAGCTGGTACTGTGTAGTGGAAAAGTGCCAAAAGCATCAGTAATTTTGCAGGTTAAGTAGAATGTACTATTGTCGAACTTTTAATAATGCTGGACGATAATATAGTTTACATTTTGCGACAATATAAAGAAAACAAGCATTTGAGAAACGCATTAAGCTATTAGTGCACTACATACAGTATTTAGTGGTTGGGCTTTAATTTTATGGTTTTGTTTGGCAAAATGAATGCATCTGATATTTAACCTGCACATGCAAATAATATACTCTAAAAATGACATGAACTGTTGGGATTTTTTACTTTCCCATGTGCATTTCTGGGAAATCAAACCCATGTCATATACTACATGTAAATATTTAGTGGAGCCATACATGTAAACACTTTTAAAAAAATGACATGCTTTTAAAACAAACACACCAAAACACAATATCTAGATGCCAACAGCAGACTAAAGCAACTTTACATGTTTAGGGTTGAACTTTCAACAGTTAAAGGGTCAAAGTACATGTTTTATAAATAGTGTTTCTGCTATCTGAAAACTGGCCAATACATTATATAACATCCTGTAATCCATCCATGCTAATTAGGAAACATTTGTTTCTGACCGAGATTTCAAGAAAATATTCTGAAATTGCCTAAATCCAAAGCTGAATACGAATATGGTAAATAATTAGTGCATAATCATTAACAAGAACGAGTAATTATCATTACACAAGGGTACAAAGAGCAGAAACTGAACTCTTAGCAAAGAGGAAGAATGAATACATATGTTCTCTGTCCTCTCAGAGTTAGACATTGATATTCAGAACATAATTTAAAGGCTAGCTCATTTGAAAACAGCGACTCGCTTGTAACTGCAAAACACTGAATCCCTTTGTATGCAAAATGACTTGCTTTTTTAAATGAAGCAGGCGCAGTGGTTGTGGTGGCGTCTCTGCCTCAGGTCAAGGCAATCAGTCTGCTTTAACAAAGAGTGTAATCACAGCTCCGCCTCAGGAAATGACCAGACTCGGCCGAGACAGTTTAGGTTTGTTCATGATCCTTCAGAAATCTTTCAAATTTGCTGCTCAAGATATTATCAATGATAAAAAAATAAATAGTAGTTTTGATGCTTAATTTTGTGGAAACCATTGTACATAATTTATGGTTTCAGGATACTTTGAATAGAAAGTTAGAATAGAAGCAGATTATTTTGACACTTTTGATCAATTTAGTGCATCCTTTTTTTAAACCTCATTGACACTCTATCATTGTAATGATAGCAGATAACATGCACAGTGGTGAGGAACTGTGTGACGTCAGAACCCGGAAGTCTAATTCATTGCTGGTTCCTTTAAGATTTTCCTATGGGGTTTTTTGATTTATGAGTAAACTGAAGCCTTTTGGTAAACTTAACTTGACGATACTTTGACATTTAGTTCTACAATGTAAACTGCACACACTCACACCCCAAGCTTTCTTATCTAGTTACTAACTAAAAACGTACATTTTCAAAAATGAGCATAACTGCTTCAAAATTTGTGTTTTTGTGCGTGTAATTTGTTATGTTTACCACAGGCTTTTTTTACACATAAATTGTAAAAAAAGGAAAATCTCTTTGCTACTCAAAAAAAAGCTAGTTACAGTAATTGGCGAGGCAGATATCAGTCAGCATCAATGTTTGTAGCAAACATAACTCTTGATGTTTTTTTGTAGAAAGCAATATTGATTCTTTCTAATGATTATAAAATGATTATTTATTGTTTTTGTTAGCAAAGCTGTTAAAAAACAATTCATAATAAAATTAGATTTATCAATATTCAGGTAAAAAAAGGCAGTGGCAATTAATGGTTTGCATCAAATATAAAACAGCATCTTGACTGTGACGGATGCTGTTCGTACCAAGTGTATGATATTTATAGAAAAGATGAAATATCTATGAAAGTGAATATATTTGCACAGTATACAATAGACACTGCCTTTAGAAAATCTTCATTATTACAGTGCATTACAAAAGACTTCATATGTAAAGCATGACAGAGGACTACTGTAATTCACTCATTACAATGGACTATTATATTATTATGTTATGATCAGCAAGCCTGGACATTAGTACACTTTAGCCGAGTCGGTTCATTCACCCACATATAGTTCAATCAGTAACGCTCGTCTTATAACTTGGGATTAACAGGGATCGAGGATTTCTGGTGTGTTTCCTTCAGCCAGGAGGTAGGAGTTTATTGAGCTCTGCAGGCCTGAAGAGAGAAAAGGAAAGAGATTGGACTAATCGGATCATGTGATAGAAAGCTTCACTAATTATTTTAATGCCACAGTCATGTCTGGTTTTATTACTATAGCTCATGATAAGGGTTGGAGGTTTAAACAAATCATTAACCCTGTAAAGCCTACTGTATCATTTTTGTAACCTACATTTCTAAGCCTCTTAATTATCAACATGATAAAAACCTGTACTACATACTGACAGATGCTGCGCCCACAAATGTGAAATATATTCATACTCCGTCTGCTGTATGCTTTAAAATTACATTCTCATACTAGTATTAAGGCCGTGTGTCCACCAAAGCGCTTTTACATGTGCCTGGCGTATATTTTCAATTGTTTTCAATGGGAGCGCCGCGTTTTAAAGGGGGGGGGTGACTGCGATTTCACTTTTTTTGTAAAGTTGCTGTTGGTGCATGAACAGTATCTGCAAAGTTGCAGCACTGAAAGTTCAGTGTAAGCAGAGATATCTTGAATGTTTTAAAAATGTCTTTTAAAAATCAGGAAGTATAATTGCCTACAAAATGACTCTGATTGGGTTTACAGCTAGGTTATGGTACGTCACTAACCTACACATTTGCATCAACCCCTCCCTCAGAATATGCAGAAAATTTCTGAGGCACGTCGACTCATCGAGTGTGTTGTTCACGCAGCTGTCAGGTCTTCTACTGTTCGGGCTTGCCATGGACGCTATTCTTCCTCAACAATGGATACAATTTATGTTTGATTATGTTCCTGAAAATGACGATCATAATCTAGCGAGTTCAACACCGGATTCAACAAGAAACTGTTAATAAAACATGAAGCAGTTCCGACTTTAAAACAAGAGGCAGCAGTTGTTGGGCCACAATCTGTAAGTAGGCTAAGACCTCATCATTTTAAATGTATTTGCATGTATAATTCAAGACGTAGCCTTGTGTTTTTTTTTTTTTTTCAAATGCCAGCACCTTTATAGCCACTACTAGTTAGACTATGCTATTTTGTGTCTACGATAAACGCATACAAACATTATGGACCTGAATTTTGTATAAGTACTAATGTTTTAAACGTATTTTTCATGTATATATGCTTTATGACGTTATTTTCGATTTGATCAAGAACGTAAACATGCCAACGCTGTTTGAGTTTAACATTAGTAGCCAGTCAGTTGCTATTGTTGCCAGTCAGATGCTATTGTGTAAAACAAACGTGTATATGGTTAAAAAAAATGTAGCAAATTATCATTCAGAAACGTTTAGTAAGAGCCGTGTGTGGTGAGGTTCTGTTTGACTCTCTTCATCGCGGCTTTCTCGGTCTGATTCTGCCTGAAACTGATACTGCAGTTCGACACATATTTACATCTGGACCGGAGCTCATGACATGCCCGTAAAGGTAATGGCGTTGATCGTATCTGGACAACGTGAGCGACAGTTTAGCCAAATCACAACAAACCGGGCCAAACTAACCAATCTGAGCTCACAACGTGTTTCTGAGGGAGTGTTTTCATAGAATCAGGAAGTGAACCGCTCGTTCAGGGGACAGGGGAGAGCGCGGCTGACAATAAAGGAGAAGTTTATGAAAAATAAGACTTTTAAAAAAAGAAAAAACACAAATACATGTAATATTGCACCCCATAAATACAATCATGCAAAGAAAAAAAGCACTCAACCCCCCATTTCAGGCGTGCCGAAACGCCCATCATTTTCTACTGGTCGTCGGGAGTTGAAAAATTTTCAACTTTGGATAAAACGCAGCGCTCATCGTTGTCACTTTTACCCAGCCGTCCAATCACAGTGGAGGAGGGGCGGGACTAAACCACACCGACCAACTGTCACAACATTCTTTCTGTACAAGGACATCAACCAGCAGAGCTAACCAAACAAAATGGATGAAAAATATATTATTTTTTTTTAGTATGAAACAAATTATCTGCGAAATCAGTTACAAGTAAACTGTGCTGCGGATATTCTGTATCATAGCAACAAAACGTCTCAACGGAAAAAAAACACTGTGCTGCCAAAACGCTCTCAAGCGCCCAAAGCACAGCGTCTTCAGCAGAGCGTCTGACGTTTTTTTTTTTGTTGAAACGTTTCGTTGCTATGATACAGAATATCCGCGGCACAGTTTACTTGTAAACGATTCGCAGATAATTTGTTTCATACAAAAAAAAATAAAAAATTCATCCATTTTGTTCGGGTTAGCTCTGTTGGTTGATGTCGTTGTACAGAAAGAATGTTGTGACAGTTGGTCAGTGTTTAGTCCCACCCTCCTCCACTGTGATTGGACGGCTGAGTAAAAAGTGACAGTGATGAGCGCTGTGTTTTATCCAAAGTTGAGCATTTTTCAATTCCCGCGGCCAGTAAAAATGGCCGCTCGGCGCTTCAGCGTGAAAAACACTTTGGTGGACACACGGCCTAAGTGTAAAACGTCCACTATTTTGATTAATTAAACAGAAAAATAACTTATAGATTTTAATATTATAAGGTGAACACTTAATGGATTTAACCAACTTAAATTTACTTGATTTTTCTAAATAATAATGTTTGGATAACCATGTTAAAATGTATTGTTCATCAGACTTTTAAGGACCGTTTATTTGTTCATTTCTCGATCATCATTTTAGTTAACACATGTAATGCAATAGAGTTTTGATCATAAAATTAAGAATTTAAATATCATCTATATAAAACATATTATTAGGAGAAATAGAGTGACAGCTGATATTTGTGCATTTATACAAATAGTCTGTTATAAAGATCTCATTGATTTACATTAAAAGCTATCAAAATGTAACCTTACTTTTTGGTAATACATTTCAACAGCTGCATTAAATTGCATATTGTTTTGCTAAGTTTTGGCCTCTAACAACTGGTGTTTTCTCCAAATATGAGCTCCATGTTCTTTTATATCATCTTACATGAGCCATAAAAGCCTGATGGACTCATATAATACTCAACAAATGCAAAGGTTTTTTTTTTATTTTTTGTCTAAAGGTTCAATTAACTATGTAATTGCTTATTTTCCTTTTCTTTTTTAAATGAGACCTTCAATAGTAAAAGCTATTAACCACAAACCAGCTCCACAAGAGTAAACACACACTGACCTGTGTGTAAGTTCAGACACTTAAAGAGTGTGTTTGTCTTATGGGGTCACCGAGGTCACATCACATGTCCTGGTTTGAAAATGAAGCTTACAGGTTCAGATTGTCAGCGTTCATCTATTGATTGCTGAAGTTCAGTGGAGGGTGGAGAGGTGGACGGGTCAAGATATATTAAAATGATTTATGGCTGCATGGGGTCATTGAGGAGAGTCACGTGGTCTTCTCTGATAGTAGGATGGGTAATTAGATGCACATTAACAACCCTGACAAGGACATAACCGTTATGTCTTTGAAGACACATTCGCATAGCAAAAATGATTTTCTTTTGTCAAGTTTTTCCACACTCAAGTGTAGGCCCATATGACTAAATTTGTTGTTGTGAAAAACAGAAGACACCAAAATCTGATAAATCGATCTGAAACAGCCCAGTTCAACTAAATAAAGCTTTAAAACACACTCACAGCTGCCCTGAAAGGAAAGAGCAGTTAGTGGTTAGATTTTGACAGATCTGCTAACTCTTCCAGTCATTTGTCACCCTTAAAACAAGTATGTAAGTTACATTTCAACCTTCGACCAACACTGTGGCTCATTTTTAGTAAAACGGATTCACAAAAAAAACGACTTGGTGGAAATGCATTGGAAACAGGTCAGTTATTTAGACACATAGTATTAAAATTCCTCTACTGAAGCCCCTTATTATAAAAGCCTATAATATGAATCAATTCCTTTGTTGATTATAGGGTGAAATGTGAGCTGGATGGATTTATGACAGATTATGTGAGATGTGTCCAGCATTAGATTGCTCATTTACCATAATTTAAAGGGATAGTTCACTTTGAAATAAATTTTTGGTATGTTTTAGCTTACCTCAAGGGCATCCAAGATGTAGGTGTCTTTGTTTCCACAGTATTTTCAATTTTGACATTATTCAGTCAAACCGTTGTTATCTATCAGTCATACACTGGAGGCTAAGGGGGTCCACCAAAAAGCATGCACAGGGAAGTCAAAATTAAACATGATTTAATGACTCGTAAATATAAGTACACATTGATGGCCTAAGACACGAAACAAGCGGTTTTTGGAGATACTATATATCGTTTTCACCTTGTGTAATCACAATGACGTCCAAGTGATCTGAATCAGTTGTGCAATGTCCAACTGAACCGAACTGAATCAGTTCAATGTTACGCCGGAAGTGATCGCTTGCGTGTGACGTCACTCAATATTTACGTGGAGATTTGGAAGTTTTACCTTTCACTAAACATATTTAGAAATACCGAAATCGTCTTCCATTGCGGTTTCCCGTATATCTAAATATGTTTAGTGAAAGGTAAAACTTCCGAAATCTCTGTATAAACAAAGAGTGACAGTCAGGTACGCAAGTAATCGCTTCCGGCGCATGCGCAGACCGAAGCGCCCGTGCCGTCAGATCATTTTGTCATGGCTATGATTACAAGAGGTAAACACGATATAAATACTGTTCGTTTTCTCACACAAACCGCTCGTTTCGGTGTCTTAGGCCATCAATGTGTACATTTACGAGTCATTAAATCATGTTTAATTTTGACTTCTCTGTGCATGCTTTTTGGTGGAACCCCTTAGCCTCCAGTGTATGACTGATAGACAACAACGGTTTGACTGAAAAATGTCAAAATTGAAAATACTGTGGAAACAAAGACACCTACATCTTGGATGCCCTTGAGGTAAGCTAAAACATACCAAAAATGTATTTCAAAGTGAACTATCCCTTTAAAGATACAAATCCCAAAACACTAGAAGTCCAATGTTTTTCTCTATATGGTTGTAACCTTGGGGTGAGGTGGATGTTTCTGTCAAATTACTGTTATTTATGTGATTGGTTGGTTGACTGAGGTTGGTTGGCCTGACCCTGTTCAATGATGGAAACCATGCATTTGATCTATCCTTCATTTAAAACCAAATGCCTACACCAGTCCTGACAGTAAATGCTCTACTCTATAAAAAAATAAAAAAATGATGAAGTGTAAAGAGTGCTGGTCTTCCTTCATTTCAGTAGTCTCACGTGCTCAGGGCTGGTGTAACGCCAACAAAAGAAGCTCTAAAAGGCTTATAAATAACAATGGAAATAATCTGTCTGTCAGAAAATAAGTCAAATAATGTTGAATTGACATTCTGAACATGCTTTCAACACAATGCAGTGTGTTTCTGATGTACATCTCCAAGGTTTTAACATGACAAAGCAATGTCTCAGTCATATTTCATCCACATAAAAAGGATAACAATTGAACTAATCAATATCAATACACAAATAAGAAAATGTTTTAGGATAATGTTTTGTGAAAATGTCACAGCACTGATATTTTAGTATCATTGAGATACTGTTCTAGTTTTAATTAATGTGGAATGTTAATTTTTCTTTTAATTTTTAATTTTAGTTTAGTCATTTTGTTGAGCATTCTTTTATTAACGTTAAAAGTCTATAGTTTTTAATAATGTTTTAGCTTTAGTTATTTTTGTACATCAAGTTAAACTATATGGAAATGAAAAATGTTGCCTTAGCAAGTCAACTAGCTGAAATAAAATAAATGTAACTTAATTATTTATATAATACAATTATTTCAGTTAAAGGTTATTTTATTTCAAGGAAAAACCTTGAACCTTTTTTTTACTATTATACCGTCACAAAGCATAATATTGTAATGATTAAAATTTTTGGGGGGTGAAATATAGCTGATTCAATATACATCCTTGCCCATTTTCATGACAATTAGCTGGTACAAGGTGTATGATATAATATAACTGAATCGTGTGATACGATCATATACAATCAAACTATTTACTACTGAAATGAGTGTAGCATTTGATCTGAGAGACCGATGGGGAGGAGGATGACGATTCAAACATGCATCACCCACATTGTATTAACCTTTTTTATTCTATCAATTATTATTACACAAGAGTGAACTAAAGTAAAAAAGGTCAGACAGTCCGTCAATTATTTTGTTCTCTCCAATTTACTGGAACCAAGCATTCCTGATTCCTTGCTGACATTTAAACAGCAGCACCCTGTAGTTTTAAAGCCGGTCAGGCATGTAACTTGTTGCTTTAGTGTTTGATTATGTTTAATGTCAACATATCTGTAAAAACTCATTCTTGTGATGCAGTATATTTTTTTATCCCTATCACATTTATTAATACCTTCACATGTGGATAAAAGTCAATTTATAAAAATGCCAATCATAGTATTTTTCACAAGCAATCATAATTGTGAATATTTAACAATTGTCTCTACTTTATTTTAAAAGTAGCATTTCTTTAATTCAAACTTTTTATTAAGATATTATTTTTCATGTTTTTTCTTCAAATAAAATGTTGTTTCCGAACAAAACATTATTTGAACGGTGATCGATTTCATAGTTTTCCCCTGTGTTCTCAATATCATTTTCCATCTGGATAGTCTTTTGTTAAAAAAACCTTTAACTAATAAAACCCAGTTTTTCAATGACCTCATCCTTCAGGAAGTGACAACTATTTTTGTGATTGAAACATCAGTTTCCAGTGACCCTTACCTCTCCATCTGAGTCCAGTGTCCACACTGCTCAATGTGGCCTCTGGTGAGGTTGGGGACCTTTAGACAGAAAACATCCAAGACATCCAGTTTACTGAATGACATCACTGCGTTTAGGCAAGTGTCGGAAATATTCACGTCTTTGTCTTCGTACTTCTAAACTTGCCATGGACACTAATAATTTGAGCATGAACATCTGTTATTATGTTAATTCCGACATGACGTGATTTTGAACGCAGAATTAACATAATGAAAGCTGTCTCACCAGGTTCTCCATGCCTTGGGCAAAGACTGGCAGAAGAACAGGGTCCTTTCCTGCGGTCACCATTAAAGCTGGCATCATGATCTGTAATGGCAGAAGCATTTTAAATCAAAGAACTGAATGAAAAACAATGCACCAGTTTCATTAAAATAAATTTGCATTATATTATGTTTTATGCATGAAGAAAATTAAGCCTATGCTCCATTAAGATTTTCTCCATTATCTTATGTTGGGCTTAATTTTCTTACTACATATTTTCTTAAAAATATAATTTTCCCCCTTTGATTTTGGGACGGAATATAATCCAGATAAATCCTTTACCAAGAATCATTTAATTCCCCACCCATGCATTTATGAGTTAAAAGACTTGAGCTCAAGTCATAGAGGGCCAGATGTTGGGGCAAAGGGAACAGACACCATCTGCTTCCCTCAGGCCTAGATGTGGTGTGTATTTGCTGGAATAAGGGGCACTGGGGTACGTATTTCTGGCCGTGATGGTGTCAGAGATCTGTTTGCTGGCAGAGAGCCGGAGCACGGTGAGGACACTTGCCTTGCCCCTTGGCCTGGAACTCATCCAACGCCAGTTCCTCTCCACGTTACGGTACCAGTTCAGAGGACCCCTGGGACAAAACAAGACGCTCAGTCACAACATGTCATCCACCAGGTGCGTGAGCATGCATATATTAGCAGTGCCTGAAATTTCACAGAAATACAAATTCCGTCTTTCCAAACCCATATGATTTTACTACATCTTAGTTACAAAAATAAACAAAATAACTTTGTGGAAAATCTCATGAAATGTAAACATGTTTAGACTTGCTGTAACACATTCAGAGATGATAGTTAGACAGACGATTCAGACAGATGATAGATGGATGGATCGATGCCAAAACTGACATCTTGACCTTTTATTAATTATTAATAATTTGTAAAAGATATTGTAAGCCTATTGCAGTGATTTAATCAAAGTTGTAGGTTCATAAAAAAGCAAACAAACATCCCCTCTAGACATCACTCTTGCCCACTACTGAAATACTTTTGAGGATCATTTGAATCAGTGAGTTGTTGACTCAAGAACAGATGCAATCAGATCCATGTACTCCAACTCATAAATGAACAGTTTATTTGTGAAATGATTTTACTGGTAAATTGAAGAGAATCAGCTCGTTCACGAATAGCAATATCCTTTACTGGACCATTGACATCAATCATAACCTCTAACATTACAATAAGTGCTGCTTAAAATCTGATGGAAATGATAGTTTGGTGAAGGTTATTCCAGGACTAACATGTCCAGTCCTACTTCATGTTTGCATAAGAGCAGACACAAATACCCATTTTGGAGCCCATTTTCTCAGTGTACCTGAAGCCGCTCTTGGTGAACTGCTGAACGTAGTACTGGAGAGCAGACTCGCTCAGAATAGCACTGCGGGGCGGATCATCAGGCGACCCCACAAACAATCCACCTGATAAACAAAAGAGCAGACAAGGAAAACACAACGATTCGTGCAGGCTTGTGAGGCTCTGTACACAAACAGTATGTACCGTTTCTTCTCGAGTGCGACTCTAATCAAACTGGCATTCATTTCTCAATACAAAAAAACAAAACAAATCCGAAGCGGACTGAATATCAGAAACAAATTTTAATTGCTGAAGCTAATGACGCGGCCAATCACTCTCCATTGTTCATCAACTAATACGAATACTAGATGTTATTCATAATTTGGTGTACTTTCTTACCTCTCTGGCAGACTCCAGCAGTGTTCAACTTGGGAAATGCATCCTGCAGATTATAAAAGAGAACATATTACAGGTGGTTGCCTTTCAACCAGTATAATGTTTATACTGCATATGAAAAACATTGCCTACCCTAGCTAGTTTACCTTTTACTTAAAACCTACCCAGATGGTTATACACAAATTTGAACGTGCAGATTCAAGCATTTCATGCAATGGGCTTAATCAGAAAAAAAAATCAGACTTGGATTGATAGAGATCAGAATTTTACAAAGACATAGCAACCACATTACATCACACAAGTTAAACATAAATAACATGGGTCTTTGTTGGACAAATGACATTAATACGTGTGAATGCAATTATTGGCTTAGTGTCTCCGCTGACGTACACCTCTCCTCCTCCGCGGTGATTTCCACGTTTTATGGGTGAGACGTGCAGCAGAAGGGGATTGTGTCTAGAGAATCCCTGACACCACAGTCATTAAGATGCGCGTGTGCGACCTGCGCTGAGTGATGGCCGTTAGTGATTCATTACTCCAGGATCAGAGTCCTTTATGTGGCCCTCATTAAGATGCTGGGTCATTCAGCACAACCGCACAGCTCGCCTCCTTGATCCCCAATCAGCACTGGCTTTTAGATGCCGGTGATAAACAATGTGCATATCTAACAGAGAACTCTATCACTTTAGATCTCGTGCAAAATATTCCTGCTCAGGCAAGATGTTTGCTAGTGCAACAATAATTACTATGGCTCTTTTGAACCTGTTATTATGATGATGGCAAGATTATGATCTTGGGGAAATCTAGTTTTAACTTCATAACATCATTTTTGAGCCACAAACCCCTTTTAAAGGATCATTTCACATACACACACACAAACATTACTGTACATATATGGAATATAGTGCACTGCATATACCAAAGCTTTTAAGGTTCTGTTCGGAGCTTGACAGACATGATCACTATGAATGAACTGTCATTGTTTGGATGCATGAAGGTTTCTTTTTCTGCTTTCTATTAACTCTAATGAAATAATTTGAATTAATGTTAAATTAAACTCTGAAACTTACAATCTCAGTACTTGCAAAGAACATCAGCTTGAAGGTTCGTTCAAGGTTTTTCTCAAATTCAGCCTCTGCAACACCCTGATACAAATAATACGAATATTTACATGCAGAAAATGAAATGCATATAAATGGTATCATTTTACAGTAACGTCCCATTACTTAATGGACTACCTAACAATGAGCAATACATTTGAGCATTAAAAAAAAATCTTTTTTTAATGTTAGTTAATAAAAATACAACTTTGTTGAGAAATATAATATAAATATTATTTCTAATTTATATAAAATTCAATGTATCACATAATTCAATGGTGATGTTACTCACAGGCTTCTGAAAATATAACTGGTAATCAAAGATTGGTATGGCCTTGAGCTTCTCCATTGGATTTGTATTTGGATCCACAGGAAAAAGGGGTGTGTTGAGGGACGCCACAGCCCTGCGTGTCAAAAGTAAATGATAAGCACGGAAAGCAAAAGTGTGAATGTCTGTTCAATGTGCACAACAATGATGACGACATGTATTCTTTAACCATTTAGTTAATGATTCTCTAAAATGCATTACCTCACTCTCTCAGGATGATACTGAGCCATGTTCCACACCAGAGCACCGCCCCAGTCGTGGCCCACCAGAGTGACCTGAGGGATGCCCTGCGGAGCAGAAACACTCAACTATAAACTCATCAAACTGGGAAATGAAAATGACAAGAGAAATCTAATTTCAGTCCAAAATAAAAAAAATAAAAAAACCTGAAGTTATTAATACTATTTTTAGGACTATTAGGATGTTTTACATAATACATGTACTTTCATGACTACTTTCAATTAAGCTCTTATTTTAAATTATGTTTCCCTCCAAATTCAAATTGCTGAAGGCAAAATATTTAAAGAAACAAACAAACTAAATGGCTGAAGGTAAAATATTTTAATAATATAATCGAATATACTTTTATAAAATAAATATACTATGTTTTAGGAATATTAAGAAGTTTTATTGTAAATTATTTCCCCTCCAAATTCAAATTGCTGAGGGCAAAATACTTAAAGATACATAAATAAAATCACTCAAAGCTAGATATTAAAAAAAAAACCACAAACAAAATTGCAGAACACAAAATAACGAAAGAAAGTAAGCTCAAAGAGATAGAAAGTTCAAAAAAGAATTTCGAAAAGAAAGAAAGATTATATTTTTTATATAAGTTTTTGCATATTCATAATTCCAGTTCTAAACCCCAGTCAAGACAGCAAAACAGTCTTGAAGCAGCAGTTGTGTACATCAACATTGTGATACCATTACCATGACAATTTCTATTAACATACAAATCTACTGAGAGTTGTCATGATAAACACCATTACATTTAGTTCAGTTTCAATTTTTATTTATTTACAGAAAAGAAACATTTTTCATCTAATGTTTACATTTTATTTTAGCTTTAATTTCAATTAACAAAAATGTTTAATAGTTTCAGTTTCAGGCAACAATGATCTCACTAGATCGCAGCGATAAACGGTCCACGCAGCTCAAATGAGAAGCAGCGAAATGTGCTTACCGTTTGCTATTTTTCCTATGCAACAGAAATGACAGCTCTTATCAGTTGAGAAACGTGGTGGTCGCACCAGTGCAAAAAAAAAAAATGTTTAAAAAAACAATCTAGCGCCCTGTTAAGCATTTGTCCTCACAGAAATGACCTTTATAGCCAAGTATATAGAAGGGTGCGTTGGCATACTATCTAGTGTAGTGTACTTCCAGGTTTGTTCAATGCATTTAGTAATACAGTTCTTTCTGAAACAAAGATTCTCTTCAAAATCATGCATGGTGTTTCATGCACCATGTACCGATGGCCAAGCACACTGGACATCAAACCATTTCAGTGGCTGCGCAAAAGCTGAATAGGGCAACTGTCCAGACAAAAATACTACAATAATAAGAAGAATCTACAGTAGCAGGGAGCATGACCGTTTATATTTACTGTTAGAGGTCATTAACCATCATATTTTGATGTCCTTGGCCACCACCTCAAGACAAACGGGACCAAGGACACTGTGATGAATTTACTTCATGTGGCCTACAGGACAATGTCTCACTGCATGTCTCTGACAAAGAACAAGCTGAAACAGTCATACGTCATAGCTAACAGACATTAATATGGTCTGGTCAAGTGAAAAAGACTGTCCACATTCAAAAAGAATATACAAACTATAGAGATACTATAACTATATATATAACTATAGCCCCTCCTTGAACTGCCACCTTAACGTGGTGGAGGGGTTTGAGTACCCGAATGACCCTAGGAGCTATGTTGTCTGGGGCTATATGCCCCTGGTAGGGTCTCCCAAGGCAAACAGGTCCTAGGCGACGGGTCAGACTAAGAGCGGTTCAACACCCCTTATGATGAAAAGTGTAACAAGGACCGTGACGTCGCCCGGTATGGCGCAGCCGGGGCCCCACCCTGGAGCCAGGCCCGGGGTTGGGGCTCGTATGCGAGCGCCTGGTGGCCGGGCCTCTTCCCACGGGGTCCGGCCGGGCTCAGCCTGAAGGAGTGACGTGGGACCGACTTCCCGTGGGCTCACCACCTGCAGGAGGAGCCATAAGGGGCCGGTGCAGAGAGGATCGGGCGGCAGTCAAAGGCAGGGGCCTCGCGACCCGATCCCTGGACACGGAAACTAGCCTTAGGGACGTGGAATGTCACCTCGCTGGCGGGGAAGGAGCCTGAGATTGTGCGTGAGGTTGAGAGGTTCCGACTAGAGATAGTCGGGATCACCTCTACGCATGGCTTGGGCTCTGGAACCACACTCCTTGAGAGAGGATGGACTCTTCACCACTCTGGAGTTGCCCATGGTGAGAGGCGACGGGCTGGTGTGGGTTTGCTTATAGCCCCCCAGCTCAGCCGCCATGTGTTGGAGTTTACCCCGGTGAACGAGAGGGTCGTTTCCCTGCGCCTACGGGTCGGGGATAGGTCTCTCACTGTCGTTTGTGCCTACGGGCCGAACGGCAGTGCAGAGTACCCGGCCTTCTTGGGGTCTCTGGGAGGAGTGCTGGAAAGTGCTCCGACTGGGGACTCCGTCGTTCTACTGGGAGACTTCAACGCTCACGTGGGCAATGACAGTGACACCTGGAGGGGCGTGATTGGGAGGAACGGTCCCCCGACCTGAACCCGAGTGGTGTTCAGTTATTGGACTTCTGTGCTAGTTACAGTTTGTCCATAACGAACACCATGTTCAAGCATAAGGGTGTCCATCAGTGCACGTGGCACCAGGACACCCTAGGTCGTAGGTCGATGATCGACTTTGTGGTGGTTTCATCTGACCTGCGGCCGTATGTCTTGGACACTCGGGGTGAAGAGAGGGGCGGAGCTGTCAACTGATCACCACCTGGTTGTGAGTTGGATCCGATGGCGGGGAGGAGGCTGGACAGACTCGGCAGACCCAAGCGTACTGTAAGGGTTTGCTGGGGAACGTTTGGCCAAATCTCCTGTCAGAGAGATCTTCAACTCTCACCTCCGGCAGAGCTACGACCAGATCCCGAGGGAGGCTGGAGATATTGAGTCTGAGTGGACCATGTTCTCCACCTCCGTTGTCGAAGCGGCTGCTCAGAGCTGTGGCCGTAAGGTCTCCGGTGCCTGTTCGAGGCGGCAATCCCCAAACCCGGTGGTGGACACCGGAAGTAAAGGATGCCGTCAAGCTGAAGAAGGAGTCCTATCGGGCCTGGTTGGCCTGTGGGACTCCGGAGGCAGCTGACAGGTACCGGTAGGCCAAGCGGACTGCGGCCCGGGTGGTTGTGGAGGCAAAAACTCGGGCCTGGGAGGAGTTCGGTGAGGCCATGGAGAAGGACTATCGGCTGGCCTCGGAGAGATTCTGGCAAACTGTCCGGCGCCTCAGGAGGGGGAAACAGTCCCCTACCAATGCTGTTTACAGTAGGGGTGGGCGGCTGTTGACCTCAACTGGGGATGTCGTCGGACGGTGGAAGGAATACTTCGAGGATCTCCTCAATCCCGCCGTCACGTCTTCCATTGAGGAAGCAGAGGCTGAGGGCTCAGAGGTGGACTCGCCCATCACCCTAGCTGAGGTCACCGAGGTAGTCAAGAAACTCCTCGGTGGCAAGGCACCGGGGGTGGATGAGATCCGCCCTGAATACCTCAAGTCTCTGGATGTTGTGGGGCTGTCTTGGTTGACACGCCTCTGCAGCATCGCGTGGCAGTCGGGGACAGTGCCTCTGGGATGGCAGACCGGGGTGGTGGTTCCTCTTTTTAAGAAGGGGGAGGTGTGTTCCAACTACAGGGGGATCACACTTCTCAGCCTCCCTGGGAAAGTCTATGCCAGGGTACTGGAGAGGAGAATACGGCCGATAGTGGAACCTCGGATTCAGGAGGAACAGTGTGGTTTTCGTCCGGGCCGTGGAACACTGGACCAGCTCTATACTCTCTGCAGGGTGCTGGAGGGTTCATGGGAGTTTGCCCAACCAGTCCACATGTGTTTTGTGGATTTGGAGAAGGCATTCGACTGTGTCCCCCGAGGCAGCCTGTGGAGGGTGCTCCGGGAGTACGGGGTCCGGGGTCCTTTGCTAAGGGCTGTCCGGTCTCTGTATGCCCGAAGCAGGAGCTTGGTTCGCATTGCCGGTCATAAGTCAGACTTCTTCCCAGTGCATGTTGGACTCCGGCAGGGCTGCCCTTTGTCACCGGTTCTGTTCATAATTTTTATGGACAGAATTTCTAGGCGCAGCCAGGGGCCGGAGGGTGTCAGGTTTGGGGACAACGCAATTTCGTCTCTGCTCTTTGCAGATGATGTTGTCGTGTTGGCCCCTTCACACCAGGACCTTCAGCATGCACTGGGACGGTTTGCAGCCGAGTGTGAAGCGGCTGGAATGAGAATCAGCACCTCCAAATCCGAGGCCATGGTCCTCAGTCGGAAAAGGGTGGCTTGCTCACTTCAGGTGGGTGGAGAAATCCTTCCTCAAGTGGAGGAGTTTAAGTATCTTGGGGTTTTGTTCACGAGTGAGGGAAGGATGGAGCGGGAGATTGATAGACGGATCGGTGCAGCTTCTGCAGTAATGCGGTCGATGTACCGGTCTGTTGTGGTGAAGAAGGAGCTGAGCCGTAAGGCAAAGCTCTCGATTTACCGGTCAATCTACGTTCCTACTCTCACCTATGGTCATGAGCTTTGGGTCATGACCGAAAGGACAAGATCCCGGATACAGGCGGCCGAAATGAGCTTTCTCCGCAGGGTGGCTGGGCGATCCCTTAGAGATAGGGTGAGAAGCTCGGTCACTCGGGAGGAGCTCAGAGTAGAGCCGCTGCTCCTCCACATCGAGAGGGGTCAGCTGAGGTGGCTTGGGCATCTGTTCAGGATGCCTCCTGGACGCCTCCCCGGGGAGGTGTTCAGGGCACGTCCCACTGGGCGGAGGCCCCGGGGAAGACCTCAGGACACGCTGGAGAGACTATGTCTCCCGGCTGGCCTGGGAACGCCTCGGTGTCCCCCAGAAGAGCTAGAGGAAGTGTCTAGGGAGAGGGAAGTCTGGGCATCTCTGCTTAGACTGCTGCCCCCGCGACCCGGCCCCGGATGAAGCGGAAGAAGATGGATGGATGGATGGATAGAGATATTTAATATTCCTTCAAATAATCAATGGCAAAATTAGAAAATACTAGCAAAACTTATGCACACATTTCAGGACAAATTCACTTAACAGTAGCACCATTGTTTTCACACTTTTTAGCACAAACACTTGCAAATCAGGTGATATCTGCACTTCAGTTTGCAAATACACTGGTCTGTTCAACAGAGATTGTGAACCAACACCTCTAAACCTGTCAGTGTTATCTGAGCAGAAGCAGTTTTCTATCATGATATGACCTAAAAAAAAACCTTCTGTTTTTTGCAAGATTAAACATTTATAAAATGCAATTTCATTTAACATTATGTGACTGCAATTCCTTTTGCATGCTGAAAGAAGATATCCTCATATAGTCTCATTCATTTGAGGCCTCTGTCTCTCTCAGTTCTGCTGCCACACATGCCTTTGTGATACTTCTAATAAACTCAGGGAATAATGGGCAATGCCACCTTAACACTTTGCTCACACATTCGCTCAAGCTGAAGTCAACATGAACAATGTACTCAAATGAAATGGACTGAAAAAGGGGAACTGCTCTGGGTCATTTAGCCTCAGTTCAGATGAACACATTGTTCTTTCTGAGAGGTGCAAAACAGCAGAGCTCAATGATCTGACAATGAGCAACACTGACAATGTATAAAGAATATCTTGACATTGATACAAAACTAATTTATACAACAACAATATGCTAAAAACATAAACAGTTTTCGTATACAGATAACAAAGTTGTAAAAATGATCCCCGTTCACAAGGATCCACAATAATGACTAAAACGCTGTTTTATGCATGCCAGGCCAGTAGTTGGCGATGTAACCTTGTAAAGAAGCCATTTTCACAAAACAGACTCGACGACCAAACAAACGCACAGTTTAAAACGGTCTTGAAAATGGCCCCTAAACCTGTCAGTGTTATCAGAGAAGAAGCAGTTTTATAATATGATGTGTGCTGAAAAACTGCTGTTTTTTGCTTGAATAAACATTTACAAAACAAATGTAATTGCATTTGACAGTAGCCTATATGATTACAACTGAGAATTCTTTTGCATGCAGAAAGTACAGTAGTGATCCTGATATATATACAGGGCTTGACATTAACACCCGCCAACCCGCCATATGCGGGTGGTAACACAGTCACTCGCACTAACCACTTTGGCGTGTTGAAAAATTGTAGTCTTGTCAAAAGACATCTGACATGACAAACGGATTGCATTTGACACTACAACATTTGACTTCTAACTCCCATGTGTACTACCTGGATATGACATCCAGACTTTTGTCAAACGATCATCACACACGACTGGTCACACACACATCAACATTCAGTCAGTTCTTGAGTGTAAGTGGCCAATATAAAGAAAAAATAATCTTCATGATTAAGGGACACGGTGTAACTACTAGCAGGGCTGCCCTTATGTCACGTCATATCACAACAGAGTTAATTCTATGTTTTAATAAAATGAATCATGCCATGAAAGAAAGCAGGAGATGCGTTTGTGGGAATAATCTGGAAAATAAAGACCTGTGGGCCTATACTTGTTTCAGGTGGACATCTCTCCAGTTACTCAGAGCTACCAGAGCTTCATGATGATGATTATTAAGATCAGAGCTCTGAGGAAATGCTGATGCAAAACAAACAATCCGAAGTCCCAAAAACTGTCATAATGGCCTATAGAAAGTTGTAATCCTGTTGCCTTAATTGTGGATTTTTTCTTAGAAAAAAACATATTTATTCTTTGCTCATTGTTTCTAATGCAGATAATTGTTATACTCTGTATTACAGTATTTACGGCTGTAAAAAATAGCCAAAAAAAAAAAAAAATGACACAGCACATTTATTACAATACAATAAGAAGCTATTGTATGTGTTTATCTTAATAGACAATGTTTTCAAAAAAGGAGCTTTACAACCTTATCAGAGATAATGATATTAGTAAATTTTAGCACGTTTTAAGCCCCATTGTCAACTTTAATCATATAAAAAGTAATTTTCCAACAACAAAAATGTAGCTAGTAAAAGTGCTGTGTGGCTAGTAAGTTGGCTAGTGAGCAAAAAAGTTAATGTCAAGCCCTATATATATATATATATATATATATATATATATATATATATACTATAGATAAATGACTTGCGGTGAGAGAGTCATTCGCTCTATTCATTAAAAAGAACTGGCACATAAGATTAATCACTAACGAATTCGTAGATATGTACGACCAGCACAGGCAACCCCATTATGTGCTGTCAATGTATGCTCTTTGAATTCTTTCTCAATTCAAATTGCAAACTCACAATTCACAAAACATTATTTTGCTGATCCACTGTAGATTTAGTAGCAGTACAGGAAACAGGAAGTTTATTTTAGTACTTTATTCTGTCTGCTAATCAAAGGAATGCAGGCATTCAGAAATGTTTAGCGTACTTTAACGTAAACCATTTAGAACCGGTTCTCTTGACCCAACCTTTAAGTGTAGCCCTGCATCAAAGGTTTTTCATATTCTGTTATATAATAAGCAGCCTTCCTCAATATTCCTGTGATTTAATGTATGTGAAAGCAGAAACTGTACATACCATCTTATCCAAAAATGTCACCAAATCCTAAAAAGCCACAAGGGAGAGAAAAAATGATCAATTTTGTGAAACATGACAGATTTAATCTAGATTAATCAAAGTTGAATTGGGAAAGATTTGCTTACCAGCATGATCTGTTCTTGAGAGTACTCCTCAATGTCTGCACAGACAGATGGGAATAAAACAGCTTATTCTAGGATCTATCTTCTCATATGAAAATAATAATAAACGTTAGATAATGTTAGCTACAGTATATTTTCTATATTAAGGATGACACTTATTAAAATGCTTAAATAAAATGTTTTAATGAAAAATGCCCTTAAAGGGCTAGTTCACCCAAAAATGAAAATATGAGGTGCGTTCCATTCGACCGTAAGTGGACTGCGAAGTAGACTTCACAGGGTATTTCGCCATCTTAAGTGAGATTCCAATTCGAAGGGAACGAGCATGTTCAAGTTCGAAGGGCACTGCAAACGGCATAGGGAATAAGGGAACATCGATACATCACTTCACAGGAAGTCAGTGAAGTCCACTTCAACTGATATACCGTGTTTAGGGAGTAGGGAGCAGTGAACACTGCGTAGGGACCCTGTTCGAATGGAACGGCACCTTCTGTCAGTATTTACTCACCCTCATGTTGTTCCAAACCTCTGTGTTTATTTGTTCTGCTGAACACATAGGAAGATATTTGGAAGAATGTTTTAATCAAACAGATCTCAGTCCCCATTGACTACTATAGTATGTATTTTTTCCTACTATGGTAGTGAATGGGGATTGAGATCTGTTTGATTAAAACATTCTTCCAAATATCTTCCTTTGTGTTCAGCAGAACAAATAAACACATAGAGGTTTGAAACAACATGAGGTAGAGTAAATACTCGACAGAAATTTTTGAGTGAACTAACCCTTTAATATTTTTGATTGGATTGTAATCATTTTTATAAAAGCAATAAGGCCTTGAGGTCATGTTATGTTGAGGATTTGTTCAAAATACAGCACAGATTCAGTATCTTAATGTTCAAAACATGCACTGCCACTCCACACACAATTAAAGATTGACCGTCAAATCCCATCACAGAACCGATCTGATACTTGCTTTTACTCTCAGTATGAAGGGAACAACATCAAAAGGGAACAAGAATGCAAGAACCCCTTAAGGCATTTATTTTTTCAGTAACCTGGAAATTCATGTAGCACAGGCCACACACACACACGCACACTCACTCTCAGCAGAGGTTTATACTTCGAAGTTATGAGGAAAAAGGAAGTAGCAACAGATCTTTTCTCATGTAATGCGACATACATGCGAGTGAAACAGACAAAACATATGAGGCATTGATTGTTCTACATCAGCTGTTAACTGGATTTTAAGTTGTAGGCGTTGCACTCAAAAGTGAATGCAGATGAGCGAGAGCTTGCAGAGTTATGTTTTAAGTAGAGATGCACCGATTGATCGGCTGGTGACCGTATCGGCCGTTTTTCACGTGAGGCGGCCGGTCAGTCTGACATAATCCGATTTTATGCCGGTCAAATGCACTCGGGCGCCGCATGATTAACATCGCGCAACATCAGCATCACAAATGCACATGTAGTAAACCTCGTGAATTATGGCCTATTCACACCGCAATTTTTATTTTATTTTTTGCCCTGCATGTTAATCAGACGCAGAGTCGGCGCCGAGTCTATTTTTGCTGCACTTAATTAAAGTGAAAGCACACTTTTGATGGACAAAATAAATATGATTTCATCCAAAAAGAGCCCAAAATGTACAGAATTTCCATGTCTGGTGTGTTTTAACAAGAACTGAAGTAGGCTAGGCTATATCAGAAAAGAAAATGAAGACTCAAAAATATTTATAGAAAATTTACCCATTTAATCTTGTGTTTATTATTTCCCAATCGTTTTCCTGCACATGCTCCACTTGTCCTGTTTAGCCTGGCTGGACACGTGTCAGATGAGAAGAACAAGAAGAACTATTTTAAAAATATAACTTGCCATTGATGTACAAGTGATTGCACATCAGGCCTGTGTGTGTGTGTGTGTGTGTGTAGAGAGAGAGAAATATCTACACTCACCGGCCACTTTATTAGGTACCCCATGCTAGTAACGGGTTGGACCCCCTTTTGCCTTCAGAACTGCCTCAATTCTTCGTGGCATAGATTCAACAAGGTGCTGGAAGCATTCCTCAGGGAGTTTGGTCCATATTGACATGATGGCATCACACAGTTGCCGCAGATTGTCGGCTGCACATCCATGATGCGAATCTCCCGTTCCACCACATCCCAAGGATGCTCTATTGGATTGAGATCTGGTGACTGTGGAGGCCATTTGAGTACAGCGAACTCATTGTCATGTTCAAGAAACCAGTCTGAGATGATTCCAGCTTTATGACATGGCGCATTATCCTGCTGAAAGTAGCCATCAGAAGTTGGGTACATTGTGGTCATAAAGGGATGGACATGGTCAGCAACAATACTCAGGTAGGCTGTGGCGTTGCAACGATGCTCAATTGGTACCAAGGGGCCCAGAGTGCCAAGAAAATATTCCCCACACCATGACACCACCACCACCAGCCTGAACCGTTGATACAAGGCAGGATGGATCCATGCTTTCATGTTGTAGACGCCAATTCTGACCCTACCATCCGAATGTCGCAGCAGAAATCGAGACTCATCAGACCAGGCAACATTTTTCCAATCTTCTATTGTCCAATTTCGATGAGCTTGTGCAAATTGTAGCCTCAGTTTCCTGTTCTTAGCTGAAAGGAGTGGCACCCGGTGTGGTCTTCTGCTGCTGTAGCCCATCTGCCTCAAAGTTCGACGTACTGTGCGTTCAGAGATGCTCTTCTGCCCACCTTGGTTGTAACGGGTGGTTATTTGAGTCACTGTTGCCCTTCTATCAGCTCGAACCAGTCTGGCCATTCTCCTCTGACCTCTGGCATCAACAAGGCATTTCCGCCCACAGAACTGCCGCTCACTGGATGTTTTCTTTTTCGGACCATTCTCTGTAAACCCTAGAGATGGTTGTGCGTGAAAATCCCAGTAGATTAGCAGTTTCTGAAATACTCAGACCAGCCCTTCTGGCACCAACAATCATGCCACGTTCAAAGTCACTCAAATCACCTTTCTTCCCCATACTGATGCTCGGTTTGAACTGCAGGAGATTGTCTTGACCATGTCTACATGCCTAAATGCACTGAGTTGCCGCCATGCGATTGGCTGCTTAGAAATTAAGTGTTAACGAGCAGTTGGACAGGTGTACCTAATAAAGTGGCCGGTGAGTGTATATACTGCAAGGCTATATTATTATATTATATATATTTTTTATTGTTATTTATATATTATTTTATTGTCATTACCTGTTTACAAATACAAACGTTTAGTTTTTTTAGTTTGGTTTGTGAAAAGGAAATGGTTCTTCCATAACCCTGCACTTAGATGTGAGTGAATTTCCCACACCAGGAGTAATTTATATATAGTTCCGTTTTATAGTGATTATCTGTTCAAAAAATGTTCTATTAAAGAGAAGAAAGAAAATAAATACTTGTGTGTGCTCACTGTGCTGTAAAGTGGTTTGAAAAAATGAAATCGGAATCGGCTAAAATTGGTATCGGCAGGTCAAACAAAGGAAAAATCGGGATCCGCCTAGAAAACTGTAATCGGTGCATCTCTAGTTTTAAGCGGATTGGTAATGTATGCAGGACGTCTCTCAATCATTTAGAATGAAGTCGATTACACCGTATGGCCCAGGTACACGCCCAGCAAGAAAAATCAAAGCATCAGATACACTGTATTATAATTAGAACTGACCAGGTGGTGCAGTGGAGTCACCGTAACCCTTCATATCAAGAGCCAGAACCCTGAAACCAGCATCGGCCAAAGCCGGAATCTGAGGAAAAACAAAGAAAAGAAAAATTATAACACTTAACAATAAAGTCCCATTAGTACATTATTACCCATTATTCAACTAAAATGAACTAATATTGAGAAAAAGTATTAAAGGGTGGGTTTACTCCCATTTCACTTTTTTGATTTTAAATAGTGTGTAATGTTGCTGTTGGTGCATGAACAGTATCTGCAAAGTTGCAGCGCTGAAAGTTTAGTGTAAGCAGAGATATTGTCTTTTAAAAATCAGGAAGTATAATTGCCTACAAAAACGACTCGTTTTGGACTACAGCTGGGTTATGGTACGTCACTAACCTACACATTTGCATCAACCACTCCTTCCGGAATATGCAGGAAAGGCCATGATCATATTTCAGCAGCTCACGCAGCTGTCAGGTCTGCGTTGTTCACGCAGCTGTCAGGTCTTCTGTGTTCGAACTTCCCACGGACGCTGTACTTCGTCAACAATGGATACAATTTATGTTTGATTATGTTCCTGAAAGTGACGATCGTAATCTAGCTCTCTGTGCTGCGCATTTTACCGGAAGACAGCTTCCAGAATCTCCATCGAGTTCAAAATTCAACAAGAAACTGTTACTAAACATGAAGCAGATCCAACTTTAAAACAAGAGGCAGACACAACCTGTAAGTAGGCTAAGACTTCATCATGTTAAATGTATTTGCATGTATAATTCCAGACGTAGCGTTGTGTTTTATTATTTTTAAAATGCCAGCACTGGCTTTATAGGCTTTATGGGCTAGCAGTTATGCTATTTTGTGTCAACGACAAACGCGTACAAACATTATGGACCTGAATTTTGTATAAGTACTAATGTTGTAAACGTATTTTTCATGTTAAATATGTTTTATGACGTTATTCTCGATTTGATCAAGAACGTAAACCTGCCAACGCTGTTTGAGTATAACATTAGCCAGCCAGTTGCTATTGTTGCCAGTCAGATGCTATTATGTAAGTTAAAACAAACGTGCATAAAGTTAAAAAATATAGCAAATTATCATTCAGAAACCTTTATTAAGAGCCGTGTGTGGTGAGGTTCTGTTTGACTCTCTTCATTCGTGGCTTTCTCGGTCTTGATTCTGCCTCAAACTGATACTGCAGTCTCGACATATATTTACTTATGGACCGGAGCTCGCGTCTCCCGTAAAGCTAATGGACGTTAACCTTCCGACAACGTGAGCGACAGTTTAGCCAATCACAACAAACCAGCCCAAACGAACCAATCTGAGCCCACAACGTCATTCTGAGGGAGTGTTTTCATGAAGCCGCTCGTTCAGGAGACAGAGGAGAGCGCGGCTGACAATAAAGGTGAAATTTATGAAAAATAAGACTTTAAAAAAGAAAAACCACGGATACATGTTATATTGCACCCCATAAACACAATCATGCAAAGAAAAAAAGCAGTAAACCCGCCCTTTAATGAGCACTAACGTGCCTAAACAAGAGATTTAGAAAGGTTTAAAATAGTTTCAAAACTGATGATCTAAAGATGATCTGAACTGACTTGATCTGAACAATGACACTGTCTTTTTGGGCCGTTACACTGGGCCACTTCATGCGTTTTCATTGATTGGATAGCTATCCGAATCGTGAAAAGACCAGGTGTAAATGCCCTCCGAAACACAATTGAGATGGGTTTGAATCTTGATCGCAGAACTGGGCCGCATTCCAGACGAAACTGGACAAGTGTAAATGCATCTGGTTGTTAAAACCACATATGTAAATTTTACCACTTCCAAAAATGCAAAAAAATAAACGTGTGAGAGCGTGTTATAGGCCATATGTCTTGTTATTTTAGTCAGATATGATGACGCTACTGCGACACACATCACCTCAGATGAGCAGCCTATCAAGCCAGCGCGCCGTAATCTATCGCAAATCAAAGTGAAAGTAAGTCGCAGACGCTTAACACTACCATCTTCATTAAAGGTAAAAAAACGAAATGATCTTACCAGGGCTGTTGCCACTCTTTCTTATTGCTGTCTTTGCTGATTTTGAAATTAGCCGATGATCAGTCAAATTCAGCTCATATCTGTTGCTTTCGGTGACCTGCACTTTATTAAATCTGCATATTGTGCAGGAATTGAAGATCGGATTTATATGTGTTTTGCAAAAACACATTTATGTGATTAGGTGTAAATGGAATCGATTTTGATAAATCAGATAGCTATCCGATCTGAGAAAACGCATGAAGTGGCCAGGTGTAAACCGCCCTTTGAGTCTGTGGGTAACCACCTCTGATCTTTGACCATTAAGCTATATCAGACTTCGCAACAATAAGCCGATTTCATGTTGCGTCCGCTGGAAATGTTGATGTTCCTCACCTGATACCTCCAGGAAAACCAACTCTCAGGGAAGCCATGGCACAGGAGAACAGGCGGTCCATCTCCCATGTCCACATAGTGGATCTTCACACCCAGGCTATAAAACAGAAGAACACCATTTTCATTTCCCCTTCTGTCAAACAGCACCTTGTGTCAGCAAACTTTTGGCATGATTATGACAAAAAAAGAAACATTATAAATTACCTTAATATTCAGATATCCATGAGAGACATTTTCAGGATTACAAAAGGGTGGCTGAAGCTCACCGGGCACCTGTTGAGCAGAACATTTCGCACATGTGTAGTAAATATGAATAGAGAGGTTATCAATAAGATTGCTTTAAACAAACAACATAGTGGGAATTACCTGGTTTATGGTTAGAATTCCTCACCTCTATTCCTGTAAGCTTCTGGATTTCCTTAAGAGCCTCAGTGATGTCCTTGACTTGAACAGATGTTATTCCCAAACCTTCAGCTGCCTTGATGCTTTCTTTATCCACATCCAGCCAGACCGCCTTAAACAAGTAAATTAAAATAATATTTGGTTACATCCTTAACTAGCAGAATTCGAATCTGCTGCCAATTTTCAACTGCAGACCTTCTGAATTAATTTACTGGACCTACTTCTTCAGGTTTGACAGCAAGTTTCTCAAGGGCATTGTTAAAGATGTCTGGCTCGGGGATTCTGACACCAGCATGGCAGGATCGCAAAACCAGGTCAAAGCGGCTTTCCAAAACGGAGAGAATCCTAGCGATGGCATCTCTCTGAGGAGTGTCGTCCACCCAGACATTGGCCAGGACGCCATGTAGCAATGCCTTAAAAGCAGAGGTGGACAAGAATGAAGTATTTTTACTCTGCTTAAGGACATTTTTCAAGTGTCTATACTCTGTACTTTATTACAGTGTTATTTCAACAAAATTATGTTTTGGAATTTTGCCAAGTAAAAGTTTTCAAAAAAAGAAAAAAAAAAAAACACTGATAAAGTACAGATACAGATCATTAAGCAGAGTAAAATATTTCACTACTCTCCACCTCTGTTTAAAACGATAGTTTACTCAAAAATGAATCATCATTTAATCATCATCATGTTGTTTCAAACCTGTATGAGTTTCTTTTAAAGAATGTTGGTAAGAAGAAAGTTGACGTTAGCCATTGACTTCCAAAGTTTTTTTTTTTTTCCCACTATGGAAATCAATGGCTAGCATAAACTGTTGGATTACCAACATTATTTATCTTCTTTTGTGTTCAACAAAAGAAAGAAACTCATACAAGTTACTCACAACATGAGGGTGAGTAATTGATAACCGAGTTTTCATTTTTTGTTTGAACTATCCGTTTAAGAGATAAATCAACAAACCCTGAAAAAAGGCATCTATTTAGAACTTCATATCTCACTCACTGCAAAAACAACATACCGTGGCGACGAAGGTTGGCCAGGCATCGAGAACTGGCTTGTTGAATTCTACCTGACTAATGACATTGAAAAGCTTCTGAGCTGAGAATTGGTCAGGTAAAGACAGGACCCTGATCGGCAGCTACCTTCTTACAGTCAGCTTCAAACTCAGAAATCATCTACAGGAGGTAAACAGAAATCAATGACACACATGAGCAAATATTTATGTTGCACTAAAGCAGACTGGAGACATGTTATATCAAGCCAGACACAGATACATTTCCTGCTGTAGTAAAACATAATGAACAGCACACTGATTAAAATAATAAATCATACTTAACATAAATGAAATAAAATGACCTGAGTTAGGGTGATTTTCCCTTCTCTATGAGCGATACAAGGCATTCTCACTGCCAAGTTTTGTATTCACATTCTTTATGAAACCCCTTGAGAGAAAAACAACAACAACAACAACAACAACATACATATTAAACCCATTTAAACCAGTTATTTTAATGGTTATATTGGTAAAATATACTCTTAAATCAAAATGCTAAAAGTTGTTAAAAATATATAACAACAAAAAGTGTTTTATTTATATAATTTAAAGAAATAAACAAACAGTCAAATACCTTGAAACGCCAGTGGTTTCCTCAAACTTCTCAAAAGTCTGGGCAAGATGAGGGGTCACAACACCACCCCACAAACTAAACAAAACTGCCTTCTTCATTGGAAACTAGTTTTATTCAAAACTAACAAGCCTCTGAAAAAAAATTAATAATAAATAAAAAAAGAACACAGAGAAGAAAGCATTATACAACTTTCTATTTTGTTTCTGCCAGGACAAAAACACAGAATTCGCAGAACAAAGTCCTTTGCACTCTGGGGGCGAAAAGTAAAGGTCGGTTCAGTCCACACATTTACCTGATATAACGCAGATTCTGGGAGAAACTCAGTGGAGGTGACAACTTCTTCAACTAACGTTACTGATGTGAGGACTGGCACCGCCGCGCCCGCGATTCATAAACGGACTTCGGGTATAAGATAAATACGTCAGTACTACTATAGCGAAGGCACTACTGATTGAATATTAATCACGTAACTTGACGTTCACCAAATACGCGTGCCTGATTGGCTGAAAGTCAGTGGTTCGCAAAAGGCACGATGATCATCATTGGGGGAATCATTAAAATTAATTATATTAGGCGGACGCTCAAGAAAGGTTATCATTTCAAGCAACGTCAACAGTACCTTTTTTCATTTTTCACAAGCTATGCCTTGAAATAAGTCTTTGATATTGAAAGGGATCAAATCAAATGTTAAAACAAAATTGTATTAATCACAAACTCTGTCAAATGTTTGTAATTATCGACTTTTTATTTCATTTTAAATGGTTACACTTAATTTTAAGGTGCCAGTATTACAGTGTAAGCTACATGTGAGCAGTACAGAGTAATAATAATTTGAACTACATGTACTTATTATAGGGAGAAATAAGGGTTGGTTTGAGGGTTAGTTGCTTATGTAAATGCATAATTTATAATTATATATAACATGTATAACAATGACACTAATAAAGTGTTAGAATGAAACATTGAATAGATTAAAATAACAACAAACAAGTAACAATTTTCAACATCAAGAAGCATAAAAGATACGAGTAGCTAAGTAAAATAAAAGGAAGCTGATGAGACAAAGCCAGTCGACATAAGTTATCATCTTATGGATAGCTGAATATTTTACGCGTAAACCAATGTGTCAAGTTTGTTTAATCATTGCATTATTTGATAGTATGACGACTGAAGACTTTGCACGTGCAGTTATTACCCCTCCCAATTTGGAGCCGTACAGCGTCATCATTGGCTACAGTCCGTCGGTGCACGAGCAAACGCGCATCATTCATCACATCCAGCAGTGATTTCACACATCTCCAGCGGACTTCTGACTGTGGATATGGAGCAAATTCATTTACAGTTAGTTCTGAAGAATTTGTGGCTGCTCTTTCTTATTGTGGAACACGTTAAACCTGGTAAGTGCAGTTCGTTTTTTACTGGCTAAAATTATGTATATAAATATGGAAATCGAACCAATTATGCTAGTTTATGTGGCCTATTTAAAATAATTTGTATTTGAAACAATAAAAGTATAGGCTTTCAGAAAGTTTTAGATAAAGTGTTAGTGTTAGTAGCAAACCTGAATTCACCAAGTGCAACATGTTCCTGGATCAACATCTTTGTTGATCCAGGAACATCATTCCAATCAACCAATCAGATTTGAGGCACAAGTTTACAGTTTATATGAAGTTTAGGCTTATTATCAGGGTTTGTGATTCTTCAGCTATTATCCTTGTTGAAATGCATATTAATAACATAAAAATTTTTTACAACAGTCAACATACATATTAAGTTAAGACACCATGTGAATAGGGTAGCCTAATACAATAAAAATAAAAAATCATCATACTTCCCCAGATGATTGATTTTACATTAAGCATTGCAAAACAAAAAATTGTATTACAAGGTGTGATCTAATTAAATATGCACTAATTTCACACATTTCAAGAAATAAAAATCTGAACATGAAGTCAGGTTCAAAATCCTTTAGTCAAATTTTTTTTAGGTATTGAATGCCTGTAAAAACCTTCAGAAAATGAATAAAAATTAAGGTTTGGTGTCTAAAGCTGCTGAAGTGGAGATTATCTGGCTCATCTGGCTTCAGATGCAAATAGATAAAGTGCTCTAAAAGATATGCTTAAAATTTTATTTTGGATGTTTTCTTTCAACCAGTCCGAAAAAACAAAACAAAAAAAACACTTTATGAAAAGCCAAAAAAACACAAAATCTCAAAATTTGACAGGTGTGAAAAGACTGTTTTTGTCTCGCTTTAATTCCATATGTAGTCCATTGGAAATATTTTTAAACAAGCTAAAAACTACTTGTACTTCAGAATATCCAGTGGGAATAGAAATTTTTAGGGAACAAAAATTATTATTATTATAAGAGGCGTTTGATTGGATTCTCTCTTCTTTTGTTTTACCTTGTGGTATTTACTATTCAATACACTGTGTTTGCATTGCACTGTTTCCTCTCCATGTGTGACTTCACTCTTCTTTCCATTTAGATTCTAATAAGAAGTTTCCACCCTCTGTACTGAAGAAAAACACACACATCACAAATCACTAGACGGCTGGATTAATTAGAGCTGACTGCAGTGATTAAGGAACAAATAGTAATTACAGTGAGGAGGCGGCTTTGCTGGCCTGTCTTTCTTTTACCCAGCCATAACTTTAACGTATTCAGTGTTTCGCTCATTCTTCACAGTACCTTCCCAGAAACTTTGTAATCAATTACAGCGCTGAATTAATCAGTTATTATCACTAATAAAATAAAGTGCATGATCAAAGTCTCTTTCTCTGAATATGTATTGCAGCACTATCAGATGGTCGGATCCATGCGCATGCAGAAGACAAACTCTTTAAAAACTCTTCATCGGTTACAATAAGTGGTCCAGACCTGTGCGGAACATCAGTGATGTTGTCATCGTCAAGTTTGGCCTCTCAATTGCCCAGCTTATTGATGTGGTAAGTTAATATTTTGCATGTTCTCTATGCTTGATGCTGGTGAGTGGCAAATTCAAAGCATCAATGCACTAAGACCATCTAAAGTCATTTTTTGCCATAAATTTAGTAATGTTAAGAAGAGCTTTAGATATCCTGATGGAAATGTGTAGTTGCTTTAGGCTCTCTGGTTTCCAGTACCTCCTTTAATGCAAGTCTGTGGGATTTATTCATCTACCAGAGCGAATTTTGATGCTAACATCCTCTGTTTTTCAACAGGATGAGAAGAATCAAATGATGACAACAAACGTTTGGCTGAAACAGGTGACAGTCTTTATATTTGACTGAAGTGATCAATAAATAATAGTGTTCAAAGCTCAAACCAACAACAACTACGACCTTCGTGGTAACCAAATACGATAAATTCATCCTCTACACCTCAAAGGTAACACTGAAGCATAGTTCTCACAGATGTACAATCAAACAATGTCAATTTAGATCAATATCAACCACACACCTGATGAACAGGAGGTTACGTTAAAGGGATAGTTCACTTCAAAATGAAAATTCAGAAAATTATTACTCATCCTGAAAGTTGTTTCAAACCTGTATGCGTTTCTTTCTACTGTTGAACACAAAAGAAGATATTTAGAAGAATGTTGATGGACCCCATTGACTTCCATAGTATTTGTTTTCCTACTATTGAAGTCAACTGTTTGGTTACCAACATTCTTCAAAATATATTTTTTGTGTGTTCTGCAGAAGAAAGAAACTCATATAGGTTTGGAACAACTTGAGGATGAGTAAATGATGACGGAATTCCTTTAATCATTTTTGCCTAATGGTAATTAAACACATGCTAATTAGAAGCTCTTGACCTCACTTTGAAAAATGCACATCAATAAATGCACTTTCTTTAAAATAAATTCTATATACAATTTGGACATACACTCACCTAAAGGATTATTAGGAACACCAGTATGGTGCATTTACATTTATTCCTTTAGCTGACGCTTTTATCCAAAGCGACTTACACATCCAAGGCACAAAGCTCCCGTTCCACCACATCCTAAAGATGCTCTATTGGGTTGAGATCTGGTGACTGTGGAGGCCATTTTAGTACAGTGAACTCATTGTCATGTTCAAGAAAAAATTGAAATGATTCGAGCTTTGTGACATGGTGCATTATCCTGCTGGAAGTAGCCATCAGAGGATGAGTTCATGGTGGCCATATAGGGATGGACATGGTCAGAAACAATGCTCAGGTAGGCCATGGCATTTAAATGATGCCCAATTGGCAATAAGGGGCCTAAGGTGTGCCAAGAAAACATCCCCCACTCCATTACACCACCACCAGCCTGCACAGTGGTAACAAGGCATGATGGATCCATGTTCTCTTTCTGTTTACACCAAATTCCTGACTCTACCATCTGAATGTCTGAACAGAAATCGAGACTCATCAGACCAGGCAACATTTTTCCAGTCTTCAACTGTCCAATTTTGGTGAGGTCTTGCAAATTGTAGCCTCTTTTTTTTTTTTTATTTTGTAGTGGAGATGAGTCGTGTTGTAGCCCATCCGCCTCAAGGTTGTGCATGTTGTGGCTTCACTAAATGCTTTGCTGCATACCTCGGTTGTAACGAGTGGTTATTTCAGTCAAAGTTGCTCTTGTATCAGCTTGAATCAGTCGGCCCATTCTCCTCAGACCTCTAGCATCAACAAGGCATTTTCGCCCACAGGACTGCCACATACTGGATGTTTTTTCCCTTTTCACACCATTCATTGTAAATCCTAGAAATGGTTGTGCATGAAAATCCCAGTAACTGAGCAGATTGTGAAATACTCAGACCGGCTCAAAATTGCTTAAATCACCTTTCTTTCCCATTCTGATATTCAGTTTGGAGTTCAGGAGATTGTCTTGACCAGGACCACACATCTAAATGTATTGAAGCAACTGCCATGTGATTGGTTGATTAGAAAATTGCATTAATGAGAAATTGAACAGGTGTTCCTAATAATCCTTTAGGTGAGAGTACAGTATTGTAATTATAGTAACACTTTAGAATAAGGTTTCATTTATTAACATTAGTGAACTATTAGCCTTTTTAGTAGCTCAAACAGTAAATCACAGAAACGCCAAGATCAAGGTCATGGGTTTGATCCCAGGGCAAGCAAAACTGATCAAATGTGTATCTTGAATGCAATATACGTTGCTTTGGATGCAGGAATGGAACGGATTATAAACTGCGCTGGAACCCCTCCGAGTTCTGATAATGTGATGTCTATTAGAGTCCCGTCGGAGATGATTTGGGTGCCTGACATCGTCTTATACAATAAGTAAGTACTGATGTATATTTTGAAAAAGGTTGTGACACACATGACGTATGCAGGAAGATTTTGTCAAGGTGGTCCTGGGTATTTAGACATTAAAGGCTATGGATAAACTAACAGTGTCCTGTTAAAACTCTGGAAGAAGAGGGTGGTCTAAGTCTTAATCGCTCTATTAATATCTGTAGTCTTGTGTTTCTGTAACATTAATATGTGAAATCAAACAGACATGGCGTGAAATAAGATGTTAAGCACTGCTGTAGCTGATTAAAAAAAGGTCCATGTTTTAATCTCCTGATAAAATGTCAAATGATTATTGTCTATTTTTGGAAACACCAGGTCTGTCTTTATCTAGGAGGCAAATTTGATCTCGACAAATAGAAATTGAGGTCCTCTTGCATCATCAGACCTGAAGCAAATGCTAAAAAAAGTGATGTAGATATTTGAAGTAATTATCGCAATTGTCATGGAACATCTTCCTAGAGGCATAAAGAAAGTTTCAACCCCAGATACATCAAAGACACTTCCTATAATTCATCCATATTTTAAAGCAAGCACTTTTAAAAGGCTCTCATCATACTTTCTGTGGCCCATTTATAATGTTAGTAAATATTTAAGTTTTTTTGTAGCCCTTTGAATGCAACAAGCAATTGTCTTTTCTTTCTTCTTTTTTTGCTGAGGCTTATGATTTGTTTCATTTACTCCGCAATGATGCATTAAATTGGTCAAAAGTGACAGCTAAAACACTTATAATGTTACAAAATATTTCTATCTAAAATAAATGCTGTTCTTTTGTACTTAGTGCAAATAATATTTTTTTCTTTTAATAAAGCATCAAATCATCATATTAGAATGATTTCTGTCAGGATCATGTGACACTGAAGACTGGAGTAAATGATGCTGGAAATTCAGCTTTGATTACAGGAATAAATTATATTTAAAATAGTAAAGAAAATAGAAAACGGTTATTTCACTTTGAAATCATGTTTCTCAGTATTACTGGTTTTAATGAATTTTTTAACAAATAAATGCAAAAAAATTAAAAAAGAAATGAAAAAAAAGAAAGAAAATTAATTAAATATCGGTAACACTTTACAATAAGGTTTATTAGTTTGTTTACTAATGTAGTTAACTAATGCCTGGTTCAGATTACACAATTTTAGCCCAATTTTGGCACGATCCGTTTGACGTAGGGCGTTGTGAGGATTTGTAAACGACAACGAGCGTCGGGACGCAAGATTCAAGATCGTATAATCTCGTATAGTGTGTTATAGTGGGCGACAACCTACGTCGCGTCTGCGATGCTTCATGACATCACGACAAAAAGACTAGCATATTTAATTTTTTTAACGGTCGTCTATGTGACAGATTCCGTCACATGAAACAGAAGCACAGAAGCTTTTCCCGTACACAACTTTCAAAATGAGCGAAACCGAAAGAGACTACGGTGCTAACGTTAAAACTAAAAGTAAAAATATATAAGAAAACAATATTATACCTCAAGTTCTCTTTGGAGGATTGACAGCCCATACTGTCCTCTTCAGAGCAATCCAGGAACCTGTCCATTGTCGGGTTTTCTTTCTTTTAAACTTTTTTCTGAACACAGGACAGCCAATCCAACGTTCATCGCTTCATCCATTGTTCGTTTACGTTTGTTTCCGGAAGTCACTCGCTACTAGATTCGCCTTCTCGATGACATCACGCGCATCATTAAAGACGGCATGCGAAGACTGGTCAGGAAGCAACGTGTAGTCTGACATGTGTCTTGTCCACGAACACGAACTAGATTTTAGGAGTCAAAATCAGCGTAATCTGACTCAGTGACTATCGTAACAGTCAAAAAAATCGTGTAATCTGAACCAGGCATAATGTTGACTTAGAATGAACAATACATCTACAGCATTTATTAATCTTAGGTCATATTAATTTCAACATTTACTAATACATTATTAAAAACAAAGGTTGTATTTGTTAACATTAGGTAATACACTGTGAACTAACATTAACAAACAATGATGAAATGTTACCTAACATAAACACAGATTAACTAATATAGTAACAAATGTATTGCTCATTGTTATTTCATACATTAACTGATGTTAACTAATGAACCAAAAAAATCTTACCGACTCCAAACTCTTGAACAATATATAAACTGGTGTGGTTTTGTCTACAGTGCAGATGGCGAGTTCGCAGTGACCCACATGACCAAAGCCCACCTGTTCCACACGGGGAAGGTGAGGTGGGTTCCTCCCGCCATCTACAAGAGCTCCTGCAGCATCGACGTCACCTTCTTCCCGTTCGACCAACAAAACTGCAAGATGAAGTTCGGCTCCTGGACCTACGACAAGGCCAAGATCGACCTGGAGCAGATCGAGAACACCGTGGACTTGAAGGACTACTGGGAGAGTGGCGAATGGGCGATCATCAATGCCCGTGGGAACCTACAACACCAAGAAGTACGACTGTTGTCACGAGATCTACCCGGACATCACCTACTACTTCATCATCCGCCGTCTGCCTCTCTTCTACACCATCAACCTCATCATTCCCTGCTTGCTTATTTCTTGTTTAACCGTGCTGGTGTTTTACCTGCCATCGGACTGTGGAGAAAAGATCACGTTGTGTATTTCAGTCCTTCTTTCCCTCACCGTTTTCCTATTGCTCATCACTGAAATCATTCCCTCGACGTCTCTGGTCATTCCACTCATCGGGGAGTACTTGCTCTTCACCATGATATTTGTCACCCTCTCCATAGTCATTACAGTTTTTGTGCTCAATGTGCACCATCGATCGCCAAGCACCCATAAAATGCCCAGTTGGGTTCATTCGGTGTTCCTGGACCTCATTCCCCGCTGGCTCTTCATGAGACGCCCAGAACCTCGAGCTGAAGCTCCGCAACACGGCCAACCTCAGCACATCTAAGAGCTGGCTTCAGCAGGAGACCGACGTGGACGGGCAGACTGCTGGACATGGAGTTTGGGGTGGGGATGGGGATATCCACATCCATCTCGTCCCCATCCGCTGCTCTCTGCATCTGCTCGACTCGGAGCCTTTACTCCAGAAGTTCGGACACCGTGATGAACCTGTGCCAGCTGTCAGCAAAGCTCACGAACCTTGTGTCAGACCCCGGGTCTCAGCTTCTCACCGTGTGTCCTGAAGGCCCTGGACGGGGTGTGCTACATCGCTGATCACCTGCACGCTGAGAATGGAAGACTTTTCAGTGAGTTTTCAGTCATGCAGACTTGAGGGATTAGGGAAACTCCTTTCCGACACATTAAATAAATCATGCACTGGTGAATCATAATTGAAAGTTGTAATTATGAGAAAAAGAAATTGACAAGTAAAAGTTATGAGATAAAGTCGAAATTATGATTATAATAAGTCATACTTATTTTTATCTCATAATTATGACATTTAATCTTACAATGATGACTTGGTGCATCATAACTTTCTCATTTTGACATGTTGTAATTTTCACTTTTTGTCATAGTTATAACATTTAATCTTATAATTATGACTTAGCATGTCTTAATTTTGACTTTATGTCATAATTATGGCGTCATAATTTCAACTTTATATCTCATAATATGATGGGATGTCATACTTGTGACATTTTATCTCTATAATTATCACATTTAATCTTATGTCACAAGCATATTATGATATAAAGTGAAAATTACGACATGCTAAGTCATAATTAAAAGATTAAATGTTATAACTATGATAAAAATTGAAAATTACGACAGTCAAAATGAGAAAATTTTAAATTTACATCAAAATGAGAAAGATATGATACACCAAGTTATCATTTTAAGATAATTAATGATAAAATGCCGAAGTCATATGAGATAAAAAGTTACTGATAAAACTTTTATATCTTTTGATATCTTTTTTCAATTATGAGATACTAAGTCATAATTACTGAAACTAAATATAATTTTGAGATAAAAAATGTTAAAATTGTGACACAAAGTCATAATGTAGAATAAAAAGTAAAAATTATGATGTCCTAAGTTACATTATGAGATAAAAAGTTAAAATTAAAGATAAAGATAAGATAAAAAATAGATTAAGTTTAAAATGAGAAATGAAGTCAGGTATAAAGTTGCTTTATTTTATACATAAAATAAATAAATAAAAGTTGTAATAGTGAGATATATAATCTAATTGTTGCAGTTACAATTTTTGACAAATAAAAGCAGTGACCTCAAAAAAAAAAGTCTAAAGTGAAAACAGACTGATTGAAGAAGTGCAAACCCCTTTGTGTGAATATTGCTGTTTCTCCTCCAGCTAAACGGATATTCCTCTGCTTCATGGCCACTGACCTCATTACATTGTCCACAGTTTTCCCGCTCTGAGCACTTTTGAACCGCGCTGTGTTTGCTTTTTGACAGGTCAAGGAGGACTGGAAATACGTGGGAATGGTGATTGATCGCATCTTTCTGTGGATGTTCATCATCGTGTGCCTGCTGGGGACGGTCGGCCTCTTCCTACCTCCCTGGATATCTGGAATGATCTAAGAGCCGTGATACACACCAACATCAAGAGCTCTGATAAACACTTGAAGCCAAGACCTTTAACAGGGACCATTAAAAAGATGGCAAACATTGAAATACATATATATATAAATAAAAGGTCATTTTTTTTTCTCTCTTCCTTTGATGAAAGATATCCGCCTGTTCAGGGAATATTTGAGGACACAATTCATTTTTACAACGCAGGAAACACAACTGAATGCCTTGACATTTAGCTCTATCAAACTGCACCCGAGTCCTGTCGTTTCCATGCATAAGAGCAGGGCCGTCATCGAACCGTAATATGCTAAATTAACCTTTGGGAAAGAGGCAAACGCTTATGTGACCCTGATGGGTGGCAGTTCAATTCAGTTCACTCTTTCACCCTTTATTCAACTGTTCAATGAATCCTAGATTACATTTCAGGCCGCTTTCAACAGCAATTATCTCCAAGGTCAAAAGGCAACTATTTATTTATAACTTTTTTTTATATATGAGTCTTTGAAAAGAATGCTTTTGATATCGCGAAGGTCATGTAATTATCCAAGACGGGTCTGTGGACTCATGTGGGTCAAATTGGACCTGGGAGAAAACTGACATTTACTATGTATTTGAAATTCTGCTCGTCCACTGAACTAAAACACTATTTTGGAAACAGGAGGAGCAATTAAAGCCAAACTAATAACTAGGATCCGTCTTTATCTGCTGAAATCGAGAATAAATCGTGACATGAAAATGTCTCCTTTGGTTGAATTCATAATTAATGTAAGTGAGACTATCTGACAGTCATATCCCTTAATAGCTCTATTTTATAGCTGTGAAAATAAGTCCCTAACAGACTAATGACATGAGCGCTGTCGCCCTCTGCTGATGATTGTGTAAAACATACAGGATTCCCACTGTCATGAAAAACCTAGAAATGAAATGATAATAGATCATTTGATCAAAGGCAAAAACATTACAAATTAAAGTAAAACATTTATTTTATCTACATGGAACTAATTTAACACATTTTTTTCTAGGTAATCCAAATTGATTAAAAGTGAACTCTGAATGATTTGAAATACACTCACCGGCCACTCTATTAGGTACCCCATGCTAGTAACGGGTTGGACCCCCTTTTGCCTTCAGAACTGCCTCAATTCTTCATGGCATAGATTCAACAAGGTGCTGGAAGCATTCCTCAGGGAGTTTGGTCCATCTTGACATGATGGCATCACGCAGTTGCCGCAGATTTGTCGGCTGCACATCCATGATGCGAATCTTTCGTTCCACCACATCCAAAGATGCTCTATTGGATTGAGATCTGGTGACTGTGGAGGCCATTTGAGTACAGCGAACTCATTGTCATGTTCAAGAAACCAGTCTGAGATGATTCCAGCTTTATGACATGGCGCATTATCCTGCTGAAAGTAGCCATCAGAAGTTGGGTACATTGTGGTCATAAAGGGATGGACATGGTCAGCAACAATACTCAGGTAGGCTGTGGCGTTGCAACGATGTCTCAATTGGTACCAAGGGGCCCAAAGAGTGCCAAGAAAATATTCCCCACACCATGACACCACCACCACCAGCCTGAACCGTTGATACAAGGCAGGATGGATCCATGCTTTCATGTTGTAGACGCCAAATTCTGACCCTACCATCCGAATGTCGCAGCAGAAATCGAGACTCATCAGACCAGGCAACGTTTTTCCAATCTTCTATTGTCCAATTTCGATGAGCTTGTGCAAATTGTAGCCTCAGATTCCTGTTCCTGTCTTCTGCTGCTGTAGCCCATCTGCCTCAAAGTTCGACGTACTGTGCGTTCAGAGATGCTCTTCTGCCCACCTTGGTTGTAACGGGTGGTTATTTGAGTCACTGTTGCCCTTCTATCAGCTCGAACCAGTCTGGCCATTCTCCTCTGACCTCTGGCATCAACAAGGCATTTCCGCCCACAGAACTGCCGCTCACTGGATGTTTTTTCTTTTCGGACCACTCTCTGTAAACCCTAGAGATGGTTGTGTGTGAAAATCCCAGTAGATTAGCAGTTTCTGAAATACTCAGACCAGCCCTTCTGGCACCAACAATCATGCCACGTTCAAAGTCACTCAAATCACCTTTCTTCCCCATACTGATGCTCGGTTTGAACTGCAGGAGATTGTCTTGACCATGTCTACATTCCTAAATGCACTGAGTTGCCGCCATGTGATTGGCTGCTTAGAAATTAAGTGTTAACGAGCAGTTGGACAGGTGTACCTAATAAAGTGGCCGGTGAGTGTATGTTACAAATTAGATTTATTTTATTTAAAGTTGCAGTCTGCAAATTTTACCTCTTTGTCGCCATCTCTGTTCAAAATCTGCCATTGCAGTTACTCACGGAATTATCAACTTTACATGGGTTGTGCCTGCGGATGAACACAATGTGTGAGCGAGTGTGCGGCTGTCAGTCACAGCGCTGGTGTGGATACTGTCATTCAGAATCACAGATTATTCTTTTTAGAAGTATGACCAACTTAATCATTTTCACCAGAAAATGGCATCTGAACAAGTAAAGCCTAGTTCACACGACATGATTTTAAAAAGAAAAAATTCACACTACATGATTTGCTCTCTGTGAAATCAGGAGTGTTCAAGTTGTTGAGCTGTTCACACCACACGACACAACGTGATTGATACACAACAGGAGGTAACGCACTACACGAGTGGACAACAACTCTGTCACCCAACGATTCTATCTTGTCTACAAACCACGTTTTGTCACAAAAAATCACGTGATAAAACGTACCCGGAAATGAAGCGAAACAGCCAATACCCGGCGAAGAAGATGAGGAACACAACATGCGAAAATAGACGTCAGACAGAAACTGCAAACTGTTCGCGTGATGATATGCTCTGAGGAAAAATTGCAAAAAAAGAAAAAATACGATTTTCGGTGACCTCAACCCATGCCTTGCTCTGATTGGCTGTAGCTCATGACATCACTGAGGTTGAGTCGTGCGACAGCTCTGGATATCTAGCATGCTAGATAGTTTTCTGGGCTCGGCGACGCGTCTGTGATCGTCTTTGATGCGTACAGATTGGCGAGCGTTCACACGCGATAACACCCTGACCTGTCGACGAGCTGAACGATTTGCAAATCGTGCTTAAAATCATGTAGTGTGAACTAGACTTAAGTAACATCCACTTTTGGATGTCATCACGCTTATCATCACGCAAAACCGTTCAAATTATACTTTGTTCTCAAATTGCTAATGTTAACAACTTCAGCATTGCGTGACTCCACTCCGAAGTCTGAACAAAGTCTTTTGCATTTTACAATGGGTGAATTTGTCACTGGTGATTGTCGTTTGAACCTTTCTGGATCCGCCATCAAATTGACAAGTTTAATAATATCAAGTGCTGCGAGGTTAGGCTATAAATCTCCACCTCCAACATCCTCACACACAATATAGCCTACTAGACGAGACTCTTCTTTATGTGTACAGATGTGGCATAATGACCATAGACTGTAAAAAATATGGACAAAGCGTCTGTGACGTCACCCATAGACTCTCTGAAGAACGGGTTTGAGGCTGTTTATGGGGGTATGGGCAGCGCCATACTGGAAAATACAAAATACAAAAGTTTCAGAAAGGATACAGAGGTGGTATAATGTGTTGTGTCAGATCATGGCCGAGACGTCAAATTCACTCGGCGCAGCCCTTTATCAGCTGTCAATCAAAGTTAACCGCCCTTATTTACATACATTTTATATTTAAATACATGATCTAAACTAACGAGTTAGAAAAAAATTCACCCCCCTCACAGTTGTCAGGCACGCAGAACATATTGAAGATTACAATAAAAGTCCATGGGACCAAACTATGAATTTATGCTGTGAAAACTGAGATTTTAACATGACGTCTATGGATATTTGCTCCCTTTTGGGACCAGCCTCTAACGGATTTGAGATATATTGCAGTTTAGAGCACTTAAGTTCCGGGTAGGCTTCATCTTTCAGATTAGAATGTTGCCGCTTGGTAATGACGCATAGACAGCTCGAATTCAAAACGGTAAGCTTGTAATAATGTTTTTAATTCCAGTGGTACTGGTGGATTTCTGCAGGAGATTCGAGCATAAGGCAAGCAGAGAGTTTTGAACACTGGCTGGTTATGTATTTGGTAACACTTTATTTTGATAGTCCACTTTAGACATTCGAACTAACTATAAGTAACTTTGCCGCTACATGTCAACAAACTATCATTAGAGTATTAGTAGACTGTCTGCTTAATATCTGCTAACACTTTATTTTGTTGGTCCCCCAACAGACATTCAACTGACAGAAGTCAACTTGTTCTCCTAACCTGAACCCTAACACCTAACCCTAACCTAACAGTCTACTGACAGTCTACTACAGCCTACCAGAGCCCGTCTAACGGAGAGCCTTGGCACTTCCTATTAGCCCTATTGTGTATCATCTTGGTTGCAGTTCCATTAGAATTCCACTGGAGGTGATCGCGGGCGAGAGCAGAATGAATGGGAGTCTATGGGGCTAAACGGCTAAATGTGTCTCTTTCGCCTGCTTGTCGTTAAATTAACATAGATTTTATTGTTGATTCCGCAAGTTCAATATAGATTATAGGCCAAAAGTCGAATGAACGAGTACTTATGTCTTTTTGATTTCTTACAGGTTAGGCCGTTGTTGGCCGGAACACGCTAGCATTCTGCTATTGTGTGATGTCATCACATTTTTGAATGGATTTTTAGAACAGATAAGTGAACTTAAAAATGTAATTTTCAGCTGAGTGTATTATCTTAGCTCTCCCTTTTGAATGCAACTTTCAAATTACTTGACAAAAAATTACATCCTGAGAAAAGTGGATTTCTGGGGGTGAAACCCCATTGACTCCCATTCATTCACCCCGCCCGCATGGACAGAGACGTGTTACTGCAGCCAGTCCAGAACCCGGAAGTAACCAGCCAGTGCCAATTCTCTTCAATTAGACATTCTCTGTGCCTACTAATACTCTAATGACACTTAGTTGACATGTAGTTGAAAAGTTACTTATAGTTAGTAGAATGTCTAAAGTGACTATCGAAATAAAGTGTAACCATGTATTTTGATAATTTTTAACACTAAAGACTGCAGCTTTTATTTAAGTCTGAATTTATGGAGGCACTGAAAACTCAGAACAATTAAAAGTCCTTTTGTGATTCTAAATCAGTTGTACTTTATAATGCTAATTATATCGATGTTCTATTTATAAACGTACTTGTAAAGTTGAGGAATTAAAAAAGTTAATGCTTTGAAATGGCAAAAAAATCTGTATTTATTTCCTTCCACAAACTCTGCAGAAATTAAACATCGTTGACTCTTTAAAAAGGATTACAATCATACATTTGTGAAAATATATCTTAAAAAACATTCAGACATCGAAAGCACTGCTTTCGTTACCTTCGGGAGCATAAATAAAGCGAGTTGTGCCAGGTCATTTACAATAAAGTCATCCTCTAGCTTTCTCATTGGATAAAACCCCTTGTTTGACATCCAATCAGGGATCAGATCTAGGTTGTGGAGGATTTGGCTATATTGGCTCGTACTCTGGCCTGGTCCACAGCGTCCAGGAGGTTCTTGGAGTCCATGGCCAGTGTGTGAGCGGCCGTCAGCATCTGTTTCTTACACTCGTCCTTCAGAGACGTCACAGCGTTCTGCTGAGCCAGACGCATCTTACTTATCAGCTCGGCCAGGTCTTTATTCAGCAGCTTCTGAGTTCCCTCAATCTGAGGAACAGAGAGGAGCCAGGACAATATTTTATACTGCATTTAAGTGCATTCTGGGTAAAACCATCTATGAGGTTTTGTAACCCTGCAGCTAACAAAAATATGCTCAATGAACGTTTTGTTAATGTTCACTTAAGTTATGAAAACTATATTTTTCTGGATGTTCTCTGAACGTTAACAATTTTAAGAATGTAAAGTTATATGTAGACTTTTTAGAAACCCTTGTTATTAGCGACACCGTTGGCTGTTATGTGAACTGCAGCCAGCAACTTCTTGCTTGTGCTTGCATTCATGCACACATAACGAATGTACAGAATGGCTCTTTCGGCATTATCTTGAACATTGCATAAGCATTCGTTTCATGTGTCATTGAACGAAAGAGAGGCTCTTGGGAGCAAGCGTAAATTGTAAAAACATCCAGAGTCCTTCACATAAAAATCAGTCTACAGGCTACAGGCATTTTACAAAAAGTATAAGAATGTTACTTTTGAATGTTCTTTAGATGTTCCAAAACTAAAACATTTCCAAAAAAAAAAAAAAAAAAAAAACATTCCATGAACAATGGTATTAAAGTCGAAATTATGACATGGTTATCATATAATAACATAGTTATGATACCAAGTCAGAATTCTAAGATTAAATATCATAATTATGAGATCAAATGTCAAAATTATGACATTCTGTCATATGAGATAAAACTTGAAATGATGTTTCTCTGCTAACATTTTCAGAACAATATAAAAAGACCAGATAACTTTTACCAAATGCTCCATTAACATCTCTGGATGAATGTTTGCTTGTACCAATCCAGAACTTTAAATGTTCTCTGTTAGCTGGGAAGTCACTATGGGTATATTTTTTGAAATCCTTTACCTCTGTTCTGATGGACTCATGTAAAGATGGGAGGATGTCGTCCACACTGCGGATCAGACTGCGCAACGTCATTCCTACCGTCTGCAAAATAAGACAATAACGACCTTTTCAAACAGAAACACAACTCCAAACATTAAGCATTAAGCATAAATGACCAGAAATAAGATGTTCAGAGTTGACCCACCTTCACCACATTGACGTACTCTGAGGCTGGTAACGTGTTGACATCGTTCTTCAGCTGTACCACGACCTTCACCATCTCCATGACGTTATTGTAAACCATGTCATCTGTGCGATCCAGTTCTGCTGTGGGAGCCGGCTATGATGGTCAGAGAGCAGTCGTTGTTAATATGTGTGGAAAATCATTCCAAACAATGTTTTTAATAAAGATTTTATGCGATGAAATTCTGAGAATGTTTTTTGCATTGTGATGTGAAGTGGTATTTGAGTTACTTTTCAGTTTTCATTTTAATTGTAGTTCTATTTATTTAGCTTTAATTTATATTAAGCCCTATTTAGACAGGACTAGTTTTCTAAATGATGTTCGCAAATAAAATCATTCAGACGTTTGTGATTTCACAAACTGATTCAGACATGACGAACACCTCTGTTTATTAGGTGGGAGTGTGCGTATTCTAGATGAGGTTGTGTGCTGTGCTTGCAATGCATCACGCAGGATATGTGTTTTCATTTATTATAATAACAACTATATTTATGTAAACTTTACAAGTTTATAGAAGTGGCTGTGTATAATAGACGCACATAATTAAGTAGAGAAGTCTAAAGTTTCTTACTCTTACCTGACACTGATATTAAAATGAGCATGCTTTGTAGTTTCCATGATTTGTTCATTTTATTGGTAACACTTTACAATAAGGTTCATAGGATAATATTAGTTAATGTTACTACCAATGAACAAAACATTTGTTATAGTATTTATTAATCTTTGATAATTTTTGTTAATAAAAACACAGCTGTTCATTGTTTGTTCTTGTTAGTTCACAGTGCATTAAAGGTGCAGTGTGTGATATTTAGCGGCATCTAGTGGTGAGGTTACAAATTGCAACGAACAGAAGTTAGGGTGGCTGACAGGAAAAGATGTTGTCTGTCTGAGACAGCAGAGAGTAGCCAGTTCAGCAATAAGGTTTCTATAGACCATTTCACAAGATGTAAACAACACTGGTCCAGAAGCACTTCCTGTTTCAGTTTTTTAACGCTACATAAAAGCTGGGATCAAATACAACCAACAGAACATTTAAAACTGAATCAAAAAGTTAAACAAACATCTTTAAGATGTTTTCTTTACATGTGAAATAAATAAAACAGTTACAAACTGAAACAGGAAGTGTTTCTGGACCAGTGTTGTTTACATCTTGTGAAATGGTCAATACAAAGATAAATTAAGAAATCATGTTTGCTTTATTATTCAGTAAAACGATATGTTACTGCGAACATTATTGATACTCATTCATCATTGTGTCAGTTTTTTATTCGCTGACTTTAGCTAGCTTCCTTGCACAAAGAACAACAAAGTAACGAAACGCGTTTGTCCGTTTAGGGCTACTGTAGAAACATGTCGGCACATTTCAATGTCTAAGCGGTGTATGTAGATAGAAATTGCTCATTCTAAGGTAATAAAAACATACCGGTTCATTAAAGGGTTAGTTCACCCAACAATGAAAATTAAGTCATTAATAACTCACCCCCATGCTGTATCAACCCTGTAAGACCTTTGTTCATCTTCGGAACACAAATGAAGATATTTTTTATTTAATTTGAGAGCTGGATCACTCCTACATAGACTGCCTAAGGGACTGGCGCTTGACGGCCCATAAAGTCATTAAAGAAAATGTTTAAATATTCCATGTGCCTACAGTGGCTCAATTATAAGTTTATCAAGCGACGAGACTACTTTTTGTGTGAAAAAAACCCCCATAAATAACGACTTTATTCGACTATTCCATTACTTCCTAATGGGCCTTGAGACAAGAGTTGAAGAGATTTCCAGAACGCATGCGCGAGAACTAAGATGAGGACGTTCTTCTTCGACTACTTCTTGTTACCGGCTGCTCACCGCTTAGGAGTATTACTGCCACCTACCGTATAAGATGATGATCCATATATAAGGCGCTCCGGATTGTAAGGCACACTGTCGTTTTTTGAGAAGAATAAAGGCTTTTAAGTGCGCCTTATAGTGTGGAAAATACGGTAATTGAAAAGCGTATGTACAGCGCGCGTCTTCCTCTGCTTGTAAACAGAAAGCTATATCAGCACATCATCTTATACAGTAGGTGGCGGTAATACTCCTAAGCGGTGAGCAGCCGGTAACAAGAAGTAGTTGAAGAAGAACGTCCTCATCTCAGTTCTTGCGCATGCGTTCTGGAAATCTCTTCAACTCTTGTCTCAAGGCCCATAAAGTAATGGAATAGTCTAATAAAGTCGTTATTTATGTTGTTGTTTTTTTCGCACAAAAAGTAGTCTCGTCGCTTGATAAACTTGTAATTGAGCCACTGTAGGCACATGGAATATTTAAACATTTTCTTTAATGACTTTATGGGCCATCAAGAGCCAGTCCCTTAGGCAGCCTATAGGAGTGGGTCTTACGGGGTTGGTACAGCATAGGGGTGAGTAATTAATGACTTAATTTTCATTTTTGGGTGAACTAACCCTTTAAGTAAGGTCTTTACACACCACTGAAAAAATAGTTATGGATATAATATTGCATTTCTGTCAACAGATCCTCCTAAATATTACCTTTAACAAATAGCACCTTTAACTAATGTTAACAACTACAACCTTTGATTTTAATAATGTATTAGTAAATGCTGAAATTAATATTAACTAACAATAATAAATGCTGTATAAGTATTGTTCATTCTTAGTTCACGTTACGTAAGGTAGTTAAATAATTAACCTTATTGTAAAGTGTTATCATTTTATTATTAAATTTTTTCGTCAGATACCATCTATATCGAAACAAAATAAAAGCAATATAGTATTGGCAATCACAGACATTTACATTCAGGGATTAGATTTCTCAGAGGACCGTTGAGTTTGCCAAAAAAACAGAAGGCAGTTTACCCAGGAATTTTTACAGAGATTGTGTGATAAAAACACAGATTTAGCAGATACGGACGGGATTAAAATCTCAAAGTATTTAAGAATTTCCCTGTGAAAACTAGTTCGAATAGGGCTTTAGTTTTAGTAATTTTTCATAATAGGTCTTTAATTAATTCTTGTTTTTATTTCAGTTTTAGTTTTTTTAAGGAAATTAAGTTAAACTGAATTAAACTGAGAAATGTTGTTAAAGCTGAAATGAAATGCAATGAAAAAGCAATAAAAATATAACGTTACAACACATTTATTACCACGCCAAGCAATGTATTTCCAAAGAGGTTGCCAAGCAACACATGCAGCAACAAGGAATCACAAACGGCAGTTGTGCAGTAACACTAATGTAATGCAGTCACGTGTGTGTTTGTTGAGTAATTTATAGCTTTGAATGCGGCTAAACCAATCAGAATCAAGGACCTGAACTATCCGTTTTATAAATTTAATTTAATGTTTATTTATGGCTTTGGTTTTTGTTCCTATATTAACCTCGAACCATGTATATTTCACTTCTTTAAACAAAAGTCATAAGTCTCCATTTGATTTAGTCCTTACTCTCATTTGGTGGTGCTGACCAAAGCTACTGCATAGCTCTGGAGACAGAAGGTTTCATTTCAACTTCACCAAGGCTGAAGTCTAAAGATATGCGGTGAAGGGAATCGTCCCTCATCCTCTTTCTACTGGCCCATTATCAAGGTGAGCTCAAAAGGCCCAAAGCTCATCAGGTTTTAGTCACAGAGCTTCCAGTAAAACCCGTCGCTTTGATTGCTGCCATCTGAAAGGATGGCTGACACCTTTACTCAGCGGCTTCAAAAAGAGATCAGAAGTCTCTTCTGGCCTTCAACCCCGTCCCTAACCGCATTAAGACAGCAATTACCTGAGCGGACACCCGCGGGGCTTCTCCGGGGGACCCTGGAAATGATCTGAGAACCAAACAGAAAAAAAAAACAAAAGTGTGATGACACAGAAGAAGCTTTACAATGGCTCCTATAAGTTATCATTAAGACTGTGACAGTATAAGTGTTGGTTACTGAAATATTAATTATTAAACGAATAGATCAGGAATATTTAATCACGTCAAACCAGTCCAGAGGTGCATCAAAAACTGTGTTTTCATAGTTAACTAAAGCTGAAATAAACACAAAACACAAACTGAAGTAGACCACACTCAAACATGGTTGTCATTAGGCCCGAGCACTAGCTGTGCGAGGCCCTATTGAAACTGTTGGGGTTATTTTTTTTTCTTTTCTTTTTTCTTTTTTCTGCAAAGTAAGCGCCATTTCCGTGGCCGCAACATGCTCAAAAACTCACCAAATTTGCCACGCATGTCAGGACTGGTGAAAAATTTCGTATTTTGTGGGTTTCGCGGATCGGTGTGGCAAAATGGCTCGCTAGCGCCACCTAGAAAATTGGAAAAAATTAGCCCCTCGTCCACGTTCAACCTACATGCACGAAATTTGTTGGGGACGTGTATCATATCAAGACGCACAAAAAAACCTCAAGAAACCATACCCTAAACTCGACAGGAATTCCGCCATTTTGAATTTGGCGGCCATTTTGGGACGATTTACACACTCCGTACTTTAACGAACTCCTCCTAGGGATTTAGTCGGATTGACTTCAAATTCTTGCTGTGCCTTCTAAAGGCATTGACGATGTAAAGTTGTGCTATCTGCGTGTTTTCGTCAATGGGCGTGTCCGTGGCGTTGAATGATTCGCCATGAAACAGGAAGTTGTAGTAACTTGGCTGTAAATGCCCAGATCTGCACGAAATTTTACACATTTGACAAGAGTCCCGCCCTGAACAAATCCACATGCCGACATTCACCCACAGTCATAGCGCCACCTAGTGGCAACAGGAAATGACCTTTAATCGAAGCAGCCTCCGCCGCATGTTTGACTGACATGTACGAAATTTCTGTGGTACATCTACCATGTCCAGACGCACAGAAAACTCTCTTGGAGCGATGCTCTAAACTCAACAGGAAGTCGGCCATTTCTAATTTTACCGCCATTTTTGGATTATTTACTCATTACGTACTTTAACGAACTCCTCCTAGGGATTTAGTCGGATCGACTTCACATTTCTGCTGTGCCTTCTAAAGGCATTGGCGATGTAAAGTTGTGCTATCTGCGTGTTTTCGTCAATGGGCGTGTCTGTGGCGTTGATAATTCGCCATGAAACAGGAAGTTGTAGTAACTTGGCTGTAAATGTCCAGATCTGCACCAAATTTTACACATTTGACAAGAGTCCCGCCCTGAACAAATCTACATGCCAACATTCACCAACAGTCATAGCGCCACCTGCTGGCAACAGGAAGTGACCTTTAACGAAGCAGCGTAGCAAATTCACAGCCGCACCGGCTGAGCTCCAGAATATGCAACGCGGCCGCCTCACACCACGACACGCTACAGGTGCGAGGGCCCGCCCATCGCTGCTTGCAGCTTTAATCTTGTATTTGAGTCCTTTTACAGTTTCATTCACACACAGTTAAATATGGAAGCTTGTTTCCGCCACTGAATACATAAATAAAATAAATAATTGTGACTTTTTATCGCACAATTCTGACTTTTTTCTCACAATTGCGAGTTTATACTCGCAATTCTAACTTTATTTCTCAGAATTGCAAGATAAAAAGTCAGAATTGTGTGATATAAAGTTGCAATTGCGAGTTATAAAGTCAGAATTGTGAGATAAAGTCAGAATTGCGAGATATAAAGTCAGAATTGCGTGATATAAAGTCGCAATTGCGTGTTATAGTCAGAATTGTGAGATATAAAGTCAGAAATGCATGATATAAAGTCAGAATTGTGAGATATAGTCAGAATTGCGAAATATAAAGTCAGAAGTGCGACTTCTTATCTCGGAATTCTGACTTCATAACACATAATTGCGAGTTTATATGTCGAAATTCTGACATCTTTTCTCAGAATTGTGAGATATAAACTGATTGACTTATCAGGCCAATTCTAAGGGAAAAAAAGATTAACTTTTTTCCCCACAGAATAGTTTAAATCTCACAATTCTGACTTTATATCTCGCAATTCTGACTTAATAACTCACAATTCTGACTTTAGATCACGCAATTCTGACTTTATATGTCGCAATTCTGACTTTGTATCTGCAATTGCGACATTATATCTCGCAATTCTGACCATCCATCTAAACCTCGCAATTGTGAGAAAAAAAGTCAGAATTGTCAAAAAGAAATTAAGGTTTTTGATGAAAACATTCCAGCATTTTTCTCATATAATGGACTTCATTGGGAACCAAACGGTTCAAGGTCCAAATGAGAGTTTCAGTGCAGCTTCAAAGAGCTTTAAACAATACCAGATGATGAATAAGGGTCTTATCAAGCAAAACGACCGGCCATTTAAAAAAAAAGTTTAAGTTTTATAAGCTCAGATGGTCGCCTTGCTCTGTTCTGTGATGCACGTTCGTGACTCTCCTGTTCAAACTCGTTCATCAAAATGAACAAATCTTTTTCCGAGTCAATTCATTCATTTTGTTTGTTGAATCAACCGAAAGTCATCAAATGACTCGAAAAAATATTCTTTCATTTTGATGAACGAGTTCGAACAGGAGAGTCACAACGCGCATCACAGAACAGAGCAAGGCGAGCATTTGAGCTTATAAAACTTAAAACTTTGTTTTTTTTGTTGGTTTTTTTAATGAGCGATCGTTTCACTTGATAAGAGCCTTATTCATCGTCTGCCGTCGTTAAAAGTCCTTTGAACAGTTTGCAGTTTGCACTGACACTCTCATTTGGACCTTGAACGGTTTGGTTCCCATTGAAGTCCATTATATGAAGAAAAATCCTGGAATGTTTTCATCAAAAACCTTAATTTCTTTTCGACTGAAGAAAGAATTACATGGATATCTTGGATGACATGGGGTGAGTAAATTATCAGCAAAAGGTTTTTTTAAAAGTGAACTACTCCTTTAAGTCATTTACGGGAGTGACTGCGACAAATTCTCGGACAATGTGCTGTGTGAATGGAACCAATGCTGTTGTTGTAATGTTAGTTATAGTAACAGGACAGTTTTGAGTGTCATAGTTTGTCTGCTGTGCTGCTCTTGCTTGTATGTATTTTTGTGTACTGTGTTAATTCTTCCTTGTCATTCGTTCATCATCTTCGCTTTATTTTTCGTGAAGCTTTGTTTTGGTTCGCTTCTGCTATGATGAAGAGACACTCACTCTTGCATTGTGTGTTCATACATTGTGGATGCGGAGCAATGAAAGGAGCGCGTGTTTGTTTGGGTTAATTCCAAATATTAACAGTGTTTCTCAAAAATGGCGTACTCCACCTTCATGCCTGTGGCGGTGCTCACGTAGCCAGGCTGTCCTCGCTGTATCGTGGTGTATTAATCTCGTATTTAATGTAATTTAAACTGAAATGACGAGTTAAAAATAGAATAAATAGATACAAATGGCTGTTTTATATAGCCTAGTCTTCTTTGTCATATGTTTAATATTTCTGTAATGTAGCATTTATTCGTTCATGAATGAATCAAATATTATTGTCTCTCTCACTCGTTGTGCTATAGCCAACATGACAGATTATAAGAGTTATTCTAAAATATGTGGGACATCTTATGACAAGAAAAAAAGAAGAAAAAATGTCTTGTGCCTGGTATCCGATCTGTTAAAACATCCCAATGTCCAACAAATTCACAAACTGTTGGGGACAGTGTTAGGTAATAATATTAATACAATGAAAACAATTATATTTTTCATTCAGATGAAATCGCTAGAGATAGATCAACGCTCTAATAAATCAAGACAATTTGCATATATTCATTTAGCGTTGAATGCTCTACAAATAATTATAAGTTGATGACAAACGATAGCTTATTAATTAGCCTACAGTACATAGCCTATCAAGTTTAATCTCTATCTAGGCAGACTTTTTCTTTCTAAATATTTTGAAATTGAGCCTACTATGAGAATTTTTTTCTTATGAGAATCTAAAAAATTGATTTACACAAAATGAAATGGCATTACATGTTGTTAAATGAAATGAAATGGCATTACATTATGTTAAACTACATGGTCACACGATATAATAAAAACAGACAAAAAGAGAGCTAGTTTTTAAACTCAACTAACTCCATCAGAGTGGATATCCTAATAGGCTATTGCAACTTCTGCATAACTATCATGTTACAGGGCTTCGTGTAAACTTATGAATTACATTAATACTATAATGGATGATAATAGCTCTAATTTGGGCAGTGTCGTTGGAGAAAAAAATAGGCTAAAAATGCATATCCAGTATTGGAAATCTTTGAAGCTGCCAGTAAGGAGAAAAACATGTAATGAGCCATATTGTAAAAGCTTTAATGTTTAAAATTCATCCACTACAGCCATTATTATGGAATATGTCATACAGATCCTATTTTTGTTTTAATTTCATTTTTGGGCATAGACCTGAAAAATACATTTCCAACCTAAACTGTAGTAAATCTTGAATGCTTTGGAGCACAGACTTAAGTTTGATCTCTTTTAAAAGAAGACAGATTAGCTGAAGTGAAAAAATTGCTGAAGTGGAAAAAAAAGTAAATAAAAAAGTTTTTTAAAAAGAGTTATAGAAGTTATGTATTTCATAAAAAATATGAATGATTAAATTGTATATTGTATATACAGTATTCATATATATTTCTATATATTTCCAAATCATGGTTTACTCTAAAACTCTGAGAAAATCAGTTGAGTTGAGCTTTCAGTAAGATTTTGTTTGGGCGCAGTACCAAATGTTTTCACAAGATTAAATGAATCTACAATGCATACATTTTTTGAGCACGAACAATACAAGTGTGACTACTTTTTCATGACCATTTAACCTTTTCGAATCATGTCCATGATGCAACTTAAATTTGCTGTTCATCATTCAAGGCTATCATATTACTTCAGAACACTTCAAACGCAGGGGGCAAAATAATAGCATACAGGTTTTAATGACGACTGCTTAATAAGCTCTGCTTAAGTAGAATATATGTAATTGTGTGTTAAAATGAACTGACCTTGGCATGTCTCGTTTTCTGACACCTAAAATAAAGAAGAATATGTTAGCATAGTATAACAGTAGAAGACAACGGTCGTACAGTATAAAAGAGACTTATATTACCACTTTTGCCTTTGTGTCATCATTGGCAAACGGATCCTGAAAGAGAAACGGAAAAACATGAAGATGACCCTAAAGTCAACATGAAATGCTCTTCAACCTGATTAACTTTCATAATGTACATATTTCAAGTGAAACGAGACAAAACAAGCTCCGAAATACATGCAGAACAGAAACGTCAGTCAAAAAGGAGAGATGTTTCAGTGACAGAGTAAGCTGTGACTTATGAGTAAGTTGTGACCTACAGCTTATGTTGTAGACTTATATGAAATATTAGAAGAAATACTAATATTGTTCGTTTTCTTCTGAATAATTATTTATCGTGCATAATATCAAGAAGATTGAGAGAGAAAGACCGTTTTGCTAACATCCAGGCTTTTTTTGTTTTAAAAATGTTTAAAAACTTTCTTGGTTATGCAAACTTTTAAGTCCCCAGTAGTCAATAATTGTATCCCCAAAAAATTATATTTCATAACCAAAATTACATTTCAAGTTTTTTTCTTGAAATAAAATTCTTCATGCCTTAAAATAGCTTGAATGTAACTCTATACCCTTGCCTCAATTAGTAAATGCAGTTCAATGAATATGCAAATTAACTAGGGCTGTCACTTTTGTCAAAAAATCCTAATCGATTTTTGAGACATAAGTGTTCATTGAATCGATTGTAAAATCGATTTTCCATTTCCAAACACGTTTCCGTTTTAGTCAAATATAGGCAAATCCACGGACACCTAACAGGCATAAGGACGAACGTAGGCCTAAAGAGGGCGCTTAAGATGCGCACTTGAATATTTCTGATGTTTTATTGACCTGAAGCTTCGTGCACAATGACAAACAGGAGTGTAACATTCTCGAAGAAAAACTGCCATAACATCAATGAAAAACATTACTGCAGGATTCAACCGGGCTCTGTTTACGATTAGAGTTATTATTTCGATTACTACTTAACTGTCAAACAAATTTTGCCAACATAGGCGATTGTAGCCTGAATCTGTATCTGTATGCATGAGACATCCTGAATACTGGCAGAATTCACATTTTTCACTATGCAGAAGTACAATTTGCTGTTATGTGTGTGTTTGTGTGTTGCTGTGTGACACGCGTTCGCTGCGGGCGTGACGTGACGAGCTGGACGCGCTCTGAGAGAAGGCTGTTAAAATCGATTCCGACTCTGTATCTGTATGCATGAGACTTTCTGAAAACCGGCAGAATTCACATTTTTCACTATGCAGAAGTACAATTTGCTGTTATGTGTGTGTTGCTGTGTGACGCGCGTTCGCTGCGGGCGTGACGAGCTGGATGCGCTCTGAGAGAAGGCCGTTGAAAATCGATTCCCTATAATCGTTTTCGATACTTGTGTTGGTTGGTCCGATCGATTGTGCAATCGATTTTCGAACGTAAAGTGACAGCCCTAAAATTAACACTGCCTCTACTTGCTCACACCAGAGCCATAGAGAGAAAAAAGTAAATGTTTTTTGGAAGATAATAGGTTAACTGCAGCGATAGCTTACGTGACCAACACTTCACTAACGTTAGCTATAACTTACAGTATCCTGATGATCAGTGGGGCCAAAGCGTATTTAGTCAGCCACTGATTGTGCAAGTTCTCCTACTTAGAATAATGAGAGAGGGCTATAATTTTCATCATAGGTACACTTTAACTATGAGAGACAAAATGAGAAAAAATAAAAATCCAGGAAACCACATTGTAGGATTTTTAAAGAATTTATTTGTAAATTATGGTGAAAAATAAGTATTTGGTCAATAACAAAAGTTCAACTCAATACTTTGAAACATAACCTTTGTTGGCAATGATGACAGAGGTCAAACGTTTCCTGTAAGTCTTCACCAGGTTTGCACACACTGTAGCTGGTATTTTGGCCCATTCCTCCATGCAGATCTCCTCTAGAGCAGTGATGTTTCGGGGCTGTCGCTGGGCAACACAGACTGCACAAATTTTCTATGGGGTTGAGGTCTGGAGACTGGCTAGGCCACTCCAGGACCTTTGAAATGCTTTTTACGGAGCCACTCCTTCGTTGCCCGGGTGGTATGTTTGGGATCATTGTCATGCTGGAAGATCCATATGTTTCATCTTCAAGGCTCTCTCTGATGGAAGGAGTGTTTGGCTTAAAATCTCATGATACATGGCCCCGTTCATTCTTCCCTCAACACGGATAAGTTTTCCTGTCCCCTTTGCAGAAAAACAGCCCCAAAGCATGATGTTTCCTCCTCCATGCTTCACAGTAGGTGTGGTGTTCTCGGGATGCAACTCTGCATTCTTCTTCCACCAAACACAAAGAGTTGAGTTTTTACTAAAAAGTTATATTTTGCTTTCATCTGACCACATGATATTCTCCCAATCCTCTTCAGGATCATCCATATACTCTCTGGCAAACCTCAGACGGGCCTGGACATGAACTGGCTTAAGCAGGGGGACACGCCTGGCACTGCAGGATTTGAGTCCCTCTCGGTGTAGTGTGTTACTTATGGAAGCCTTTGTTACTTTGGTCCCAGCTCCCTGCAGGTCAGTCATCAGGTGTAGTTCTGGGATTTTTGCTCACCGTTCTCATGATCATTTTGACCCCACGGGACGAGATCTTGCGTGGAGCCCCAGATTGAGGGAGATTATCAGTGGTCTTGTATGCCTTCAATTTTCCTACAATTGCTCCCACAGTTGATTTTTTCACACCAAGCTGCTTGCCTATTGTAGATTCACTCCCGGCCTTGTGCAGGTCTACAATTTTCTTCAGGGTGTCCTTCGACAGCTCTTTGGTCTTGGCCATGGTTGAGTTTGGAGTGTGACTGTTTAAGGCTGTGGACAGGTGTCTTTTATACAGATAATGGGTTCAAACAGGTGCAAATAATACAGGTAACGAGTGGAGGACAGAAGAGATTCTTAAAGAAGTAGTTACAGGTCTGTGAGAGCCAGAAATCTTGCTGGCTTGTGGGTGACCAAATACTTATTTTCCACCATAATTTACAAATAAATTCTTTAAAAATCCTACAATGTGATTTCCTGGATTTTTTTTTCAATTTTTTTCTCTCATAGTTGAAGTGTACCTATGATGAAAATTACAGACCTCTCTCATCATTCTAAGCAGGAGAACTTTCACAATCAGTGGCTGACTAAATACTTTTTGGCCCCACTGTATATAATATATAATATTTTTGATAATATTTTATATGCTGTGCTCAGTTCACGTGTATTGGAGGAGGCGTGGTTTTGGAGACTGAAGGGAGGGTGGGTGGGTCGATCAGCATCTTACGCTTTCAGTGTTGCCAGACATACGATAATTATTGTATGTGTATGATAATTTTGATATCTGTATGATGTACGACCAATAATGAAAAAAAAATCCCATAATGTACGATAATTAGGGTAGGATGAAGGGGTACATTAGCCATACTGAATTTAGGAACATAGATAATTCACTCATTAACTATCTCTCCGGTTTCATTTATGAAGTTAATATTTACCGAACAAACATAGTCATTGCTTTCTACGTTATGGGAGCAGTCTATTTCCCTCCTAAATCATTCATTTGTACATGCACAGCGCAATTATTTATATTTTATGTTGGTTGGAATTCTGAACGGATCAAAAGAGTTTCGCAACTCTTTCTCTCTATGGCTCTGGCTCACACCAGCTCAGAGATCCAATCGTTGGTGATATAAACGTTGACGTGATTGGTTACAAGGTAGTTAGTGATGTCAAAAACACCAGCGACTTTAAACAGCGTTTTAAGACTAGCTTTGATTCACTCAGCAATGGAATTGTCTTATGAATTTACACATGATGTAATAACATATATTTTACACATATAAACTTGATTTTCACCAGAGGGGGATGTTACTTTTGATTGTTCTCTGAAACAAGTTCTACCATTTAAAAAATGTTGGACAAACAACTAAAACGTTTCAGGGAAAAAAAAGCATTTCATGAATGATGTTTTTATGCCAACGTTTTGAGAACAGTATTAAAGGGAACCTACTATGCCCCTTTTCACAAGATAAAATTTCTGATGTCCCCAGAGTGTGTATGAAAGTTTTAGCTCAAAAGTTTTAGGTCAAAAACAGATATTTTTTTCTGCATGTTTAAATTGTCACTTTTACGTGATGAGAAAACTAGAGCCATATAGGGATAGAGTCGCAGACAACTTCATTCTGCCCAATGGAATGTTTCTTTACAGCAATGGCGGCTCGTGGAGATCTCTCAATATTTCCCGGAAATAGCAGCAGCGCGGTAGAGTTACAGAAGAACAGACCATTTGTGATGCACTTTTAAAAGGCAAGACGTTTAAAGAATAAGTGGGGCCAAAAAGTATTTAGTCAGCCACTGATTGCGCAAGTTCTTCTACTTAGAATGATGATAGAGGTCTGTAATTTTCATCATACTGTAGGTACACAACAATAAAAAAATAAAAAAAATCCAGGAAATCACATTGTAGGATTTTTAAAGAATTTATTTGTAAATGATGGTGGAAAATAAGTATTTGACCAAATAACAAAAGTTCAACTCAATACTTTGGAACATAACCTTTGTTGGCAATGACAGATGTCAAACGTTTCCTGTAAGTCTTGAACAGGTTTGCACACATTGTAGCTGCTATTTTTGGCCCATTCCTCCATGCAGATCTCCTCTAGAGCAGGCGATGTTTCGGGGCTGTCGCTGGGCAACTCTCATTATTCTAAGTAGGAGAACTTGCACAATCAGTGGCTGACTAAATACTTTTTGGCCCCATTGTATATTATCAGTACATCTGAATCAAAAACTGTATTAAATCATGCTAGTTGATCATCTCTCAAAATTAGTAGTTTTAGGGGACGTTTTCAGATAAAAGATTCAAGTCATTGGATAAAGTTAAGTCAGCGCATAAAACCACAAACAGCCTTGGTTAAACATGTTCTATTAATGCAGTTTTATCCTTTGTTGTGTAATAAGGGAAATGCTTCTAAACAGCGGTTAAATATTAACATTGCGGATTGATAAAATGAGAATATCCGTTTCATTCCATATTAAATGTGCATATTTGAGTAAGCAAAAACGTATGGGTGGAGTTTTTAGGCATTGTGTTTCTTTTGACTATTACCTACTATATTATGTTTCAGCGCAGCTGATTTTTGGATTGATGGGAAAGGGAGATGGAAGTTTATAAGTAAGATTAAAAACAATGCTTAAAAGCAGCAAGCTGTTAAAAAAAAAAAAAAACACTAGGCTAAATGGGGAATCACAATAAAAATACCATAACTATATTATTTACTCCTACTGTAGTTGTTTTTTTGTAACAAATAAAGGCTTGAAATATCTCACTTTGCATGTAATAAGTCTATATAATATATTAGTTTCCCCTTTTACGTTTCACAATCTGCTCAGTACTCGATTTCTGTTGAGTTAGAATTTGGCGTAAACAGAATGAGAACATGGATCCATTATGCCTTGTTACCACTGTGCAGGCTGGTGGTGGTGGTGTAATGGTGTGGAGGATGTTTTCTTGGCACACTTTAGGCCCCTTAGTGCCAATTGGACATTGTTTAAATGCCACGGCCTACCTGAGCATTGTTTCTGACCATGTCCATCCCTTTATGGCCACCATGTACCCATCCTCTGATGGCTACTTCCACCAGGATAATGCACCATGTCACAAAGCTCGAATCATTTCAAATTGGTTTCTTGAACATGACAATGAGTTCACTGTACTAAAATGGCCCCCACAGTCACCAGATCTCAACCCAATAGAGCATCTTTGGTGGAACAGGAGCTTCATGCCCTGGATGTGCATCCCACAAATCTCCATCAACTGCAAGATGCTATCCTATCAATATGGCCAACATTTCTAAAGAATGCTTTCAGCACCTTGTTCAATCAATGCCACGTAGAATTAAGGCAGTTTCAGTTTTTTTTAGTCAGCGAATAAGAACTGAAACTATTTGTCCACGGCAAAGAAATGACCTTGCAGTAATGAAGATCTTTGTTTGGTCCATTGTCACTCTCTCCTATGTCTTATATAAAATGGTAAAATAAATAAGATATCTCTTGGCAAAATAACTGGTGTCTGGTCAAATTACTTAACAATAAGGGGAAAGCAAGATTTTTAAATCTACACCTGTTAGCTGGGACGGCTCTGACGAGAGACTTACCAGAAGCTTCTCTTCTTCTCCAGCCACTTGTTGTCCTCCAGCATTTCCTGTTTCTGCCTCCTTAAAGTTTCCTGCACACGCTGCCTGTCCAGTTCCCACAGCTGCTGGGCATCTTCCTTACTGCTGGGCTCAGGAAAACCACGATCCTTCACAAACATACAGAAATACTCAGCTTTACAGCTTTTAGTTCATGTCTGTTATAATTAAGTCCATAAAAATGCAAATAGTACTCAAAATGTTGAAATTATAATTATTATTCCATATATTTTTTAAATTATTAATATTATTAAATATAGTTTTTTCAGTCCTTAAAATAAAGCTAAAATATAATAAATATAAATAAAAGCTTAAAACAATATAAAAAAGCTTGAAAACTGGAAATTAGGCATCTAACTAAATTAAAATAAGTACAACAATTATTAAAACTGAAATAAATATAAATTAAAGCTAAATAAAATAAAATAAACTAGTAAAAATGACAAAAGCACATAAAACAACCAGGGGAAAAAAGAAAAAGAAAAAAAAAAGAAAAATGATTCAAAATATCAATAAACACTATAATGGTATATAAACAATTCTAAAAGCACTCTTTTGGACTACACCAATTTTTGTCAATAAGCATCCCTGTAGCTAAAACAGTTCATAAAACTAACAATGCCAAAGTCAATGCCAGGGTGCAAAAACTGTATATATATATATATATATATATATATATATATATATATATATATATATACAGTATATATATATATATATATATATATATATATATATATATATATATATATATGTATATATATATATATATATATGTATATATATATATATATATATATATATATATATATATATATATATATATATATATATATATATATATATATGTATATATTTAATGCAATGTAATATGTTCCAAATGCATAAACATAAATTCAAATGAAGTGAATAGGAATGTCCCTCCCTCTGAGTGAGTTATAAATACCACCTGCTTCCGACTAGCATCGGCATGAAGCAAATCATACTGTAGCTATACTGTGTCTTCTGTTGTGGTAACATTCAGACTTTATTTCCTTTCTTGACCATAAGTAGGTCACAAAGGAAGAGGCTGAAATTGATTCATTGCGAAAGTCTCTTTTTGAGTCTATGGCACAAGCTGTCATGGGTGTTTTTGCAAGGCTGTGACATCAACTAAAGGCAGTTTGTTGCTTAAATAGGATAATTTCTTCCCCCAGCTGAATTTCCTGTTTTAATAGGACAATACATCAACAGAGGAAATAAAACTGTACCTATCAAGCAATCTCATGGAGTCTTTTAGGTTATTGGGCAGTGTTTGTGGGTCTGTGCGTTTAATTGGCTTTTTTTTGTCTTCTAGCAACACTGCAACATTTTATTTCCTTACTCAGTATTTTTGTCTTGTTTTTCAGTAAAGATTTCTAAACTTTCTAAAATCAAGAAACATTTACTTACTAAGCAAAATTACATGATTTTAAGTCTTGTTTTCAGTAACAAGATATTTGTTATATTTTCAGAAATATATCAATATTAAGTGAGTTGTGTGAGTTTAAGCTTAAAAGAAGAATAATTGTCTGCCAATGGGGTCAGAAAAAGAAAATTGTATTTTAAACCCAGCTAAAAGGGAATGTTCTCAAAACTCAAAGTTATGAACAAACATTCTTCCAGTAACATACATTTTTAGAAAACAAGATGCAATATCTGATGTTATCTTGCTTCTCAAGTCAATGTATCTTGATATAAGAATGTTAGGATAATTGTACTGGAAAACGAGACAAAAACACTGAGTAACAAAATCATTGTTTGCAGTGAGATGATCTAGGACACACAAGATCAGTATGTTTGCAGTACTGAAGGCAGGTGGGCTCTTACCCCATACTGCCATGGCGAGGGGACAGCGGCAGGGTCAGCGGTGAGCGCGGAACGCCAGTCTGGCAGGCTGGAGAGGACAGGCGAGCTAATGCGCAGAGACTCGGGCAGCTGGAAAGTTGGTCGCATGAGCAAGAACACACACAGAAGCAAAACTAAACCACACGCTAAAACATATTCACACAATGTCATGCATAACATGGCGGTTTCAAGCATGAATGCAGAAAAGCAGGCCAAAACCACACACACTGGCGGAAATGGTGTGACTTGACCTAGATAGACGTGACCAACATAAAGCTGTTTATAGTTTATAGTAAGTCAAACAATTTTAAATGCATCATCCACAGAGTAAAACACAAATATATTGCTCAGGAGTTTCTCTTTCATTGCTCAGGAGACGTAATGGATCTCTAAGTTATGTTTTATTTCAGTATTAACATTGTTTCAGATGTTTCTCTCAAATATATCCAAAAAATATATAAATTGTGGGAGAATTTGATGAGAAAAGTTTGAGTTCCTACTGAGATCTCAGAATATGAGACTATGAAGAGATCTCTTAGAGGAGTCTTTCTTAGGAGAAAAGTGTGAGGAGCAAAAGTCTCTCTGTTTCATCTATTGCCGTCTATGAGAATGAAATGAGACCTGTGGAACTGCATTTTTCTTTAATGTTTCAACAAACATTGCAATGCAAATCTACTTATAACTACAAAGGGGCTGCGTTTTGAGCAGTTAAAGCAACGACAGACGTTTTAGGAGGAAAAATTCACCTGCCAATGTAGATGTGGATTGAGAGTGTTGAAACCAGATGGTTTCAGTCTCGATGGCTTTTCAAAAAACAAAAATGGAGAAAAATGATGATTTGATAAATATAACCGTATGAGAGAAATAGAGAGTGAAAAGACAAATACCTTCGGTGGAGCGTCATGAAACGGCTTTATGCTTATGGAGCGGGTTCTGGCTCTCAGCTCATCCACCTCCATTTCTTTCTCCACTTTATGAACATCACTGTGGGAAGCAAACAGAAAACGCTTGATGTATCATTTTTACTCCTATTATATATTATTATTAACATTTTTATTTTAGCATTTTTATTTTATTTGTAATATATTTAATTTTGTATTATTATTTATTATTATTATAGATTTTAATTTTTGTATTATTTTCCTGACCACTTATAGTGTTAGTTAGTCTGATTTACATGTTTATTTTAATTTTCAATATAACTTTAATTTTATAATGTTTAATATTTTTATATATTTTATTATTACTTATGTTACAACATTGCATTATTAGAATTAAAAAAAATACTGGCCAACTGCGATAGGTTTCATATACTCATATACGAGTGTACATTTTGGGCCCTGGTTACCTCTGTACTTTGATTAGCATTAATGACACACAGAATAAGTGGCTGCTGTCATTTTAAGACCTGCGTTGCTGCATATGCACACGCGTGATCTCACATGCGTCTCATTTTCTCACAACTCTTAAAGGTCCCTTGACATGGGATAATTTTATTATTTTATAATGTTTCTTGGGTTGCCCTTATAATGTTATAATGTTATTATGTTTTATTTTTTTTTGTTTTCAAAAATAGTCATAATTTAGAAATAAAACGCAATTTTCCTAGCCTGATTTTAGCCTCTGATTTGAACGCTCTGTTTGAAGGGCGCGTCAGTGTGTCATTCAGTGTAACCACCCACTGCTATGATTGGCTGAGATGCTTGAAAATGAAATAGCTATGTATTACATGCGAAACTTTCTTGAATAATTTTACCCCGCTATTACTATTACAGCTATCGAGCTTAACGAATCGTGAATTTTTAAAGTTTTTAAATCTATTCCCATCACATAAAATTTCTGCTCAGAAATTTTCAGTTTCTCCTCTCTCTCTAATGCTTTCACCAATGCAGACACGATGATGTACATGCAGTAAGAGCTTCGTTGTGAAGTGTGCAGATCCAGATGAAACTCGCGCTGTGTGGAAAGATTGTTCTTTGATCACTTTCTGTATAATTTGTTCAGAACTTAAATAAGATTATTTTCATCCTACAAAAAGAAACGATGTGAAGTTGATATTTTAGTCACTGGCTTGACTTACTAAAGGCCAATTTATACTTCTGCGTCGAGGGTACGCCGTAGTGTATGCCGTTGGCTACGCACGTAGGAAACGTCGTTGTGAGCATTTATACTTCTGCGTTCAGGTCTTGGTTGCTCTGCAGTACTGCTCCGAAACGCTAGTTGGCGGCGGAGGGTTTTAATGTTTCACTGTGTTTAGATTCCTCGCGGCTAGGTTACTATAAGCAATAGCGACTGAAAGAGAGTGGATCATGTTGGAGTTGGAGCTTATTGAGGTGGAAAAACAGTTCATTTTAGTGAAATTCCTAAAACTGAAAGGCAGAAATGAGAGAAGACGTCGGAGGAGATGGTACGTGTGGAAATGCGTGAGAAGGTACGTGCGGAAATGCGTATGAGGAAATGCGATGCTACCAAGCCGACCAATCAACGATCTTGCGGTCCGCGTCGTCGCGATGTGTAGTTACATTTTTGAGGAGGTGCACGTCAGGCTACGGCGAAGGGTACGCCGTATGGGACGGCGTCTGTGCGTATGCTACGCCGTACCAACTGCGCGCACCCTACGCAGAAGTATAAATTGGCCTTAATGCATAAACAGTATTGAACAATTTTGAGAGAAAGATTAACTTGTCTGTCTGAACTTGAACAATTAGGCTACACATCAGAAATTGTTGCTTGGTAGCTCGATCGATTTATTTTCAGACGTCATCGAGTTGAGGAAACAGTCGTCGGTGAAATGTTTGGACCATTTAAAACTTTGGGAAGTTGTGTTGGCGCATTTCCAGAGAAAATCAAATAAACCCATTGTTTCTTCAGAGGCTCGAGGTGAAGGAACTAAAAAATACTTTGTGTTCAATTTGTACATCCCAACACTGATCAACTGCCATGCTTCGCTTGTTTGTAAGCCATGATATCTCTTCGAAAAAACTCAAATACTCAAAGCTATCTCTCGGGGAAAAACTCAAATCTCAAAGCTATCTCTCGGGGAAAACTCAAATCGCGTTAGTACTTCCTAGCTCATTTTCTCAGGGTTCTCAAGTTTTAGCAAAAGCTTGGAGTGAGATCACATGCGGTTAGGGGAGGAGCCCAAATGAGCCCCGCCCACCCATCCCCGCCTCCCAATTTTACCCATTGTTCATAATTAACCAGTACAAATTGAAATTAGGCTATAACAATTGGTAAATCTCATAAATGACAGAGCAGTTCATCACATCAAATATAGCCTACTCTTTAATGTTATATTAATAAAAATATTGAAAAAAAAATATAACAAATTGCTCCAAACAGTTTGAAAAAACAAATCTTTCTGCATTTTGAATGTGTCTAGTCAAAATGGTATAATTATTTATTTTGTGGTGGGACATTGTGAACAAATGGGCATATTAGAATATTAATGTGTGTGTGTACACAAATATCTTTTTGCTTTTTCCCTGACATCTTTGAAAAATACAAATGCAATAGCAATTATGTATGTTTTGACCGAATATAAAATATTACCCAGAGCACTCTGCTTTAATACATGTAGCCTTAATGTAACTAGAACTATGAAAACAGTATAATATTTAATTTAAAATAAAATGAAGAAATACATCTTCATTCCTTCCCAAACCCACTAACATTTCCCTTATATAGGCTATTCAGGTAATGTAAGCCAAACTGAGCCAAAGCTTCTGGCCTGGTTGCAAAGTAGTTGTAGAGTTTTTGACTGCATCAACAATAATGTATACGATGGGCTATATCTTAAAAGTTGTAGCCTAAAAATGTTAGACGAGCTTTCTTCCCTTTTCCATCACGGCGTGTGTTCGCGCGATGTTGTTGGTTACCTAGTAATGACGAGAATGTTCCGTCAACTTCCGTGTGTTCGCAGCGCGCGCCTACACTATGTTGCCTAATGAATGAACGCCGTCTGTCCGAGAGATACGTGCTGGCGGCAGGAAACTTCCTACGGTTTGTATACAACGTTATATATAAAGCTTGCAGGACATCTTGGTTGACGTTGGCTTTTCAGCGTGAGAAATACCCGGTGTGGGCGTGTGAGCGTGTGAACTGGCTGAATTGCGTGTGTCTACACGGCCAATGTGTGAGACTTGAGAACCCTGTTTTCTCATGGGCGAGCCAAATTCTCAGGGCGGGCAAAGCAGCTAAATGGGAGGTAACCTTTCCTCGATTATGACGCAGTAATCGAGGAGTATTCAAGATCAGCCGCGTCTGAGCTGCAGTGAAGAGAAAATAGCCAAAGCTCAGTTTACACCGACTGAAAATTCTCAGACACGAGGGGACTAAATACAGGCTAGGGGAACTAATAATGTTTAAAAAACATGTTAAAAAAATGAATGTTAAAAAACCTCGGAAAGTAAAAATTTCATGTCAGGGGACCTTTAACGTTCATTTAAGTCTGACATTTTGGCATAATTGTGTTATTGTTTGTTCAAGCATGAAGAGAACTCGATTCTGGCAAGTCTGTGTACGCGATACTGGCGCTCGTCTTTCTGTGCGTCGTGTGTGTGTCAGGACATTCACAGACAGAGCATTCTCTTTTGTCCTATCAGGCTTAAATGGTTTAAAAGCCTTTGCATGAATAAGAGCGTGATCATATAATGTAACACCTGAGCAAAGGATGACAGAAAAAAGATGATTATCAGTGTCATACCTCAGTTTGCATACTAGCTCAGCAAAGCTGGGTCTCTCACGGGGGATGTAGGCCCAGCAGTGGGTCATGAGGGAGTAAAGGGTTGGCGGGCACCTCTCAGGTTTAGGCAGACGGACACCCTGCTCCAGCTGGTTTATCACATCCTTGTTCTCCAGCCAGAAGAATGGCTGCTGGCCTCCACTCATGATCTCCCACATGCACACAGCTGAAAAGAGAAGCACAGGAAGCTGCCAAGAATCAGGAACTACTGATGCGTCTTTTGAACTGCTTAAGATGTTCATTGCAAAACTCTGATTGTGAAAAGTTTGGTTCGTCACAAGAATCAGCATTAAATCAGCAAGAATGACAACAGGAAATGACAGATGGCCTGAAAAATCCTGATGATTACATTGATTTATTCCCTAATATGATCAAAACAGTGATTCAGCTTTGAAAAGTCTGCATTGCGTTTTGCAAACCTGACACAACACGTCGTGCATCCTTAAACGCATTTATCTAACGCTGACGTCACTCTTCACAAGTCACTAACCAAACATCCAGACATCACTGGCCGAGGTAAACCGTCTGAAGTTGATGGACTCTCGGCGCCATCCATTTGATAGGTAATTCGAGTCACGGAGGCTTCGCAGAGATAACAAAGTGTCATTTGACAGCATTCGAAATCAAACTGCTGTATTAGTGTGAGTTAGATTAAAATAGAGAGATCTGTGATGTCTAGTCAGAGCTTGCCTTTGTAATACTCTTCCTCTTCTATGTATCTGGACAAGCCAAAGTCTCCCAGCTTCACACAGTCTGGATTGGCAACCAGCACATTTCTCACAGCAATGTCTCTGATGGGAAAACAGTGAACAGAGTAACTTGATTATCTATGCACCACTAAAATAGGCTTTGTACAACCACATGCATGAGATACTATAGATGATTGTCTAAAGAAGATATGAAAACACCAACAATAATGAGTCCAGATCACAGTCCAGATTTTGGTGTCTTAAAAGTTATGCTTTTATAATCATTCATAAATAATACCTTTATTCAGCAGTGATGTATTAAATGGATCAAAACAGAGACATTTTAACAAAGTTACAGCAAAGACATTTCAAATGTTACAAAGATTTCTATTTTAAATATTTGCTGCACTGTTGAACTTTCTATTCAACAAATAATCCATATAAAAATAATCTTCTATGTTAAACAGCATTGATTTCAACAGTGATTTTATAAACAATAAAGGTAACACTTTACAATAAGGTTTGTTAGTTAACATTAGTTAACTACATTAGTTAATATGAACTAATAATGAATCGCACATATACAGCATTTGTTAATCTTTGTTATTTTCAACATTTACTAATACTTGATTAAAATCTTGTTAACATTAGTTAATGCACCATGAACTAATATGAACAAACAATGAACAGTTGTATTTTCATGAACTAACATTAACAAAGATGAACAAATGCAGTAATAAATGTATTGCTCATGGTCAGTGCATGTTAGTAAATTCATTAACTAATGTTAACTAATGAACCTTATTGTAAAGTGTTACCATGCCTTATTATGGCTAATCAACCCTTTATTATGCACTTATTAACCATTAACAATGCTCCTTTGCAGCTATCTAAAATAAAGTGGGAACAGTGTCTTATTTAAATGAATAACTCCTTTATTATGCACTTATTAACCATTAACAATGCACCTTTGCTAAAATAAAGTGGGAACAGTGTCTTATTTAAATTAATAACTCCTTTATTATGCACTTATTAACCATTAACAATGCACCTTTGCAGCTACCTAAAATAAAGTGGGAACTGTAAGGAATGTTTGTAAAAAATAAAATGAGTATGTTGGAAAAAATTGTGTTTTATTTGTGAAGCAGGAAATCACACTGTGACATTTTTTTTGTATAATAATACACATTTCATAACTTAACTAAACGCATCAACCAAAAGAACATTCTATAAAACTTCAAGTCAAAAAGAAGTTTGAAAAAAGTATTCAAATTATAACAGACTGACTACATAGAACATTTAATTATTTTTAGATTTTAAAGGGTTAGTTCACCCAAAAATGAAAATGAAGTCATTAATTACTCATCCCCATGCTGCACCAACCCCGTAAGACCTTCGTTCAACTTTGGAACACTAATAAAGATATTTTTGATTAAATCTGACAGCTGGATCACTCCTCCATAGACTGCCTAAGGGACTGGCTCTTGACGGCCCATAAAGACATTAAAGAAAATGTTTAAATATTCCATGTGCCTACAGCGGCTCAATTATAAGTTTATCAAGTGACGAGACTACTTTTTGTGCGAAAAAAACATAAATTACGACTTTATTCGACTATTCCATTACTTCCTTATGGGCGCATGCTGCGAGAACTGAGATGACAATCGTTCTTCTTCGACTACTTCTTGTTACCGGCTGCTCACCGCTTAGGAGTATCACGCCACCTACCGTATAAGATGATGATCGCGCTCCGGCTATATCAGCACATCATCTTATACGGTAGGTGGCGGTATATTACTCCTAAGCGGTGAGCAGCCGGTAACAAGAAGTAGTCGAAGGAAGAACGCCCTCGTCTCAGTTTCTCGCGCATGCGCCCATATATAAGTCAGTCTTAATAAAGTGTCTGATTATATCTGAGCTGCTGTAGGCACATGGAATATTTAGACATTTTCTTTAATGTCTGTATGGGCCGTCAAGAGCCAGTCCCTTAGGCAGTCTATGGAGGAGTGATCCAGCTCTCAGATTTAATCAAAAATATCCTCATTTGTGTTCCGAAGATGAACGAAGGTCTTACAGGGTTGGAACAACATGAGGGTGAGTAGACATTTTCATTTTTGGGTGAACTAACCCATTAAGCTTCATCACTAACCCATTGTGTGTTCTTCAAATGGATCATTTATTAATAATTGATCATATACACAATACACTCATCTTAATAATACTGACACTGTTCCCACAGGTAGCTCCAAAGGTGCATTGTTAATGGTTAATAAGTTTATAATAAAGGAGTTATACATTTAAATTAACATTGTTCCCACTTTATTTTAGGTAGCTGCAAAGGTGCATTGTTAATGGTTAATAAGTGCATAATAAAGGAGTTATTAATTTAAATAAGACACTGTTCCCACTTTATTTTAGCAAAGGTGCATTGTTAATGATTAATAAGTGCATAATAAATGAGTTATTAATTTAAATAAGACACTGTTCCCACTTTATTTGAGGTAGCTGCAAATGTGCATTGTTAATGATTAACAAGTTCATTATAAAGGAGTTATTAATTTAAATAAGACACTGTTCCCACTTTATTTTAGATAGCTGCAAAGGAGCATTGCTAATGGTTAATAAGTGCATAATAAAGGGTTGATTAGCCATAATAAGGCATTAATATAAACCTCTTACAGTCTAATTACTGTTATTAAACATCCTATTATCATTGATAAATGGTCTATAAACTTTTAACAAGTTTCTAATAAGTGTTCATAAATGTCTTAATAAGCAATAATAAATGTGTTTTAGGAAATTACTAACACTCATTAAGTATAATTAATGTTAATAAACATCTTATTAAGGTTCATGAGGTATAAATAGCTTGTTAACAAGTTTCTAATAAGGGCTTATAATTGTCTTATAAGTCATAATAAATGTGTTAATTGTGCTTTAATTAACACTTATATTAAGTAATTGATGCTTATATGTATCTTATAAGGCCTTATAAGTGTCTTATTAACTGTTAATTACTGCTTATTACAAGCACCTTAAAATAAAGTGTTACCCAAAGGGATGTTTCATTTGGGACACACAGGTCAGAAAGTGCATCGGCGTACCTGTGTACCATGTTAACACCCTCTAGGTAAGCCAGGGCTTTACTGATCTGCAAGCTGTAGAGGATAAGGGTGATTTTACTTAGTTTCTGCTGGTTCTCCGTCAGGTAATTTCCTAGCTGAAGTAATCACAGAAAAAACAGGATGATATTAAAGTCTGATTAACAATATTGCATAATGTACAATATTGCAGATTTACCCTTTATTGAGACACTAGAAGATGAGTGATTGTTAACAGATATAACAGAAAGATCCTTTAGAAGTCAATATACTAGAAAACAATCCTATTCCCTTAATGAGTAGTTTTGTGTGATTTAACAATATGTTGTCTGGGTTCTGTCACTGTCTGGTTTATTCTTGGTTTGGTGACACTCTATCTGTCTTGCGTGAGGTTTCGAGTTTATCTGTGTGATGTGTTGGGTTTAAGAAACCCTTTATGCCAAAAAGGTTCTATATAAGAAGAAATATCTTATCATAATACTTTCATGTTTAATGGGTTATTTAATTTTTCCAGAGATAAAGTATGTTTACGAGTGGCTTAATTCAAAGGGCCTTATGATACACCCGGCGCACTGCAGCACAAGTGTTTTTTGCTAGTTTCAGCCTGACGCAGTTATCATTTCTACACCCTGCGCCATGTTTAAATAGCAAATGCATTTGAGCCCATCTGTGCATGCTGCTCTGAAAATGAGGTGTGTTCAGGTGCATTGATGGTGTGTTGCTATTTTGAGGCAACTGAATATAGACTGCACCATTGACCAATAAAAACCTGGTCTAAAGTCAATGGCACACAATTTATTTATTTAAAGAGCCCGTTATTAATATGCGCCTATAGGCATATCCACATCGCACGTACACTTTGTCCCGTAGATGGTCTGCTTTCTCACTTTAATCTTGCACACGAGCAGATCCGTTTCCTAGCTAGAGAAGTGTTCAGTTTTTCCACTTGTAAATTCCGTCATGTAAATAGTGAATCCGCCATGGTGCGAGCACAACTGGCGTTTAAAGGGAATGGGAGATTAGACTGATTGGTTTATTGCATGTTACTCCCAAAACACACCCATTACTCATTAAGAGAATATGGACAACCATTTTAGACCATGCGCCGAGCGCATTTAACAAAACTTTTTTCCTGTCGTTAAACTAGCAAAAGTGGATTGGACACAACCTTAGAACATTGCACTATAGAACATGGGCTTAGATTGTTAAAATAAGGCCGAAAAATTTTAAGATTAAAACTAAATCCATAAAATTGTCCAATAAAAGGTTATATATATGAAGCGGTTTACATGTTCTATAGAGAACCTTCTTTTCTAAAAGTGCAGAATTTAAACCTGTCTCATATATGAAGTAAGTTTGCAAACCATTGTCAAGCTTGAAATCAATTAAATAAATGAACTCACCTCTCCATACTGGTAAGCTCCATGACAATCCAACACCGGATCCTCTTCAGACAACTCCTATAAGTCTCACAATGTGTGGATGGTCCAATTTCTTCATGATCACTGCATGATAACAATGTTTTAAGGGTTTTATTGTTCTATTCAGGCATCAATGGAGGACAAATTAAGCCCAGTAAAGCCATGGATTACAGTGAATTTTAAAACTGCCAAGCAATGTAGTTCTTCAGAAGCGGATGGTTTCAAAGCAACACACAGACGCAGAGGTGCAGTAATACTGATGTGATGCGGTCACAGGTGTGTGTTTGTAGAGTAATTTACAAACAGGTTTAAATGCAGCTCAGTCAATCATATTCAGGGACTGGGATTCATCCATTTTATGACAACTTACAAGCTTCACTCATGAACTTCTCCTTCACATCAGCTGTGCAGTCCTTGCATGTCTTTACAGCTACATTCACTCGCTCCCCTGTCTATAAGAAGACATAAGATTTGTGAGGTTCCGGTCGAGAAAGCTGAACTTGAATAGGTTTCTAGCGATTTCCACTAAATCCTTGTGATCCGCTGTATATTTTGGCCTGTAGGTGTGTGACTGATGCACTAACCTTGCTTTTATAAATCCCATCATGAACCTCACCAAAGAAACCTTCACCCAGAATCCGACCGAGCAGAACGTCGTTCCGTGAAAGGCTGAATTTACATTCTGGAATTTAGGCAGATTGAGTAAAAGATGTCAAAATAAATTCATAATAATAATAATAATAATGAAAAAAATATATATAAAAAAATCCCTTAAAATATATTTTTGTTCTTACGTGCATCTGGTTGATTTTCTGGTATCTCTGAATAAATATCTGAACCTGTGGGGAAAAAAAAAACATTTAAATGAAACAAAAAAATGTATTTATCTAACAATCTTTTATAAACGTTGATATATAGGCAGTATAAATATATTTTTTTACATACTTTTATTTTCCATGTCAGATTCGATGTTTTCCATACTGCTTTACAATATAAAATTAAAACAAGGATCAGATTAGACAGATTTGATGAGACAAGATCAATGAGAAAGAATCAGAATTTAAATCAGAAATATAAATAAAATAAATAAGTTTAATAAAAAGTTAGAAAAGTAAGATATAATATATAGTATAATGTATATTTCGGACAAAATACAAAAAAGGTGAACAAATAAAAAGGTGTGTACACACACACACATACACACACATATATATATATATATATATATATATATATAAATATATATATATATATATATATATATATATATATATATATATATATATATATATATATATATATATATATATATATATATATATATATATATATATATATATATATATATATATATATATATATATATATATATATATATATATATATATATATATTCCCATACTGCTTTGAAATAGAAGATTAGACAGGATCAATCAGATATAATCCGCTATAAAACCAAAAAATGTAATTATGTAGGACAAAATACAGAAAAAGCCAAATATCACTGCTCACCTGCAGGGTAAAGGAGGTAGAGAGATTCTGAGAATCTCTGTCTGGTAAACACAAACAGTGGTTTGTTATTCATATGATGGCAAACATAGCATACACTATGCGTTTTAAACTAGAGATGGTAACGCACTGATGAAGCTAGTCAAAACTCGAAGTTGAGGGAACTATTTCCATTGGTTTCATTGTGGATAATAATTTACAAAAGAGGATGATGTTGGTTTCATGTCCTGTGACAATAATAACACATTTACCTTTATTAGGCCGCACTGATTAAGTCCGTCTCCGTCTCCATGCTCCAAACGACAGTAGCCATCTAATTAAATCCACCATGTTCTCTGCGCATGCCAGAGATGCGGTGCTGATAGACAAAGGCTGAAAAAGACCAAACAGAAAGGCCAAATCTTTTAATATGCATGATTTTAATCTTCATAAGAAAGTCAAGGAAGGTAAACAGCTCTATCAAACATTCATTTCAGCAGATATGTTCAGACACATTTAGATGCATTTACCTGTTTAGCTCCATCTATCGAGTATATGTAGGAAGTGTCTTTCCATCATCTTGGAGGGTGTATTTGACACCTGCGATCTGCGCAAATGTGGCTGAGAGAGACCGGGTGGAATGAGGACACAAGGAAAGCCATGTTAATACATTTTATTTTTTAAATATTGGGTATAGACCATTTCACAAGATGTAAACAACACTGGTCCCAGTACACTTTTGTTTCAGTTTTTTAACACTACATAAAAGCTGGCAGCAGAGATACAACCAACAGAACATTTGAAACTGAATCAAAAGTTGAACAAACATCTTTAAGATGTTTTCTTTACATGTGAAATAAAGAAAACAGTTACAAACTGAAACAGGAAGTGATTCTGGACCAGTGTTGTTTACATCTTGTGAAATGGTCTATAGAAATCAAATGCATATGAATCAAATTAGCTGGCTTAGCAAATAGATATTTTAATGCCTAATTATGCCTGTACATTTGAATTATGTACAATAAAAACGTATTGTAAGAGCTGACGGTGACTTTCACTGTTCACATTGTTAAAAGTCTTATCGTTTTACCTCCAATTTAATAGCACAGTCTAATATTTAGAGCTGCTCCAACAGGTGCTCAACTAGTCAAGAGCAGTGAGTGATGTGCTCTTTGTCTTTTGTTATTAGATTAACATTGAGGACAAAGACAGCAGTAGGTTTATTAGGCTGCTGTCACTTTAAGAGCATGAATAAAACATATATGTTTTTATTAATAGTTTACATTCACTTAGAACAAATAGTTCAACTATACAGCATTTTGACAATTTCAATATGTCTGTTCAAGCTCAAGATGACATGAAAGAGAACTTGATTCAGAAGCTATTCACCTATTAAGAGTGGGTCAACTGTCATTTTGACTTTTCATATTTAATTAGTGTGTAATGTTGCTGTTGTGATGACAGTATTTGTAAGTTGCAGCGCTGAAAGTTTAGTGTAAGCAGAGATATCGTCTTTTAAAAATCAGGAAGTATAATTGCCTACAAAAAACTCCAATATGTAAACTGAACCAAGAACATTGA
>JAQIUQ010003855.1:0-29330 GCA_030378365.1 Hybognathus amarus
ACAAAGAGAAGATGGAGATTTGTGGGATGCACATCTAGGGCACGAAGCTCCCGTTCCGCCACATCCCAAAGATGTTCTATTGGATTGAGATCTGGTGACTGTGGGGGCCATTTTAGTACAGTGAACTCATTGTCATGTTCAAGAAACCAATTCAAAATGATTCAAGCTTTGTGACATGGTGCATTATCCTGCTGGAAGTAGCCATCAGAGGATGGGAACATGGTGGCCATAAAGCAGGTTTCTCAAACTCGGTCCTGGAGGGCCTCTGTCCTGTAGAATTTAGCTCCAACCCTGATCAAACACACTTACCTGTGAGTTTCTAGTGATTCTAAACACCTTGATAAGCTTGCTCAGGTGAGTTTGATCAGGGTTGGAGCTAATCTCTGCAGGACAGCGGTCCTCCTGGACCGAGTTTGAGAAACCCTGCCATAAAGGGATGGACATGGTCAGAAACAATGCTCAGGTAGGCCGTGGCATTTAAACGATGCCCAATTGGCACTAAGGGGTCTAAAGTGTGCCAAGAAAACATCACCCACACCATTACACCACCACCAGCCTGCACAGTGGTAACAAGGCATGATGGATCCATGTTTCTCATTCTGTTTACGCCAAATTCTGACTCTACCATCTGAATGTCTCAACAGAAATCAAGACTCATCAGACCAGGCAACATTTTTCCAGTCTTGCACGGTCCAATTTTGTTGAGCTCTTGCAAATTGTAGCCTCTTTTTCCTATTTGTAGTGGAGATGAGTGGTACCCGGTGGGGTCTCTGCTGTTGCCCATCCGCCTCAAGGTTGTGCTTGTTGTGGCTTCACAAATGCTTTGCTGCATTACCTCGGTTGTAAAGAGTGGTTATTTCAGTCAAAGTTGCTCTTCTATCAGCTTGAATCAGTCGGCCCATTCTCCTCTGACCTCTAGCGTCAACAAGATATTTTCGCCCACAGCACTGCCACATACTGGATGTTTTTCCCTTTTCACACCATTCGTTGTAAACCCTAGAAATGGTTGTGCGTGTAAGTCCCAGTAACTGAGCAGATTGTGAAATACTCAGAGCCGGCCCGTCTAGCACCAACAACCATGCCACGCTCAAAATTGCTTAAATCACCTTTCCCACAGTCAGTTTGGAGTTCAGGAGACAGTCTTGACCAGGACCACACCCCTAAATGCACTGAAGCAACTGCCATGTAATTGGTTGAATAGATAATTGCATTAATAAGAAATTGAAAAGGAGTTCCTATAAATCCTTTAGGTGAGTGTGTATATTTATAAAATAGTTTGTTATACTCTGTTACTTGAAAATGTTTCACTGCGCTCAAATTTCTTAGTGTGCTCCTACATTTTTCATTTAGGAGCACATGTGCTCCTTGGGAAAAACCTTAGCATAGAACCCTGTCACAACGCAACCAAATACATACTCGTGCTGCAAAATACTCACAACACAACTAAATACATAAACACACTGCACATACTCACAATGCAACCAAATACAGAAACACACTGCACCGCTAATTAAGGATGGGAAAATTAAGCCTCATGAATCAATGAGGCTTTCCCCTGACTGTCCTGGGAAAAGATTTAAAGCTTTGCTTGTGTCAAGAACACAAGGAACCACAACACACTCCATATAGTTTCATTGTTATGTGAACAAATATAAACCTACCTACGTTTCTGTTTGATTTGTCCATTAAATAAATTCCTTTACCCATTAAATTATGACAATAAAATATAAAATGGGCTTATATGATTCAATGTATGAATAATATAAGCTAGTAGGCACACACACATAGTAAATAAGGATATTTAATGTATTGATTAACTTTCAAAGTACAACACTCTACTCACAAACCCATCAATCAGCCTGAGTCAACAAGGACTCGTTAAGTAAGATCTGGGGTTCGAGCCTGCTGACACCCAATGTGAAAAGCGCACGTGATTGAACAGAAAGGGAGGCTTGTCATCGATCACGTGACTCTGGGAAACCAATACACACCCCAATATGGGGCTTCAATAGAAATTGCGTTGCATTTGCGATACGCACATCAAAGCTTCAGTGTCATACGTAACATCACTAGCGCTAATACTCACAATGCAACCAAATACAGAAATTTGCAGCAAATACTCACAACGCAACCAAATAGAGAAACACACTGCAAATAATCACAATCCAACCAAATACAGACTCGTGCTACAAATAATCACAAAGCAACCAAATACAGAAACATGCTGCAAATACTCACAATCCAACCAAATACAGAGTTGTGCTGCAAATAATCACAAAGCAACCAAATACAGACATGCACTGCAAATACTCACCATGCAACCAAATACAGACACACTGCAAATACTCACAATGCAACCAGATACAGAAACATGCTGCAAATACTCACAACGCAAACAAATACAGAGATGTGCTGCAAATACTCACAATGCAATCAAATAAAGAAACATGCTGCAAATACTCACAATGCAACCAAATACAGACATGCACTGCAAATACTCACAAGTCACAATGCAACCATATACAGAATGGCACGGACGGTTCACAAAACCCACGGTTCGGTTTGCATCATGGTGTTAGGGTCACGGTTTTCAGTTCTGTACGGTTTCTTTTATTTTTTCTTTTAATCTTGAACACTCCATAATTGTACATCAGCTGATATACAGCTTAATTATCCACAATTTACAATACAGTAAAAAAAGGCCATAATCAAAGTCAAACATAAGTTCAACCTCAACACAAAAACTGTATCAATAATGCTTCTGTTCCCTGAGAAGGAGGGTAGTTTTTTCCCTCGAAATTAAAGTGCAGTATTTGGAAACATATGACTGGAGTTCTTATATAAACTTGGTGCCACTGTGGCGTTACATATAAATACCATAACATGAAATCCAAAACGCTATAGGCTTTATGGTTAAAATGATCATTTGAATGTATTTGGTCACTAGGAGTTGGCTAGCTGTTTTCCACACCTGACAGCTGTCACTTGCTTTTGGAGTCTGGATGTCTTCAGCACTTACTTGAAGTCATTAAAGCATCATCATCATGTCCTGTCCTTACATTTGCTCAGCTTTCATCCAACATGCCCAAACTCTCAGATTAAATATCATTAGGGTTACAGCAGAACATATTGGTAACACTTTACAATAAGGTTCATTAGTTAACTACATTAGTTAACATGTACTAAGAATGAACAATACTTCTTCAGCATTTATTAATCTTAGTTAATATTAATTCCAACATTTACTAATACGTTATTAAAATCAAAGGTTGTATTAGTTAACATAAGTTAATGCACTGTGAACTCACATGAACACACAGTGAACAGCTGTATTTGTATTAACGAACATTAACAAAGATTAATAAACACTGTAACTTATGCATTGCTCATCGTTAGTTCATGTTAGTTAATGCATTTACTAATGTTAACTAATGACCCTTATTGTAAAGTGTTACCAACATATTGATTTCAGTTGTGTTCATGGTGACTTTTGTTTACAGTGTTGATGTTAAAGGGATTGCTCATCAAATAAAAATAAATTGATTTACTCACTACAAACCTGTATGACTTGCTTTCTTCCTTGAAACACAATTATTATTACAAAACATTTTATTACAAAATTTTTGGTGAAAATATTGTGATTTGTTCTTAAAATCGTTCATATGCACATTTCACGCACAAATTTGTGTGTAAGCATGCTTTGTGAATGAGATGCATTTCCCCTTCAAATTTGAATTATTGTGTCCAGAAGTTTCACTTTTGATATTTAGTAGTTATCATTAGATTCTCATTTATGGGTAAACTGCCCCTTTAAGAGCTGAGAGTGGCTCTGTCATGACTGTCACTGTGTCACATTCCATGGAATCATTTCATTTCACATACAGTAACATACAGTTTAACAGTTATCAAAATCTCTATTGTTTTGAGGGGAGATCTAACCAAACTTTACTCAAAATACCACTATCATTATTCAGCTGATCCTACAACCCTGCAAACAATGATTCTGTGTCTTCATTGTCATATAAAACAGTCTCGCTGAGGCCAGAGCAGCATTTGCCATCTCCCGTCAGAAACCCCACCTGTTTCTTAACCGTTGATTACGGTACCTTTGACCTCGCTGATAGAAACGTACACAATGGCAGGTCTTTCAGGAGTCTGCTCGTGTGGCCCTTATGGAACAGCTGTATCAACCATAGGAACGGCAACTGGCCGGCAAACACAGGCCTCTTACTTTAATGGCTCAAACGCTAATGATTCAGCATGAACATGTGAGGAAGCCATTAGCTGATCCCCTCAAAACTTCATGTTGGATTTAAATCAATCAGGGCTGATATAGAAATGTAATTTGGTACTTCATGATCTAACATTCTGAAGAAATTTTCTATAAAAAGTCTTGATGAATTCCACAGAGATATTTTTAAAATCGAATCGTAGTTCTTGAAACCTGGTCAAGAACTAAAGGAAACATGATTTCTGCAATTGCAAACAAAGGATTCTGTGCCAAATATTAAGGTCTGCTTTTCTGATGTATCAAATACTTATGTCATGCAATAAAATGCAAATTAATTACTTAAAAATCATACAATGTGATTTTCTGACACACAAATCACAGTTGAAGAGTACCTATGATGCAAATTACAGACTTCTACATGCTTTTTAAGTGGGAAAACCTGCAATATTGGCAGTGTATCAAATACTTGTTCTCCCCACTATGTGTGTGTATGTGTATATAAAATTATTTTCAACATTAGTAAGTCGAAAAAAATGTTTGATAATTGTGTTACCTTTAATTATAGTATTTACATTGATTGTTTCATGATTGCTTAAGGTTTAAATGTAGCTGAAAATCTATTAGAATTATTTATTTATTTATTTTTCAATATTTTAATAAAATGCAACAATACGTTATACAAATATTGTGTCAAATGAACTGTGGAAAGTTTTTTTTTTGTGTTTGCACCTATCAAAAATAAGAATCTATTGTGTCTATTTTAAATAAATTAACTTTTTTTTTTTAGAGTAAAACTAACCACTAATCCCAGAGTCCCGCATCTACATGTACTGGAAAAAGTGCTGAACTAATCCACACCTTTTAAATGAATTATCAATTCAATGATTAACCAATATAAAGAATTATCAATGATTTTGACTAAAACAGAGTCCTGAGTGGACCTGCTTACACGATCATGTCATGGAGCTTCTATAGCGATCTGAAGGCACCCACTCAAGCAGCCAAGGCTATTTACGGCTTCTGTGTGCAACTGAAATAGACTGAGAGTTGAATTTCAATAGGGGTCTTACAGCTCAACCGCTCTCTGTCTCTCTAAATCTATCTATCTCTCTCCACTCCAGCTGATTTTAGAACACAGGTGTTGACCTTAGCCATTATGAGCTTCTACGTTCACATTCCCCAGCAGCTCCTGTTTCTGCAGCAGTCTTACATGTGATCCCAGAGTCAAGCAAAAATAGGCAAAGGCATAATAAATGTAGTCAGTGCATTGCAATGTCAAGAAAGAAATGTTCCTTGATCAACCTCCCTGCTGGCTGATATATTTAACCAATCAGACTGCAGCGGTTAATATTTAGGATTAGTGTTTGGTCATTTGTAACTTTTTTTTTCCATTTCAATCCACAGCACCAATCAGTAATTTAACATCTGTTGCACTAACCATTTCACTTTTTTTTCTGTCTTGCATATGTCACTTTGTCTGGGTCTGTATATAGCCTATATATTTAAATTAATTAGTTTATACTTATGCCGAATGTTATGAAACTCCTTGTAAGATTAGAATAAGAATAGGATACATATACATACACACACACACACACACACACACACACACACACACACACACACACACACACACACACACACACACACACACACACACACACACACACACACACACACACACACACACACACACACACACACACACACACACACACACACACACACACACACATTATATAATACCTGTCAAAAGTTTAGAAACATCACAATTAGTCTTTAAAAGAAGTATCTTCTGCTCACCAAGGCTGCATTCATTTATTTAAAATACAGTAAAAACAGTAATACTGAGTAATATAATTACAATTTAAAATAACATTTTTTCTAGTTAGTAATAAATTAAAGAATAGGATACATTATCATTATATGCATATATAATTTTGCTTATTTATATATATATATATATATATATATATATATATATATATATATATATATATATATATATATATATACATACATGCATACATATAATATTGTAATGAATACGATTAAATAAGGATATATATTTAATATACAATTAATAAATTTAATTGTACATGTTTGTGTGTGCGAGACTCAGGTATTCCCTATGTTATGAGGACAAAATGTCCCCAAAAGATGGCAATATATGAAATCTTTATGACATTTTTGGGTTCACCGTGGAAGACAGCTTTTATAAAAGAACTATATAAATAAAAAAATAGTTTTTTACATCTAAAAAAGCAGAACGTTTTCTGTGACGGGTAGATTTAGGGGTAGGGGTTAGAATATACGGTTTGTCCAGTATAAAACGCATTATATATATGGAATGTCCCCTTAAAACGTGAAAATAACGTGTGTGTGTGTGTGTGTATAATTAAATCTAACTGTTAGATCTTAACCACACATTATCCATAATTGTACCGAACATGTAGAGATATGTGACCAATATAGTAAACACGATCAATACACACACTACAGTGTCACATTACAGGTCACAAGTCTGTTCTGATTGATCAAGCTCAACAGAAAAAAAAAACAAAAAACAAATAATAAAACAACTTTCAAATCCATAAGTTATTAAGAAAAGAGATTGGCAAGATTAAATGCTTCTTATATCTTTAGCTGCTCACCTCAAAGTTGTGTCCAGTCTCACAATTCAGACTTTTTTTCTCAGAATTGTGGGATATAAAATTGCAAGAAAAGGCCAAAATTGTGAGATAAAAAGTTACGATTACCTTTTTTAATTCCCTGACTGAAACAAGCTTCTAGGCTATATAGACACAATATAATGAAAGACAAAAATGACATGAGCATGTAAAATCTGTCCTGAAGCCTTGCTCTGAGAAGTAAGCCTTGCTCTCTACAGAAAGACCAAATTAATTATTCCCATTAAAATCACTGAGACATATAAAATCACACACACCAAAAGCACCCACTTCTTTGTCAGCTGTGCACCAGAAAACATTTTCTGTCATGCTAGCCCAATAAAAGCTGGTGGCAGTTGTCTTTTTGCCCACCCCATGCTTTTTTTAAGAAGCCATTGACATTCAATGGCAGCTCTCGCTGTGGGTGCAGTGTGAACAGCTGAGAGGTGTGATTTCACAGGCTGCTGGCCCTGTCAGAGCGCTGAGGGCTGCGAACAGGAGGTCTAGGAGAGACCCAGGCCTCTAAAAGACACCAACAGGTGGAAGGCCGCCAACAAGGGGGAGGGCGACCCATAGAAAAGGACAGGAAGCCAAGCCAGATCTGGACACAATCCAGGAGATGGCGAAGGACGACGATACGCACGAAAGAGAGGAGGACGGAAAGCGCCGGACCTGTGTTTGTCCCTTCTGACGGAATGGGCGCCAAGGGACGGGCAAGTGATCTGGGAAACCTGTGTTGAAACTGTCATTGCTGTCGGGCTGCAGGGTCTTGGATCTTGGTTGTGTCTCTCTCACGTCACTGCTTCATTCTGTTTTAGAGGTTTGGTTTCAAACGTATTTCAGAAAGAAAATGTGATTTTTTTATGAGATATGGCTTGACTTTATGGAAAGTTGACATGTCCTGTGACGTGCTGAACTCACTCTAAACGTATTATTAAACTGCTTAAAGTTAGCATTTAACACCATCTAAAATCTATCTAAATGATTTTTAACAGCATTACGTTTTTATGACCTAATATAAAATAGAATATTTGTACTTTTAAAATGTTAATTTGTTTCACTGCAGGGATGTTTAAAATGAGCAAGTGAAGGAAAAAAAGGTGATTTAACACCTTCCCAAGTCAAGTCTTGTCTATAGAAAAAGTCCATGTTATATGTCAACTTTCCATATGCCTTAGATCTTGGCATTAGCATTGGAGTTTTATCTGAGTTGTACAAACAAAGTTGTGATGCACTGTGTGTTTAACAGATCCGGCTGTTGCTCATTGAGACGACATACTTCCTTATATCCCCATATACGGAATCTCAATCTATGGAATGTAAGGAAGTGTGTGGCCTCAGAGAGACTTTATCATCACCATCCACACAGCACCTGAAAACTGCAAGACAATATAAAACTATAAAACTGAATTATATTACGCATTACGTGCTCGTAGAGAACATTAGCATCCATCTTAATGAACATTTGCACAAATGCATATTTAATGATTATATATATTAACTAAAGAGTTCATTTGTTATATATATATATATATATATATATATATATATATACACAAAGAAATAAAAAAACATTAAGATAATTTGTTAATTTGATAAGTTAATTTGTTTTATAACTGTTATACTTTGTTAATTACTTTAAATAAATTTAAATGTATAGTAAAATAAAATATAATTTAATACATTTAATTTTATATGAAAACTTAAACAAATTGTGTTATAGCAGAAATAAAAAACAATAAGATTAACAAATTAACTATAACTTTGTTATATAAAAATAAATGTTATATGTATAAAATATTAAAACGATAATTTTATAGATGTATTATTATAAACGTATATAATCTTTATTTGTATATTTTTTTAAATAAAACATTAATATAAAAAAATAAAAGGAAGAAATAAGAATTAATATTTGTTCAATTTATTTAAAATAATTTATTTTCAAAAGAACCTCAAATATCATCTTGGTTGATTTAGCGTTTTTCATCCAGTTGGGCAATACAACGGTGGAACAAATACTGAATATTATAGGAAAATCTTAATGTTAGATATGGAGATTTTCCAAGGATTGAGCATTTTATTTGAAACTGCCCCTGGTTTAGGAAGTTTGACATGTTCTGTTTTAAAGTATGAATTAGGATCTTCTTAACAACCTAGCAAATAAGGTTACAAATGACTTTATAAAGGTTATGTCAAAGTCAAGCACAGGCACCATTGTTAAACATGTTGATGTTCCTGAGCTCCTCCATGATGACATGAATACTGTAGGGCTCTGAGTGACAGAGCACAGCTGCTGTTGGACAGGTGGAGAAGAGCTAATTCTGACCTGACACCCCAGAATGAGGACATACCAGCACATCCATGTACTCTCTGTGTCATCATCCTGCAGGAGGGAGATCATGACGTGGATGGACGTCTTCTGCTGGCATGATCCTGCATGCAAAGCACAAAAGTTAGATCTGAGAATAATCCGATGACTGGATAATTGCCTGTGTAAAATGTTGATGTGTGAATGACACGAGTAAAAATCGATGCTTCTCCTCCTCACCTCTATAAATATGATGTATTAAGCTGGAAACTCGTCGGTCCTCAGAAACACGTCTTAGTTGCTGGTAAAACGGAACCAAGTCAGGTGTTTGAGAGAGGTTTGGTCCCTTTCAACCAGCTACTGCGCCGTGAATTCAACCAGCAACAGCAACAAGAAAAAAAAACCAGATGGATTTGCATCCAAAATATCATAATATGAAAACGTATCTTAAATATGTGCTTAATACATAACTGCCAATTTAACCTATATCACAAAAACACTTTGTGTATTATTATTATGTTTAATACCAATGATATGAAATATGTGCAGTATTTCAGTTCTGCCCTCTACAGGAAAGAACAGGTGAATTTTCATCAGCCAAATGTTTCTTTATTATAGATGTTTTCTAAATGCGTTAACATAAATCCAGTAACTTTTTTTTTCAAACCAGTCCTGTGTTTTCCATCTTGTGTCTTGTAATATGAGCACATTTTGATAAAAAATTTAAAATAAAAACTAGCATTTGTCTTTATTCTTTCTCTAGTCTTTCAGTGTTTGTTGCATACATTTCAGTTGCATGTATGCCATACATTTATTTAAAATACATTTCTTGAACATATGCTAGTGTTTTAAAATACTTTATCACTTTATATATTTTGTTGAAAATTTTAAAATGCCAACCCTATTACATGGTTTTGTAAAGGAAACATGAGCATATACCAGCATTATATTCTCCATCTAAAAGGCATCTTGTAGTTTTATTTTAAAGGGACACCATATTATTTTTCTGAATTGAATTTAAATTGAATCTCATTTTGATTAACTGTTATCGATTCTTAAATCCAAAGCAATTCATCGATCAGGCTATTTTGTTAAGTTGAGGAATGAACAAAATGTTTGTAACACTGTCGAGGAGAAAGGTTTTTATAACAGCATTGTTTGAAGCTTTAACATTTTTTTTATATTCTTAATTAAAATCAGCATTTCAAGTAATTATTCTTCAAAGTTTTTTTTTACTGTCAACCTTGAATTATTACAAAATGTCGCACTCCAAACCCCCCTCCCCCAATTAAATGTTAAACCTTTACCAAAAATGATTTTATAATGTCTAAAATTGAATGCATACTGAAGCAACTAAACCCAGGGGAACAGTTCATTTGCTCCAAATAGAGCCATAAGGCCATCTAGTGGTAGGACTCCTCTTTTTTTTTACCCCACGAGACACCCAAGTTTAAGCATGTAATGGCGTTATTTTGTAAATTAAGTAAAAGGACGTGAAGAATGTGCTTAAATTATATTATTAAATTAAAGATACAATATAGCCAGTTAATACAAGCCAGTTAAAACAATCATAAAAAATAACAATCTGCACAAAAATCGCATTACGAATATAAAAATGAAATGACAAGTGATATTTCTGAACAAGAAAAATACACAACCAAGTATAATTTTAGGGCTTGAATGATTTGTTGATGATACGTGATACGTAAGTTACAAGTCAACAAAAATATTGAGTGAATATTAAGTGTTTTTGGCTCATTATCTTGGCCAAGGGCACACGTTGAACCAAACGTGAAGACCATGTGAACCAAAAGAGCAACTTAATATCAGTGCAGAGACAGAGATGCCAACCGCAAACAGTTCAGCTAAATCAATTCTTTCCCGTGTGACTTCCCTCACAGTAACGTACGTTAGGCCCAACTAACATGACTTCTACAATTGTCAATTGGTTGATATTTCATCATCACCATCCTATAATTAACAATAAGCTTTGTTAGTTTTGATATGTAGCCAGGTCTCAGCTTTAAATGTATCTTTTGTATTATGAAATTAAAACAATAATTACCGTTTTGGCGCTCTTTTATGGCCGAAACCACAGCGTGGTGTGACGTGACACACCGCTGTTACCTGTCGGGTGGGTCCTCCTCGAAATTAGGACCCCAAGCAATTACATTCAATAGGCACCCTCTTTCGCGCCTGTTTACAAATCCTCCAAAAGTATATGATAAATGCTGTTAGAACTATATTATAAGGACCATTAATGTAGGCTACCATTCGTCTCTTCCGCTTTAGGCTACTACTAGTTACAGCACGAAATTAAAATGAGTGAGAGCTATGAAGAAAGGAGCAGTATAACTTAACAAAATCCATTTATGACAGACACTATTTAAACGTTGATATTTCAAAAAACAAATAGAAACATAATTGTGATTCAAAAGTTATTAAAGCAATATTTGTCTAAAAATGTAATTTTGTGTAATTGAAAGTAGCCTAAAGCAAACAGTTAATTTGAACCTAATGTAAGCTACCAACAGGTATTTCCTATAAAGTTAACAGCATTAGTTGAGACTGAGATTTTTTTTTCCTTGAGAATATTTTCCATGTAACTGACTGGCCCCAATTAATTGATACTGAATCGAATCGCAAGCTTGTGAATCGATATTGAATCAAAATCGTGATATGTGTCTCAATACCCAGCCCTAGTATCCAGTATATGACCACCAACTCTTTTTACTTTTCCTAACTGTTTTGCATTTGTTAAGAAAAGCTGCAGAATCACAAGCTGGAATTATATGTAAACTAGTGATACATTGAAAAAATATATATATATATATATATATATATATATATATATATATATATATATATATATATATATATATATATATATATATATATATATATATGGGCTGGACCAGAATATTCAAATATTCGAATTTCGTCGGTGGGTTGGTATTCGATTTTGAAAATGTGACATTCGAATAATCGTTTTTTTTTTATAATTTATTTTTGCACACCTGGCATCCCACTTAAAATGTTCTCATTCGCACTTGAATATGTTTTACAGTTTAAAATCTGGTGAAATAATACTTAACATAAAACTTCCTTATAGCTAATTTATAAATATATTTGCTTCTTCTTGGACTACTAAAAGTGTTCCTGCATCGGGAGCATTCTCTGGCTAGAGCGCAGAGCAGCGCAGAAAACAGCGGAGTTTGTGTGGACAGAAGTGCATGCCTGCAATTGTACGTATTTTGGGTTAAGCTGCATGGCTTTGACATTGTGGAAAATAGAATAATAGAAAGGAAATGTATTATCCTTTTTATCCGTTATTATCAATCTAAATGAATCTACTGCGAGACTTTGAGATTTTACTGGGACCTCACGTCACAATTTCGATTAATTGGAATGTTGTATTACTTGGCCCGCCCTGCCCGCCGATCCGCACATCACTATCGGCAAATGGTCACTATGGTTAGAGAATGGACACGGGAACCCGCAACAGAACGGTTACGATGGGAAAAGGGTATCTGAGCATTTGTTTGAGTTTTGTCGAGAGCCGGAGGCGGCAAGAAATTTGATGGACGCGGCCTGTGTGTGTATTTTATATCACTAATGCAGTGTCCGTTCTCGGAGCATATTCCCTGCACGCGTGAGGCGCGCGTGAGCCGCTTCTGTATTTAAATCTACCCTACTTTGTCAGTTATTTGTTAGTCAGTTATAAGTTAACAGACTTGTGTCTGTGTGTGTTTTGCAGTGTCCGTTCTCGGAGCATACGTTCTGCTCGTGTGAGGCGCGCGCGCTTCCCGCTCGCGCTGTTCTGTAGTTTATTAAAAGTTTATTAATTCTGAACGTGTTGCGTCTCGCCTGTCTATATATATTGCACCATATAGAGATTCTGAAGCTTCGAATATTCGATGTTCATTACTACCGAAGCTTCGAAGCTCAAAAAATGGTATTCGGACCAGCCCTAATATATATATATATATATATATATATCAGCATTGTTAGAACTCTGCTTGTCCAATCCAATTAGTGCACATTAATTAAAATGTTGTACTAAATATTTATTGTTCGAAACTCCAATGTTGTTCCATTTGTTGTTACAAATGTCTTAACTCAGCTATTTTAGTAAAAAGTAATAAACATCTTTATTATGAAACCAAAGGCCACTTGACAGTTCTTCAGACCAACAATTTGTGTACAAAAATTAGAAAGCTAATGAAACCCACAAAAATACAGTACATAAATAATCATATTACACTATATGGCAAACCAAATGTCATTGGTTTCAGTGCTGTGCTTCTATTTCACTAATTCCCTGATTGCACTGAACTCTTGCGGTGTTTTTCAGTGACTGTGCCAGTTCAGTAACAGAGCAACGTTGAACAAAAGGGAGGACCAATTAATATCCTATATGTATCAAAGTGACTGTGTACAAAATGTTTAAATGCTTGTTTTGAATGTGATTTGTTCGATGTGTTTCAATAAAGAGATGATAAATGTGTGGTCCCCTCCTTCTTACTCATGAACTGGTTTGCACAACCAAAAGAAAAAAGCAAAACAGGGTCTTTCCCACTAAATGTGTGAAAAAAAATAAAAAACCTTTACAGGTTTCCATGATAATCTCACAGTAGGCATCACACTTTATCTAAATAAAACTGAAGGAAATATTTTAAAGTCAAACAAAAGACCCACTAATGCAAACCCACATCTCATGAAAGGTTCGAGTCATTTTCAACACACACTCACACACACAAAATGCATAAAGAAATGAGGCCTATTTTAGGCCTTGTTTTTTTTTTGTTTTGTTTTTTGCATTGTGACAATTTCAAGACAGTAAATCATTTATTCTGTAATGCACTAAAAATCACTTACTGTAATACAGTAATAAAAATAAAGGGATAGAACATATAATACCACAATATATACAATAACTGTACAATTTATATACTTTTTTAATATTACAGTAATGAACATTGTAGAGGGGGACAGTAATGTCACAATGCAAAAAAAGAATACCTTCATATTCTTCATGCAAAACATTCCCTTGATTATGATTTTGTGGTTCGAATACGACACTAGCGTTTCTGAACAGTTTTCGTGAGACTCACTCATATGAGTCCCTCTAATGCCCTGGAAAAACGATGAGTGTGCTGAAGGCGGAGGAAACCCCCGATCAGTGCAGCATTTTGCAGTGGCACCCGGAAAATTCATGTACAGTAAATGAGGGAAGGAGGTGCAGCACCTCCTCAAGACAAGGCAACATCACTGTCATTGTGCATAAGTGAACATACAGTAGCAGCCAGACATCTTCAGTGTCATCGAATCCCTCATGAAACAACTACAGCTGCTGACTCGTTGGCTTTATTTAAGTTCTTTCATTCAGCAATTCAACTAGAATCCAAAACAGCAGAGGTGTAAATTATGGTCCCCCTAAAAGGACATGGTCACTGGGAGGAAAAATTATATTGCAATGTATTTGCTTTCTCTTGCAAAACTTTTTGCGTTCTCTGGCGAAACATTGCTTTTCTTGGGGGAACGGAAACATTTTTGCAGGGGAAAGCAAAGCATTGCAAGACAAAGCAAAAGAAGTCGAAATATACGTTTTCCTCCCATCTCAAATTTATTTATGTCCCTTTAGGAGCTCTGTAGTGAATCTCACAAAACGCATCAAGAATATCTGCTCATAAATTCAAAAGAAAAAATTTAAAAGTTCTATTTTGCATTAAAGAAAACGTTTGGTTTTAGGATTTATTATAACATTTTTATGACAGCAAAGAAACAAAATCTTTCTCATTACTGTATTGTGAAAAAAACTATGTTATGCTGTGCTGAAATTTTCAGCAATTTATTTTTAAATTAGTTGTTTTACTGCAATGCAGCAACTACAAAAAACAATACATTACAATTTTTTTAAATGTAATAAATGTAAATAACAATTAAAAAATAGTCTAAAATATATTTTCACAATGCAGGCCTCATTTTCTTTATGCAAAATATGTGTAACACTTTACAATAAGAATTCATTTGTTAACATTAGTTAATTATATTAGTAAACAAACAATACTTATACAGCTTATGAATCTTAAAAGGGTTAGTTCACTCAAAAATGAAAATTAAGTCATTAATTAATCAACCCATGCCAACCCAGTAAGAGCTTCGTTCATCTTCGGAACACAATGAGGATATTTTTGATTAAATTTGAGAGCTGGATCACTGCTACATAGGCTCCCTAAGGGATTGAAACTTGACGGCCCAGAAAGTCATTGAAAAAATGTTTAAATGTGACTACAGTGACTCAAGTATAAGTTTATCAAGCGATGAGGATACTTTTTGTGCAAAAAAAATAAAAAATAAAAAAATACGACTTTATTCGACTATTCCTTTTCTTCCTTGTAGGCCTGAGACGAGACTTCAAGAGATTTCCACGACGCATGTGCGAGAACTGCGATCTAACTCTACTCCTTGTTCAGTTCTCGCGCATGTGTCATGGAAATCTCTTGAACTCTCGTCTCAGGCCCAGAAGGAATAAAAGGAATAGTCGAATAAAGTCATTATTTTTGTTTGTTTGTTTTTTTGCACAAAAAGTATTCTTGTCTCTTGATAAACTTGTAGTTGAACCACTGTAGTCACATGGAATATTTAAACATTTTCTTAAATGACTTCAAGTTTCGATCCCTTAGGGTGCCTATGTGGTAGTGACCCAGCACTCAAATTTAAACAAAAATATCTTAATTTGTGTTCCGAAGATGAACGATCTTCTTACGGGGTTGGTACAGCATGGGGGTGAGTAATTAAAGACTTAATTTTCATTTTTTAGTGAACTATCACTTTAAATAATGTTATTAAAATGAAAAGTGGTATTCGTTAACATTAGTTAATGCACTGTGAACTAACATGAACAATTATATTTTCATCATCTAACATCAACAAAGGTTGATAGATGTTGTAAAAGCATATTTTTCGTAGAGTTAGTTCATGTAAACTAATGCATTAACTAATGTAAACAAATGAGACCTTATTGTAATGTGTTACCAAAATATGATTTCTTCTTTGTCCTTTTGTTGTTTTTGTGAAATTCACTCACAGTGGTGCATAAATGTGCCCTTTGAGTTTGAGATGACGGTCTTAAAGAACAAACCTGTGATTCTGTGTTCAGCTGCTGTAAACAGTTCGACCAAATACAAAATACAATCAAATTCCATGTGAAAAACAAAACAAAAAACACCCATCAAACCGGCCATCTCGCGATTCCTCTGATAAAAATAAGGCAACTGGGGTTAGACATCAACAGAGCGATCCCGCTACATTTCTCCTTCCTCGTCCTCTTCCTCTTCTCCGGTAGCTGCATCTTGAGCCACCCTTCGGCGGAGTGGCCGTGCTTCTTCTGGTGGCGTTTGTAATTGTCCCAGTGTCCTGTGGTGTAGCCGCAATCCTGGCATTTAAAGGGCTTCTCGCCGGTGTGCCGCAGCATGTGGCGTTTCAGGTTCATGCTCTGGTTGCAGCTGTAACTGCACACGCTGCACTGGAACGGCTTGGCGCCCGAGTGGATGCGCTCCGTGCCGTTTGAGATTGGCCAAGTTCCCGCAGGCGTAGTCGCACGCGTGGCATTTGTACGGCTCTCGCCGCGTGTGTACGCGGTGGTGCCGCTTGAGGTTGTCGAAGTGGGCGGACGCGTGAGTTGCACTGCGGGCACTTGTAGGGCTTCTCGCCGCTGTGAGTCTTCATGTGGCGGGCGAGATGGTTGGGGTACTGTGTGAACGAACGGACACGACGTGCACGAGAGTACAGCTTGTCGTCTTTCTCCGGGCTGGCGGGCGAGCTTTTGGACAACATGTCTAATGTGCATTTGCTGCAGATCTGCGCCGTCGCGCGCCTCCTCGTCCTCCAGCACCGCGCCGCACACGCGACACGTGAAGGGGAATAGCAGCTCGGGAAGAGGGTCCGACTCTTTGGCCAAACTCTCGGTGTGCAGCAGGGCGGGAGGATGGCGGTCCGTCGTAGGGTGTCGTAGCTTTGGAGGAAGTCGGAGTCGTTGCTGATGTGCAGAGTGAGGTCAGACACCACCGATTCTGAAAGAAAAGGAAAAACAAACAAAAAGCTGAAGGGCTATTTTCCTCTTTTGAGCAAACCCAGTTTTAGGAACCTAACACTTTCTACTTCCCTTTGCTTCACACTTCACTTCCTCTTTTTTTCATGAAGTGTTCAAAGTGCAACGTATTGTAAGCAAGTGCAAATACACCAGCAAGAAACCTGCCGTTTTGAAGGGAACAGGTGCTTCTTTGTTCACTTTGAAACACTCAAAAGACGTCAGACCAGCAGAGATGTTTCCTCAAGGAATCTGTACTCCTGTTTAGTACTGCTAATCGAATAAAGGCAAATAACTGAGAGGTTTAAGTTAACAAGAAATGGCATTCATAACCCATTTTACTTCTGTAATATGACACATCTGTGAGGGAAATAAGAAAAAAATATTAGGCCGTCTGTCCACCAAAGCGATTTTCCACGCACCTGGCATATGTTTTCAATTGTTTTCAATGGGAGCGCCGCATTTTTTAAACGCCATGGAGCGTAACGAGGCGCTGAACGTTTTTTTCACGCTGAAGCGTCTGAGCACCCAGCGTTTTTTACTGGTCGCCGAGAGTAAAAAAAAACAATTTATATAGAGACATGGCACTTCCTAAATCCTCAATACAACTATATAGGGAAAACCCGTAACGCCAAAGATGGCGGTTGTATGCACATGCCCCGCCTCTCCCGCTGGAAAGCCAATCGTCTGCTTTTAAGAGTCAGGAAACATTTAAGCCTATCGTCTGGATCCACTGACGCACACACACATTTGATATTTGCGACAGCGGAGACAAGAACCCTTGCGCATGCGTAGTAAAAGTATAGCCTGTGGGGAAAGGGCGTTTTAAACCTTATTTTGGGGCTAAGTCATCAAACACTTTCAGCGATTTTTGTCATAATGTACTGCTGTTTCTATACATGCAGATTTTATGTCCCGATTGAATGACTCTCTGCCCATTCATTTAGATAGGAGCCTGGTCTTGTTAGTCCGAAATAGCTGCCCAGAGGCATTGCCAAGATGGCGGCCGAGTGGCATGACTTGCCTAAAAGGACTTTGATAAAAAGCAGCGCTCAACACTGTCACTTCTTACCCAGTCATCCAATCACAGTGGAGGACGGGTGGGACAAATACCACACCGACCACCTGTCACAACATTCTTTCTGTACAACGAGCTAACCGAAACAAAATGGATGAAAATATTTTTTTTTGTATGAAACAAATTATCTGCGAAATCAGTTACAAGTAAACTGTGCTGCGGATATTCTCCATCATAGCTGCCAAAATGCTCTCTAAGCGCCCAAAGCACGGCGTCTTCAGCAGAGAGTGTAGAGTTTTCAGCTGGCTAAAAACCGCTTTGGTGGACAAACGGGCCTAAGGGTCATACTTTTTATCCATCAGCAATTGACAGGAAAAGTGTGTTTCAAATCAGATCTGAAAATGAGTTTGCAGTGGATTGTGGGGCATCTGTTCTGCTTCCTGGAACACTGCACACACATTTGTGTAGGTTTTAAACCGGGACTGAGAGTCAGTTTCATCCTCCAGAGAATCTCCATATATGCCAGTGCTAACGCTTCTTGTTCGCATCTGTCCTTATTTAACATTATTATAACTAGTATTTTGCTAGTATTTTTTTGGCAGTTATATGTGTATTATGGAAGGTCAGTAAAAGTGAGAGGGGAACAGGATCAGGAAAGGACCAAAAGCTGTGACTGGAACTCAAATTTGGGTAAGTGCAAATTTTATGATAAAATAAAAATTGTCATTTTAAAAGATGATTAAAAAAAAAGCTCCATGTTTACAGTGCTTGTTTATAGGGCTGCACAATTTCTCTTTAAAGGATGTGATTGTACTATAATATTTTAATAATACTATTAAAATCAAACATATAACATTAGGTGCATTCCATTCCAACCGTAAGTGGACTGCGAAGTGGACGTCACAGGGTTTTTCCCATCTTAAGTGAGATTCCAATTCAAAGGAAACAAACATGCTCAGTTCGAAGGGCAGCGACATAGGGAATAAGGGAACATCTAATCATCACTTCACAGGAAGTCAGTGAAGTCCACTTCAACTGATATACCGTGTTCAGGGAGTTTGGAGCAGTGAACACTTGTGTAGGGAGTAGGGACCCTGTCAAATGGAACGCACCTATTATTATTATCATATATTTCAAATGTTTAATTTTGATAGTATTTTTTTCTGAAGAAAGACAAACATAGAGGTGCTTTTCCCCATTTTTTAACTGTCACCGTTGGCATATAATGTGACACAGATTGCTAAAGTAAACAGATTTTACTAATAGACCAACCAATTTCCACATACAAATAAAATAATGATGCTGATGCTCAGGTGAAAATTGTCATCACAATTTCGGTTTTACTTCCGATTATTCATGCAGCCCTAACGTGCACTGCCGAATCATTCACAATAACAGCAGAAGCATTCATTAAGTAAAAACAACGTGGTGGATTAAACAAATACCTTCCGTTAAGGCTGTAGATTTGTCCTCCTTGTGGCTCATCATGTGCTTCTTTAAAGAGTGGCTGTTGTTCCCACGGAAATCACACTCGCCACAGTTGAGCTCTTTCTCCTGCGTGTGCATCCGCTGGTGTCTCTTCAGGTTGCCCAGAGAGTTGCACGCGAACGTGCAGAACTCACATTTGTACGGCTTTCGCCGTGTGTGTGCGGACGTGCTCTGCAGGTTCACCAGCTGGGCGGAGGCGTACGAGCAGTGCTGGCACTGGTACGGCTTCTCGCCGTTGTGTGTTTTCATGTGCCGCTTCAAGTGATTAGAGTAACGTGAGCTGAAACTGCACAGTTTGCACGCATATGTTTTACTCGCGCTTTCATCGGTCGTGAGATCTCCCCGGGTGGATCCTCCCCTGCGCGCTGTGGGCCGGGTGGGCCTCCTCTACGGCTTGTCCTGGCGGTCGGCGTCTCCCCCTCGGCTCCGCACTGGAGGCAGTGCAGGGTGAGGTCCAGCGTCCCGCTCAGGGGGTCGGCGAGCAGCTGCCCGCACTGCCTGCAGGAGAGGTACGGTGTGAACGTGGCGTCGAGGGCCCATCTCCTCACGGTCGCTCTCTGTGTCTCGCGGGTCCTCGAAGTCGCTCTCGATGCCGAGACGGTTGTAGCTGGAGCAGTCCTCGTCCGCTGAAGCCGTACACCGGCATTTCCATGTCAGCAGTGACGGAGTCTGTCGGGGAGATCACAAGATGCTGTGTTATGCAGTGCTTTTTTCAGTGGGAAGTTGAGGCAAAACATATCAAAGGTTTCATGCTTTCAAAGATATATTAATAATATTACATAATTAGTGCTGGCCAATGATTAATTCGCATCCAAAATAAAAGTTTGTGTTTACATAATATATGTGTGTGTACTGTGTATAATTATTTTGTGTATATAAATACACACATATGCGTGTATATATATTTAAGAAACAAAAAATTATTTATATTTATATATAATATAAATTATGTATAAATATACCGTATATACATGCAAATATTTCTTAAATATATACATGCATACGTGTGTATTTATACATAAAAATAATTATACAAACACATATATTATGTAAACACAAACTTTTATATTGGATGCGATTAATCGTGATTTATCGTTGCCCAGCACTAAATATAATGTTATAATAATAATAGTAATAAAATATTATATTAATGAATTAATAATAATAATAAAAACACAATTTAGTTTGGAATAAAGAATAGAATAGTATAGCAAAATACAGAACACTAGTATATAGATGAACTTAGATGAACTATAAGCTGCAATAATTCATTTTATGAGGTGTTTATTAATAACAAAATTACAGTAAAGTAGAGCTGCAAGATTCCAGATAAATCGAGAATTTTTTTTTTTTTTCAAATACAGATCATCAAATTTGATAAAACGTTAATTGCTACAGTCTATTTAAAAAGCTTAATTAATCTGAGTTAAGAAAGAATGATTCAATGACTCTTAAATTCTTCACTTGTTTCATTACTGGATAAATCAGAGTTTTTGAACGAATATCTTGAATAAATGATTCAAAGACAAATACATGTTTTCAACGGTATATGTAATCGTTATTTGAAGCGCCAAGTTACTTTCAAAAATTGATTCACTATTGTAGATATCAGTGTTTTTATCTGAACTATAAACTTGTATACCAGTACGTCTGTCATAATATGAATATTTGTAACACAGAAATCACAATGTGTGTTTTAAAAGACTTGCTTGTGAAGCTGTTTCATACCCATACATGATTACTGCACTCTCTAGGTCAGCAGTGCCAACACAGATTTGAAAGAAGATATTTTGAAAATTGACGGTAATCAAACAGTTGAAGGACCCCATTGACTTCAATAGTATAGAAAAAAATGGAGGTCCATCAACTGTTTGGTTATTCTTCAAAATAATCGACATTCTTCAAAAAATCTTTGTGTCCAGCAGAAAAAAGAAATTCATTCAGGTTTGGAACAACTTGAGGGTGAGTAAATGATGACAATTTACATTTTTGGGTGAACTAACTAGGGCCCTATGAAATCCGTTTTATTTTTCCTCGAATTCTGTTTTTTCCATTTTAATTTTTAGGAATTCATTTTATAATCTTGACTGTTATTTTAGTCGTAAAAAGAGTATGCTTTTAAAGTTAAAGTTTTCCGCGTTAACACTAGATTCTGCGTTAATTTGCCAATTCCGAATTCCGTGATCGCAGAAATCATAGGGCCCTAACTAACCCTTTAATCTGGCAAGTGCTTGGCTGAACTATGGAATAGTACCGCAAAGTAAATACTGTAATTTATTCATGTACATCGCTGACCTGAGTCTCTCAAAACCAACAATCCTGTAGTCATTTTCTCCAAAGCCCAGCTCCTGTCCAAGGAGGAAGTCACTCTCCAGGACGAGGTTTTCCTGATTGCAAACCCCTGCACCATCTTCAGCTCCCACTGCAAAAAAATCACAGCCATTTACCATGCTGGAATCAATCCGATAATCACATCACTCTTAAACACTGTTCATTGAAAGTATTCATTTTGAGATTCTCAGTATTGAGAAAATAACCATGTCCACTTTGATGACTCCTGTGTCATAGTCCACTAAACCTACTAGCAAAGTGTACTGTACTAGCATAGTGTCAATGCACACATTTGGTTCCTGAAAAGTTTTAGTTGATTTTTCAGACTTTCAGAGTAAATATTAAATATTAATTTAACCATTATATATTGTATGTCATTTAGCAGCAGTTTTATCTTGGACATCTTTTGATTTTTCGGCATTGGCAATTGAACACTAAATTAAAGAAAGAAATCTGACTAACTGATGGTTAACAACACTAGCTCTGGATAGAGGAAAAAATATGATAGAAATGAATAAAGGAGGAAGGAACAGTGAAGAGACACTAGATAAACAGAGGGAATCGGGTCAGAGATGGGTCAGTCCCGAGTCCCGCAGCAGGAACAGGGGGTCTGTCCAGAGGAAACGGAGTAAGGAAAGAATGACGACAGAAGAAGGGGAAGCCGATATGTTTTCACCTAGATAGAACCGAGCTTGGCAGGTTCTTAAAGACACATAAATCAATATTAAAGAAGAGCTTTTGGAAATAGGCTGGATTCTGCTCACTCAGTCAAGGCATCTCATTTAAAGCTTGAGAGGAACTAAAAGAGCTTTGTTTTCTTAACGGACACAGCAAAAGGAAAGACGTGCTCAAGGTTGAACTTGTGTATATTAATTTAGAAAGAACTGAAAATAAACACTTAGGCTATTTCAACAGAAAGTACTGAAAAAGCAAGTTAACAAGAGCGAAAGTACAGTGAACAAAAAATGAAAACCAGAGTAAAATAAATATAGAAATCAAGGACATGCGACTCAATGACAAAACATATTATCTACTACAACAAAAGTGTTTCATGAACACATTGTGATCTGACATTATTAAATCTAAATGTGTGTCAATTACAACTATAATGTGATGAAAACAACATTATGAGAAAGCATTATGGTCAAATAGTCAATTTATTGTAGACTATGTCATGGTTGTCTATGTGAATAGTTATAGTTTCAAATAAATAGATATACACAGACAACATTTTTATGCTCTTGTTGATTTTTTTTTTCAACAGAAATAATCACAATCACACTGATTTCAACAGTAAAATAAAAGAAAATCAGGCATTATTTTCAAGAAATAACAAAATATAGTCAAACTGTGAATTAAGGTGAAATCAAGGGAGATAGAAGTCCAGACTTACATTTGACAGGCTGTGGGTTGGACTGTTTTCTTCTGGGCATTTTTCTTAATGTGTCTGTTAATAATCAGCAGTTCCCTGTTGAGCTGGTCTTCATCACAATCACCTTCCTCTTCCTCATTTTTCTCTTCCTCCCCCGAACAAAGAGTTCCTCAATTCTCCCATAAACCCCGAATTAAACACCATTATCACGTATGTATCCCCAAAAATCATATTCAAACAGCCAAACAACAGAAACTCTTGTTATTATTTATGTTAGCTTGAGCTAAAATTAAACTACATGCATAATACACAGACAGGACAGCAGAAACACTGTCATTTACGAATATATGACCCTCACATCGCAAGGCTGACGTCTGTAGCCTGATTTTAATCCACGTCGATAAAAGAAAATTTATATTTTGGATGTAATTTGTGTTTATCCTGATTCCAGTCGAATGCTAACTAGCATGACTAGCTAGCCAAAAAAGAGAACATACAATAAAAGTCCAGTGTTTATAACCACTGGACAGCCAGCAGCGGGAACATCAACGTCTCTCCATGAGGATTTATTCGTCCACGTCAATTGTTATCCCAGTAAACTGACTCCATGAGTTGAAGAAGTGAAAGTGTCCAAGTTTCATTGCTGCTGCTGGTGTTGTGATGGGAATGTGCAGCACAGGAAGTGATTGAAAGAGTTCAGTGTGAAACAGAGAAACCGCGACATCTATTGGAAGACAAGAGTATATGTTGAGTATGTGTTGAGGTATATGTTGGTATATATAAGGATTATTAGGAACACCATAATAATACTGTGTTTGACCCCTTTCACCTTCAGAGCTGCCTTAATTCTATGTAGCATTGATTTAAAAAGGTGCTGAAAGCATTCTTTAGAAATGTTGGCCCATATTGATAGGATAGCATCTTGCAGTGGATGGAGATTTGTGGGATGCACATCCAGGGCATCGAAGCTCCCATTCCACCACATCCCAAATATGCTCTATTGGGTTGAAATCTGGTGACTGTGGGGCCATTTTAATACAGTGAACTCATTGTCATGTTCAAGAAACCAATTTGAAATGATTCAAGCTTTGTGACATGGTGCATTATCCTGCTGGAAATAGCCATCAGAGGATGGGTACATGGTGGCCATAAAGGGATGGACATGGTCAGAAACAATGCTCAGGTAGGCCGCATTTAAACGATGCCCAAATGAAACTAAGGGGCCTAAAGTGTGCCAAGAAAACATTCCCCACACCATTACACCACCACCACCAGCCTGCACAGTGGTAACAAGGCATGATGGATCCATGTTCTCTTTCTGTTCACGCCAAATTCTAGCATCTGAATGTTTCAACAGAAATCTGAGACTCATCAGACCAGGCATTATTTTTCCAGTCTTCAACTGTTGGTGAGCTCTTGCAAATTGAAGTCTCTTTTTCCTATTTGTAGTGGAGATGAGTGGTACCCGGTGGGGTCTTCTGCAGTTGTAGCCCATCTGTCTCAAGGTTGTGCGTGTTGTGGCTTCACAAATGCTTTGCTTAATACCTCAGGTTTGTAACAAGTGGTTATTTCAGTCAAAGTTGCTCTTGTATCAGCTTGAATCAGTCGGCCCATTCTCCTCTGACCTCTAGCATCAACAAGACATTTTTGCCCACAGGACTGCCGCATACTGGATGTTTTTCCCTTTTCACACCATTGGTGAAATGGTTGTGTGTGAAAATCCCAGTAACTGAGCAGATTGTGAAACACTCAGACCGGCCAGTCTGACACCAACAACCCATGCTCAAAATTGCTTAATTCATCTTTCTTTCCCATTCTGACATTCAGTTTGGAGTTCAGGAGATTGTCTTGACCAGGACCACACCCTAAATGCATTGAAGCAACTGCCATGTGGTTTGGTTGATTAGATAATTGCATTAATTGGGAAATTGAACAGGTGTTCCTAATAATCCTTTAGGTGAGTATATATATATATATATATATATATATATATATATATATATATATATATATACAGCCTGTTCTCATGTAAAATGCGTCTCCATAACACGCATGTGTATTGTCGTGAATATATACGCAAAATGAGTTTTTACGTGCATATAAGACGCAGTTTTTCGCATGCAATTGATATGCAGTTAATTTGCGTATAATACACACGCACCCCAAACCACTAATTCTAGCCAAACGTATAATACACACGCACCCCACACCTAAACTTAACCTAACCAACCAATACGATCATATGCACGTAAAAACTCACTTTAGCGTATATATATTACACGACAATACACATGCGTGCTATAACGACGCATTTCGTGTGATCGGGTTTGTATATATATATATATATATATATATATATATATATATATATATATATATATATATATATATATCAACCCGATCACACTAAATGCGTCTTTATAGCACGCATGTGTATTGTCGTGTAATATATATACGCTAAAGTGAGTTTTTACGTTTTTACAATAAAGGTGAAATTTATGAAAAATAAGACTTTTAAAAAGAAAAACCACGGATACATGCTATATATATTTATATATATATATATATATATATATATATATATATATATATATATATATATATATATATATATATATATATATATATATATATATATATATATATATATATATATATATATGATTTAAAGGTGGGTTTTACTGCTTTGTTTCTTTGCATGATTGTGTTTATGGGGTGCAATATAGCATGTATCCGTGGTTTTTCTTTTTTTAAAAGTCTTATTTTTCATAAATTTCACCTTTATTGTCAGCCGCGCTCTCCTCTGTCCCTGAACGACCGGTTCACTTCCTGATTCTATGAAAACACTCCCTCAGAATGACGTTGTGGGCTCAGATTGGTTCGTTTGGGCCGGTGTGTTGTGATTGGCTAAACTGTCGCTCACGTTGTCCGGAAGGTTAACGCCCATTAGCTTTACGGGAGACGCGAGCTCCGGTCCAGAAGTAAATATATGTCGAGACTGCAGTATCAGTTTGAGGCAGAATCAGACCGAGAAAGCCGCGATGAAGAGAGTCAAACAGAACCTCACCACACACGGCTCTTAATAAAGGTTTCTGAATGATAATTTGCTATATTTTTTAACTTTATGCACGTTTGTTTTACATAATAGCATCTGACTGGCAACAATAGGGAATGCGGAGGTACGTCACGCCGTGTTGCATTATGGGACGTGGGCGCCATCTTTACAGGCACGATCTTTGTTTACCTTCGGGATAATAGTAGGTGTTTGGCTAAAACGAGGCAAATTTGAAGAAGAACGGAAGAAATTGAGATGTTTAAAGAAAGAGAGAAGGGACCCTACCAGGATAAACTAAATGCCACTGCCAAAAAAAACGTAATTTGGACAAACTATCCGCGATAAACAACGTTGTTGCATCTGATTTAGTTTTGGTGTTCGAAGCCTATGCTAAGTTGATTAACGTTACTATTGTACATAAAGTTCAAGCTATTTTACCTGAAAAGTAGCTCTCATAGTTAATGTTAACTTGCTATTTTCAGTCTATATGTTGAGTTTTCATAGGTTGTGCAAGAAAAACAATGTACATTACTTTATAATGCCACAAGATGTGGTAACTTGTTAAATACAACTGTGCCTTATTGTCATCATTTAATGTTGATGACACGTGTAAAAATGAGGGTATTTGGTAGTTTATTTTAAAATAGTTTGATGTATCTTTGCCCATTTATGTGTACTTAAAGGGTCTTTGCGGATGCAATCAGTACAGAAACAGAGAAGTCACTTAATGTATTTATTAAGCAGTTATATAAAACATGATTCACAAACGTTTTAAAGAAAGGCATGTAAAGAGTTGTACAGAATATCAAAGCAAATTGTTAATTGAAAACAAAATAAATATAATTTGATTCTAACTGAAACAATATGCGGTCCTAAGCTTTATCAATCTGCTAACGAGGACTTGAAGCACAAAGCCAACTATCCTCCTGAACTGTCAGTCATCTACTGAATATACAATACACAACCTCTTGCTTTTTACAACTTTCAAACAAAAACACAGTAATTGTCTGTGGAGGACATTAAGTAAAGCTTTTTCCTCACTATTGCATCTTTCCTCATGACTTTTCCTTTCATCCCTATGCGACCGGCTTGCTTCTTCGTCAGTCTCCTCGACCTGCTTCCCTTATTGTTTTTTCCAAAGAAAGAAAGGTGAAAAAACGTATTCCGTTGTTCGGTTTCCTCACTGAACGATCGTGTGACATGCTATGGCAGTTGAACTGAACAACCATATCCCACGTTTTACTACAATCTCGACAGAAAATCCAAACACAGCCTCCAGAACACTGCATCTAAATACAGCGGGATTGGGCGCGAATCTGTAAATATGGCGGCGGACCCATAATGCAGCATGGCGCTGACGGTTGAGACTCCGTATTTCTCCTGATAGCAACTGACTGGCTAATGTTAATACTCAAGCAGCGTCGGGAGGTTTACGTTCTGATGATCAAATTGAAAAATACGTCATAAAACATATTTAACATGAAAGATACATTTACAAACATTAGTACTTATACAAATTCAGGTCCATAATGTTTAGTACGTGTGTTGCCGTTACACAAAATAGCATAACTGCTAGCCCATAAAGCCTATAAAGCCAAGCGCTGCATTTTAAAAATAATAAAAACACAAGGCTACGTCTGGAATTATACATGCAAATACATTTAAAATGATTAAGTCTTAGCCTACTTACAGGTTGTGTCTGGTTGTGTCTGCCTCTTGTTTTAAAGTTGGATCTGCTTCATGTTTAGTAACAGTTTCTTGTTGAATTTTGAACTCGTGTAGATTCTGGAAGCTGTCTCCGTAAATGCTGCAGCACAGAGAGCTAGATTAACGATCGACACTTTCAGGAACATAATCAAACATAAATTGTATCCATTGTTGTCGAAGTACAGCGTCGGTGGGAAGTTCGAACACAGAAGATCTGACATCTGCGTGAACAACAACACACTCGACGAGGAGGTGCTGAAATATGATCATGGCCTTTCCTGCATATTCCGGAGGGAGTGGTTGATGCAAATGTGTGGGTTAGTGATTGTACCATAACCCAGCTGTAGTCTGAAAAATCGAAGTCGTTTTTGTAGGCAATTATACTTCCTGATTTTTAAAAGACAATATCTCTGCTTACACTAAACTTTCAGTGCTGCAACTTTGCAGATACTGTTCATGCACCAACAGCAACATTACACACTATTTAAAATCAAAAAAGTGAAATCGCAGTAAACCCGCCCTTTAATGTAATGTGAAATGTCTGCCTCGATAAGAACCAACAGACAAAACTCATGGTTTTACCATTTTCCGTTTATTGGAAAGTAGGATTGAGAATAAGAATATTAATAAACTTCTCTTCTAACCTTTGCAGTGAAATACAGTATTTAAACTACATTCTTTATCTATTGCCCAAAATACAGTGATATATCGCTAATTTACTGTATATAACTTCGTCAAAACAAGAAGAAAAAAAGTTTTTTTTAACACATTACAATATCAGGGTAGACATATGCTTCTACTAATAGAAACGTTACCAGTTTGGTATAGAAATGCCACACACCAAACCATTTCTATGAACACAGGTGGACTGGTTCCTTATGCAAACCCCTCTGTTGAACAATCAACTCTACAAGGGTCTGAAACATTTAATAACACAGTGCTAATACTTCATTAAAGCACGAACACAAGCCATTGATATACAGTTCATTGTGGTTAGAAACTACTTAACTATACATGTCACTTTTTTGGTCACAAAGAACAGGAAACACGCCCTAC
>JAQIUQ010003856.1:0-185000 GCA_030378365.1 Hybognathus amarus
CACTTGAGTTCAGTTACGTATTGCTGGTTAGATTTAGTACTTGGATCTTGTATTATTCCTGATCCCTGCTGTCTGTGATTTTTGGGTTGTGACCCACCCAGTTGGAAACCACTGATATAGTATAGTTTAAGAAGAATAGTCTAAAGTCTAGACTCAGTGTTTGAGTACAATGGAGGGGACCATCACACACACACACACACACACACACACACACACACACACAGCTCCAGCAGCAGGTGAAGCTGGGTGTGTTTTAAAAGCTTTTTCATCCGTTCACCCTGAATTACCAATTCATTGAGCCCTAACAGTTTTACTGCCTCTGTAAACAGGATAATGACCCCACACACACCTTTAACTCTTCATTGAGTTTCACAGGAACACACACACACACTCACACACACACCTCCAGCCAGCATGGCTCACTCGGTCGTAAAGTTACCCACCATTTGCTACCAGAGCTCTCGGCGTGCCAACAGGTGTTAAGAGAGAGTCATTCATGGGTGAGGTGTTTATAGTCGCTGCTGTAAAACTCCTGCTCCAGGATCAGTTTAATGCTCACTCCTCTTTATTTTATAGATCTCGTTGAGGTTTAGGCAGCTGACCCGGGATCAGTTGTTGTCTAATTACAGGTTGAGACCTCCCCTGTCACTGTGTGCGTATCCTCTGGGTTTAGAGAAAGGCTTTGGTGCTCGCTAAGCCATCACCCTTGGTTACAGGATAGCAATTTGTAATGACTTTGTGGCTTGGCGTCTAAATCCCAGCTGGTAACTCTCCGATTAGCGCATGGGGTTTCCTTTAAGTTTAGGGCTTTATTTGCCAAGATATACAAGGAATTTGTTTGGCTGCATATGCAAACACCCTACAGCCACATAACACAGTTCAACAGAAGAACAAATGCAGCTGAAACCTTTGTGTCCTGTTTTTTTTTCTGTTGCCACTCTTCTGTTTGCTAGTGTTGTAATTGTCGATGTTTGTGGCCCGCAGCACCCGTCCTCTGTGAGGGAGCAGAAGAGGCAGCTGTCCCAGACACGGGACTGACCATCCCTTGCAGGTCAACAACTGGTAAGGGCTGATCACATCAGACAAACACAGCATCAAGTGCAAAAAATACAGATGTGAAAGTATTATTTCTATTGAGGTAAAAGGGTTCTGCATTCTGAGAAGCTTCCCAAGGTCATCAAATAATCTTTTTAGATCTTCTACGTCATGACAGATGTTACAGTATAGCATGCAACATCAATATCAATACTGAGACTAGACATGAAGCGTACTATATTGTGCGTGTATGTGTGTGTGTGTTGTTTGGGGTTTTTGAGAAAAGTTTCTGCATTTCATTGATTACAAATATAGTAAATACAAAGAAAGATATATTACAGTGTATGATAACTGTTTTCTATTTAAATATATTGTCACATATAGCTTAATTTTCAGCATCATTACTCCAGTCGATAGATAGATAGATAGATAAATAGATGGATGGATAGATAGATAGATAGTATAGATGGATAGATAGATAGATACAGATAGATAGAGAGATAGAGAGATAGATAGATAGATAGATAGATAGATAGATAGATAGATAGATGGGTAGATAGATGGGTAGTAATAGATGGGTAGATAGATAGATGGGTAGATAGATAGATGGGTAGATAGATAGATGGGTAGATAGATATGATTGGGTAGAGAGATAGATGGATGGACGGATGGGTAGATAGAGAGATTCAGTGAGAGATAGATAGACAGACGGACGGACAGACAGACGTTTGTATCTATCTACTGTAGATTCATCTGTTGTTTTTGGTGAACTCACAGCTTTGGACATCAGCAGCAATAGATACAGGAAGGGTTTCTCCTCCCTATCAGCTTTACACTGAGAACCATGTCCGGACTCTGCTATGTGTGCACGATTACACGCTGCTAGTTTTAAGCGTTTAGCATTTTTTTTCCATCCACACATTCCTTTAATATTTTGCACACTCCTAGTCGACTCAAGAACCCTATAGGAGTGGAAAACGGCTCTCGATAACCAATGGAGAACGCTTGTTTTTAAGAGTGTGTGTTCTGATCCAGGAAATGACCTGGGGTGTCCGACACCATCATGATTCATCAGAAACATTCTACAAGGACATAAACTCCTGCTTCTGCCATAGTTACTGACAAGTAGAGTTAAACAATGTTGAAGATCTGGACTGGTTTCAGTACAGTCCTTTAATTTGCTGACGCTCTAGTTGTGTACTTTAACACCATATGTGGAATATTCCTTAAGCAACCAAAACAAATATATGAGAATTATTATTTAATTTTTTTTCAAAGGTTTTCATCTTGTACACATATATTTTATATGTATTATATTCCACTGGTATATATTTCAAATATTGATTTTTAATAAAAAATAATGAAAAGCACAATTTAATTGCTTGTAAAAAATATTCTTTAATATTTTAAAATAGTACATTTTGGACTGTGTGTGTGCACAAATGTGATTTCAGTCATGTCAAATCATTTCTTTGACTTTTTTTTGTGCATTTTAATTTCTGGAACATTTTCTCGTCTTTGGCTTTTGCTCATCAGTGTAAACAGTATTTAGACCCCTCAAGAGCCCTTCATAATCAAAACGACAACTAATTAGTATTTTAATAACCGGAGTGAAAATACATTAGGTGCTCTTCAAAGCCCAACACAAACAAAGCACAGAAAGCGATGTGTGTGTGTGCAGCTCGGGTGCACAGAGGAAACAGGTGAGGGAACACGAGGGGTGAAAACGAGCTGCTGTCAAATTAAACAGAAAATTATCACAGGAACAGCTGGACTGGTTTATTTAAACATGGAGACGCACAGGACACACACTCGTAAAGAGGGACACTGTCCTCCCAATGACCTCACAATACAGTGGGACTGAAGAGAAGTACACTTTATGTCTATGCTTTCCAGACAGGAACATTTGCTGTTGAGGTTTAGGTTCAATAGGCTACAAGTTATCACAGGGTGAATTAGTTGTGAACTGGGAGGCCTGCGGAATGTATGGTGGGGTCCAAAAAAGACAACATTGAAAATCTACGTTTTTTTATTCAAGCCATGGAAATTAAGTTTTGAGAATTAAAAATAAATAAATAATCAAAACAAAGAAAAGCAATGACATAAAATAAAGAAATATGTACATTTAGATTTTAAATGTGTTTATTTCTGACAATGAGCATGAAAATTGGCTTTAACTAAAATTGTTTCAATTTAATTTGTTTTTGTTTTACTCAAATAATGCTTACAATATAATTTGCAAATAAATATTTTGTATTAAATAGAAAAAAACAACCCCACAATACAATATTTTTCTTTTGTCAAATCAACTTAAATAATTTTATGTGGTTCAGATAACTCAATATTTTGAGTTTCTAAATAGTAAATCAATCATCCTTGATTGTATTAACTCAATTTTCCATTTCAATGAACTTTAGGATTCAAATGAAAATGAAAATTTAAGGCATCCAGGTTACTTCTTTTTTTAAGTTAAACCAACAATTTTTTTACAGTGATATATTATATATCTATAAGATGCTACACATATATATATATATATATATATATATATATATATATATATATATAATGCTGAATTATTTATAAATGTTTTATTAATTTGATATTGTCACAAACACACACACACATATTAATATATATATATATATTTCAGCATGTTTGTATTTATCACCCAAAAAACTGGTTCTCAGCCAGTTATTCCGTATCTTTTGCTGTAGTGTATTATTCAATTATTACAATTAATGGCAAAACTTGGAAATGTAAACTGATATTTCTCACTTTATTAACTTTACTTAATTCCTTTTTGACAATGAGCATGAAAATTAGAGCATTAACTAAAACTCTTTCACTCAAATTATGCTGATAATATAATTAGCAAATACAATTTTTGTATTAAATTGCTAAAAAAATTCAAATCTTATATAATTTGCAAGTAAATATTTTGTATTAAAATTCAGAATAGAAGTGTTTTCAGTAGTGGACTCTCTGTATAGAGTGAATGTGAGCGTTTAACCCCCCAGACCAGCTCTTCCTATATAAGATGGACGTATATGGCGCAGCAGGTTTGTTCTGTGTGGATTGTGCAGTAAAGGTACTATGTGTTTCTTTGCTCCCTTGTGCACAAGAAGGACCCCCAAATATTTCACTTGCTGCATAGTGTTGTTATGTGTTATGTGTGTGTGTGTGTTTGGAGTGAACAGGCCGAGGCATGAAGCTCGTAAACTTGGTCTTGTGGTGAGAAGAGGGGTTCAGTGAGGGGTCAGCTTTTAGCCCCTGAGAGAGTGGGACGGGCCCGTCCCCGCTGGGGAAACGGCTCTTATCTCTGATTGGTCGCCTAACGGCGGAGTTAGAGAGATGCTCAGCGCTTCAACAACCTGAAAAAAGCGTTTATCGTACCTGGACCCGATCACGCTGCTCTTCCTGTTTATCTCTGTTTTTACTGCTTTGACATCAGTGCTTCTTAAGCTGTGGTGTGCAACGCTACATGGAAAATGTATTAATCTTACAAAATATAGACATTTTAATTGGTACATTCTCACTTCTGCGATGGGAATAATAATGTGCTTGGCTGGATTTATCTTTGATTAAAAATACCAAACAGTAATATTGTGAAATATGTCTACAATTTAAAAGAACTGTTTTTATGTGAATTGAAAAATGTTATTTATTCCTGTGATCAAAGTCTTCAGTGTCACATGATCCTTCAGAAATCACTCTAATATGATGATTTGATGCTCAAGAAACATTTCTGATTATTATCAATGTTGAAAACAGTTGTGCTTCATATTTTTGTGCAAACCAGGATACTTTTTTTGATGATTCTTTGATCAATAGAAAGTTTATCAAATTTCTTTGTTTAATTTAATGCATATTTGTAAAATAAAAATATTAATTTCTTTTAAAAAAACAAAAACAACAACTTTCTGAACAGGTGTATATGATTTGTTTTTTTCTGAAATTGTAGTATTTTTATCCTGTTTTTCCAGTATGAATTTCAGACTTAAAGGAGTAGTTCACTTTAAAAAAAAAACTTTTGCTGATAATTAACTCACCCCATGTTATCCAAGATGTCCAGTGTCTTTCTTTCTTCAGTCGAAAAGAAATTAAGGTTTTTGATGAAAACATTCCAGGATTTTTCTCCATATAATGGATTTCAATGGGAACCAAAGGGTTCAAGGTCCAAAAGAGAGTTTCAGTGCAAACTGTTCAAAGGGCTTTAAACGACTCCAAACGATGAATACGTGTCTTATCAAGCGAAACGATACATTTCGCTTTGCACTGAAACTCTCGTTTGGACCTTGAACCGTTTGGAACCCATTGAAGTCCATTATATGGAGAAAAAATCCTGGAATGTTTTCATCAAAAACCTTAATTTCTTTCGACTGAAGAAAAGAAAGACACAGACATCTTGGATGACATGGGGGTGAGTAAATTATCAGCAAAAGCTTTTTTTTTTAAAGTGAACTACTCCTTTAAGTCTGAAATTTATACTGAAAAACAGGACAAAAATACAGATTTAAAAAAAAAATCATATACACCTGTTCAGAAGTTGTTGTTTTTGTTTTTTTAAGATAAATTAATATTTTTATTTAACAAATATGCATTAAATTAAACAGAAATTTATAAAATATCAGCAAAAGTTGTTTTGAAAAGTGAACTACTCCTTTTAAGACAAGATAAATGTACTTAAAAACAAAATCCGAAAGAAGAATTTACTTTTCTTTTAATCATCAACAAGAGTGCATTAAGAGAATAACACAATTCATCCATTCTCTGAAATGAGTCCTTATTTCTTACTTCAGTGAATGCATCTTTGTTGCAATATTGTTGTGAATGTTCGATTTGGTCAAAGTTGTCGTAAAAACTGGAATGTGAAGGCAGGCTTCTCCTCGAATGGAAAGATCGCTCATATGGTCAGTGTGTGTAATTCACTTCCTATGAATTAAGAGTAGAACTTCCCCTCTTTTGTGAAGGTTCAGACTGGAAGCGAAGCACCTGGGGTGACACAGAGGGGTCATTAATCATGTGTGGACTTGTGCCCTGGCACTCCAAGGTCAGAGGTCACGGGGAATTTTTCAGGCTGAGAAAGAGCAGAGCTGGGCTGCTGCCCGGGGTGTGAGGTCACCGAGTCAGGGGGTCAAAGGTCAAGCATAGCATGGGAATAAATGCGGAAAGCATTTGAAGTTCTGTGTTAATTTATGCTCTGTGTTTAAACAATGTTCTGTAAACGTCAGCCGTGTTTGCATATGCAGAATTCACAGAACATGACGATGATTTTCACCCGTTTTCACCCAAATCTGTTCTCTTTAGACTTAATCATTCGTGTGATTAATCATGTGGCACAAACTGTGCGCCAAAGTTTAATACTCTGGGTTTGTTCAAATCCAGAACCATAAATGTTATTAATGCTTGTGTTTGAAAGAAGCCAGCACGTTAATAAAACAAATAAATGTCCTTTTATGCTCATTTCAACAGTCTTCACCCGTTCTTTGCTTTGCTCCATCAGGTTCATCAATGCCAGGAGAAGGATTCGTCCAGCCGATGGTCGACCAGTCCAACCGCGCAGGCGAGTGCCTTGTAAAACTGACTGATTTGTGTTTCAGTTCTCAGAGCTGAACTGTATAAAGTGCTCTTTCATTAGGGAAATCTCATGTTTAATTATTGGTGACACATGCAACAGATGAATGGCTTTTGCTGTTGCATTGCTGTTTCTCTGTTTATTTCAGTGTCTTGCACCACTAGTATTTGTCTCCAAACATGCTGAAAATTCAGCTTCACATCACAGGAATAAATGCAAAATATATACAAATAGAAAACAGTTATTTTAAATTGTAATATTACTTCACAATATTACTGTACTGATTTTTTTAATCAAATAAATTAGCAGAAGAGACTTCTTAAATATATCAGGGAATAAAAAATGTAATGTTTCTAAAGTAATTGTCAGTTCACCTGCAATATATGGTTTATATACAGCATATATGTGCTATGTAAAGCAATTTGGATGCATGCAAAATCAAAAAACAAGTTTTAATGTGAATCAGTTTTAAAACAATGGATTTTCCAGAATGTATTTCCAGACATGAATTCTCTTGTGCTATTTTTAAACTCAAGAACATGTCCTGAACTGCCCCTAAAATGGTTTTCAGGATGAATTAGTTGAACTCAGGCTTATCCATCTCACACACACACACACACACAGCTTGGTTTCAGTAAATGTCTGGGTGGATCGGAAAGGAAGTGTTTTTACCATTGTGACAGTTTACACATTTCCTTTGGGAAGCTGTTATTGTGGATATGTCTGACCTTCTAAACTTGTGTGTGTGTGTGTGTGTGTGTGTGTGTGTGTGCAGTAGGTCACAGTGGTCCATACACCCTGATGGTCAGCCAATGGGAGGCTTCGTAATGGACGGTCAGTCGCACATGGGCATCAGACCACCAGGTACATCAACCCTGAATGTTCAAATGTTTGAGGGTGAAAATGAACATGCACCCTGAATTTATAAAACGCTCTATAAAAGATTCACACCATAATCAATATAGAAGAAATTATATTTTGCTTAAAGAAAATGAAGCCATCGTTGCATTGTTTTTTAATGCGTTTATGACATTTAAGGAAACATTCTCATTACTATAACATGTACTATACATTTTTTTAATAATGCAATCCAAAAAAACTGCTTAACTGAGATACAAAAATTTCAGTCCACCTGCAATATATGGTTTATATACAGTGTATATATAGCATAGATATACATTTATTTTAGTAAATTAGATGAAAATTGTTATAAATTATTGAAATTAAATGCATTTCTGACTTTATAAGATGCAGATTGCAACTTATATCACGCAATTCTGACTTTATATTTCGCAATTCTGAATATATCTCGCAATTCTGACTTTATATCTTCGTAATTCTGACTTTATATCTTGCAATTCTGACTTTATATCTCACAATTCTGACTTTATATTTCGCAATTCTGAATATATCTCGCAATTCTGACTTTATATCTCGTAATTCTGACTTTATATCTCACAATTCTGACTTTATATCTCACAATTCTGACTTTTTAATCTCACAATTCTGACTTTACAACACGCAATTCTGACTTTACAACACGCAATTGTGACTTTATATCTCGCAATTCTGACTTAATATTTTGCAATTCTGACTTTACAACACGCAATTACGACTTATATCACGTAATTTCTGACTTTATATTTCGCAATTCTGACTTTATATCTCACAATTCTGACTTTACAAAACGCAATTGCGACTTTATATCACGTAATTCTGATTTTATATCACGCAATTCTGACTTCAATTCTCCCAATTCTGACTTTATATCTCGCAATTCTTATGTTATATCACGCAATTCTGACATTATAACACGCAATAGTGAGAAAAAAAGTCAGATTTAAGATGTAAACTTGCAATTGTGAGAAAAAAAGTCAGATTTACAAGATGTAAACTACAATTGTGAGAAAAAAGTAGGAATTGTAGATAAAGTCACAATTACCGTTTTCATTTTTCATTCTGTGGCGGAAACAAGCTTCCATAGGTTAGAATTTTTTGGTGTTTTATAAAATGTACAATGATTTAATGAAATAATGTTTTATTTTTGATTGTAATAATCAAATGTGTTTATGAATTCAATATGTTTTTAAATTCAAAAAGTTATCTCTCTCTCTCTCCATTCTCTCTCTCTCTCTCTCAGCGGCTCTGGGTGGTCTTGGGGGAGTGAATATGGGTCTGGAAAGTCAGTGGCACTACATGTAAACAAACCCCTGCCACCCTGCTGAACACAGCAGACGAGAGGTACGCTTCTGCACCAGGGATTCCCCTGTGTGAAAACATCCCTCACGGCGGTGCGACCCAGATAATAGCCGTAATTCTCTCGAGCTTTCATGTCTGTTCACCTTTTCAGTTTTCTTCATGCTCTCTTAAAAATAAAGGTTCTTTACTGCCATCGATTAAAATCCATGACATTTTTCCATTCCACGAAAGGTTATTTAGAGTGGAAAAAGGTTCTTTTGATTGTTAACACGTTCGTCACACTGAAAATATGTTTATTTTAAAAGCCGTCGACTCAAAGGTTCTTTAAAAAATAAAACAACCTTTATTTTAAAGAGTGCGTTTGATTAGCAAGAGCAGTTCTCATTTATAACAATCAACTCACAGCAACTGTACTGCAAAATCACCATCCCATATTTCCACCGTCACATGGTACAAACCGCCCAGTCCAATTAATTAGTCACTCAATTACTCAGTGGAGACAGTTTATGACATTGGAATCAGTTAATGTCTCAACCCACAGGAAAAGATAAAGATGAAAGCAGGGGTTTTGACAGAAACGTCAGCTGAATTGATTTGTGACTGTGCTGTCGCCAGTAGTGTTTCCTCATAAATGATTTCAACTCTTTTCATTACACACTCAGGCTTTTTGGCGAGAGGATCGATCCTTTGCTCACGTATACCCGGAGTTTTGGGCAGATTCGGAAATTGGATTTTGACTTGCATCACGATAAACGGCCTTTATTCAACGGTACAGAAACCCCTACAGCTTTACTCTCGCAGCGAGGCGCCAGACGGATTCAAGATGGCCGCCGGGACTCGATGTTCCCTGTGATGGACAGATCAACTGTATCAGTAAACAATACAGAAAAAAAGAAATGCCTCAAGACCTGGACGCACTCGCTCTGGGCCGGGAGATTCTTTCATGTGACCTCTCACCTGGAACCAGGTGAATCTTCAGAGTGGCCTGAAAGGTCAAAACAAAGTCTCGTGTTTCAAACTCAAGATGCCACCTGAAATCAAGAGTCATTATTCTGCAGACAAAAGTCCGGGAGCGCCCACACCACCAGTTGCCTACGTCACACTGACGGAAGTTTGCGATATAATCTGTGCAAAGCAATTCAATAACTGTATATAATGCTGCTGGATGTGTCAAATATGACAGGAAAGGTTCATAAACGCCCGATGAATGCAACTGAAGGTTTCTCATACACCATTTACTGCGGTATAAATGCGCTTAGATGCATCTGGACAGATGCTCTGGATTCGACTGAAGTGAGCTGAGCTGTATATTCACACTATGTGTGTGTGTGTGTGTGTGTGTGTTTCTGTGTGTGTGTGTGTTTGGTTGGTTTTCAGTGAGTGTGGGTTTATTCACATAAAAATTCATACCTCAACACATGTGTTATATGATTATTATTGCACATGATTTAAAATCCTCGACTGTGTTTGGCATGGACTACTAGTGTACTGCTTTCTGAATATTATATACAGTACATAGTTTAAAAAGTTCACTATTGTTCAAAAGTTTAGGGTTGTTTTTAAACAAATTGACTCTTTTATTTAGCAAGGGTGCACTTAATTGATCAAAAGTGACAGTAAAGACATTTATGTTATACTAGATATGTATTTCAAATCAATTATGTTCTTTCAAATTTTAATCAGTAATGTTTCTTGAGCATCAAATACATATTAGAGTGATTTCTGAAGGATCATGTGACACTGAAGACTGGAGTAATGATGCTGAAAATACAGCTTTGATCACAGGAATAAATTAAATTTTACTATATATTCAAAAAGAAAACATTTCTTTTAAATAGCAATAATATTTCACAATTACACTCAAAAAAATGATTTTAGCTCTTTGTTCATTTTCATTAATTAAAATGAGCATATACGACACAATCCTTCAAAGAAATTATTCCAGCTAAAATTCATTAAATGTAATCAATTTGTCAATTTTGTCAATCAATTTGTAATTGAGTAAACATAAATATTTTTTTGTTTGTCTTAAATGGGTTACTGTATTTTTTGATCAAGTAAATGCAGCCTTGGTGAGCAGAAGAGATTCTTTGTTGGACACCCAACTTGAACAGTAGTGAACGTAAAACAATAAACAGTGATAAATGTTTCAACTAAATTTACCTCAGACACTGTAAAAATGACTGCGACTGAATATGTTAAATCTAATAAATAACATTGAGGCAACAGTTACAATCAATTCAATTAATTAAATTTAACAAATTAGAATTGAGTAATAACTAACCAAATAAATTACTTAAAAGTTAACCATTTAAAATGAGTAGAATTTACAATTTTTTTAAATAAAAATATCAGAAAAACAGACTAACGTCAAAGGTGAATTAAGAACTCTTTTCTTTTTATTGCCAACACTGAAGACACCTGATGATAACAAGCAGAATCACTGAAGGAGAAAACTTATTTTTAAGTCACCATTATGGCAGATCAGTGTGTGTTTTAGTTGGGCCAATTCAATACATTCTGATTGATCTTGGTACTAGTTTTTTCCGATATTTTTTGTTTAAAAAAATTGTAAATTCTACTTATTTTAAATGGGTAACATATTTCATGTGATTAGTTATTACTCAATTCTAATTTGTTAAATTTAATTAATAATATTGATTGTAATCTGTTGCCTCAATTTTACTGATTAGATTTAACATTTAGTTATATTTTTACAGTGTATGTTGGATGTTTATTTCTATAATCTCAAAAAATATGAGTTTTAAGTTCTGCCTTTAAGTATTAAAAATGTTTTACCATATAATTAGATAATTGTCACAATGACAATGGAAGATGAATTTGAGCACAATGCATTGTGGGATACAGGAATTAATTTTTTTTGTTTTCTATGCATACAGTGCACACTTCACATACTATCTGCAGGAATAGTCCCCTTGCACAGCCTTTGCTGTGTTGGTAAACGGGTTGCACAATGGAGGTGGTGTGTATCGCCCCCAGTAGGGCATTGAGGTACTGCTTTCTCATGGTTTCTTTTGCAGTCCAATAACTTGAACTGAAAATGTCATAATGACTGGGGGAAATGAATGTCTAAGTCCAGGTGTGTCCAATCCTGCAGAGTCCAGGTCCATCCACCTGTCTGTAATGATCAAGTCCTTCATGAGCGGCTTCAGTTGTGTTTGATCAGGATCTCCAGGAACAGGATTGGACACTCCTGCGTCTAGTCCACATCCAAACAGAAATGAACTAAAAACTATATCACGACTGACTTCTCTAGAAAAGGGAGGAGGATTGAACGGAGAGAAAGCGGCTTGCGAACATGGGATGCGGTTGTAACGAAACCATCTGTGGTATGAAGGTGAGTGATGGGCAGTGTAATTAAAATGTCTGGGTTGGATTTTAATGCTTGATATTCTCTTCTTCCACTTTCCTGTTTAAACTCACTACCAAAACAAACCCGCCATCATCTCAACAGAGGAGAATCTTGAAGCTAATCCAAAACCATGTTTACAGATTCTGGCAAACTGTTTTACGTTGACATATTTTACTCTGAAGCATGCTTTCCTGTTTGCATTACGAGTGTATGTTTCAGATCAGTTATTCTGGAGGGTTTTACAGTTCCTAGAGACCTTCAGCCGAAATATACAGTATAGATCGTAAAGTGTTTTGTTTATTTTTTTTTTTGTGTGTGCAAAAATTGCAATTACAAAAATTAATCCAGAAATGTTACTTTTTAAAAACAATCACTACTTTAAATATATATATATATATATATATATATATATATATATATATATATATATATGTGTATATATATATATATATATATATATATATATGTGTATATATATATATGTGTATATATATATGTGTTTATATGTATATATATGTACATATATATATGTATATGTATATGTATGTATTTATAGAAGTATATGTATATATACTTCAGAAAATACAATATATTTATATATACAGATTTAGTTAGGTTAAAGAATATAATATATATATATATGGATATATATATGATAGATAGATGGATATATATATAGATATTTAGATAGATCAACAGAATATATCAGAGATAGACAAATAAATACTATAGATATATAGACACTGAGGTATACAGACAGATAGAATAGATAAAGATAGATATACATAGATGAATAAGATAGACGGATGGACACACAGATAGATAGACAGACAGATGAATAGATAGAACAGATGGATAGATGGATAGATAGATAGACAGATGGATAGATAGATAGAATAGAATAGACAGATGGATCAGATAAATATAATAGATATAATAGATAGATAGATAGATAGATGACAGATGATAGACAGATGGATGATAGATAGATAGATAGATAAGATAGATAGACAGATGGATAAATCAGATAGAATAGACAGATGGATAAATAGATAGATAGACAGCATGGATAGATAGATACAATAGACAGATGGATAGATAGATAGATAGACAGATGACAGATAGACAGACAGACAGACAGATAGATAGATAGATAGACAGATGGATAGATAGATAGATAGATAGACAGACAGACAGACAGACGGACGGATGGACGATGACGATGGACAGATGGACAGATGGACAGATGGACAGACTGTACAGATAGACAGATAGACAGACAGACAGACAGACAGATAGACAGATAGACAGATAGACAGATAGACAGATAGACAGATAGATAGATAGATAGACACAGATAGATAGATAGATAGATAGATAGATAGATAGATAGATAGATAGATAGATAGATAGATAGATAGATAGATAGATAGATAGATAGATAGATGAACACACACCATTTAAATGATGCACATAATAAGCGGTGCCCACAGTCAACAGGAAACGAAGGCGATTGAGTGTCTCTGGATCTGTTTCAGTTTCAACTGGCTTCATTTAACAAAGACATGGACTTACTGTGCTCAACATGAAATCAAACTTAACCCTATTTAAACTCAGCACACATTTATTCATCTGAAGCTTCAGCGCTGATATTCCTGTCACCGTACACTCTTCAAAATAAAGCTTCGTCTGAGGTTCCATTAAGAATCTTCCATGGAATTGTATATAGTGGGAAAATGTTCTTTAGATTATTAAAATGTAGAAATTCACATTAAGAAACAGTTCACTGAAAGGTTTGCTCACACTGGTTAATGAATGTGAATAACAATAAAGCTACAAATCAAATGTCAAACAACAAGACAGGAGCCTCCCAAAATCACACAGACTGAGATGTGAACTGCCCTGATGGGTCAGTGTACATACAGTACAGTTCCCATCATCCAACCCCTGTGTGACCCTCACCCAAACCACACCAAACACAGGCCTGTGAGTGATTATCACACACACACATACATCCAATCAGCTCTTCTAATCAAGATCTAACCACAAAAAGGCCAACCAGGGGTCGTTAGGTACCTTTTCTGATGACATCATCAGCCTCCTGTGGGTAACCGGAGCTGGACCGGCAATACAGGGCCGTATATCACAGAGTTTCCCAATAACCCACTGTTCGTGGAACAGCCATTTATCAAGTGAAAGGCCTAGCTGTGTGTGTGTGTGTGTGTGTGTGTGTGTGGACCCTGATATAAACATAAGTAATCTGTAGAGGTAGCTTTAGCAGTGACAGGGCAGTCAATCAGGCCTCCGTCTACATGTCAGCCCGACAGTTTAACAGTTCACAGGAGATTTATTAGCCACGGGTCAGATCAAATAATATATCCCCAGTCTGCTCTTGTTTAGAATGACTTAGCTCTATTGATTAGACTGACATGGGCTGAACTCACAGGAAACTGAGCTAAATTGCCAAACCAAAACATATCATGCTTTGATAATTCAACGAGATGTTCTTCATCTATCATACAGTGAACGGCGACAGCGAATCTGGAAAGCTGGGCCGTCTCGAAGGAATTGTTTAGCAAAAAAGGGAAGAAACTCTGCCAGAACATTTACTCTCATGACGTTTCAAACCAGACTGTGATCAAACAGCTCATTATCATACAAAAGTCAGTCAAGCAACGGAAAGGACTCATAAAACCATAATAGAACTTTAAAGTGGTCAATTTTTACAGGTCAAAAATGACAATAATCACAAAAAAGAAAAGGAAAACACGAGTGTAAGTAAACGTGTGAACGTATTAACATTAAATTATGGATAAGTAAGTCAATTAATTAAATTGAATTAATTAATTCAAATAGATAATACATCTAAAGTAGTAGTGAGTAAAAAAGCCCATAACTTAATAGAAATTTAATATTTTCCAAATAATAATATTTTCAATTGTGTACACTCTAAAAATGAATATATGTTAGAATTGTGGCAACAGATTACAAGCAATATTATTAATTAAATTTAACAAATTAGAATTAATTAATAATTAATCAAATTATTCCTTAAAAGTTAACCATTTAAAATGAGTAAAGTTTACACCAAAAAAAAAATTAACAAAAATATCTCACTAACAGACAAATGTCAAAGATTAATTAAGAACTCTTTATTTTATATTGCCAACATTGAAGATGATGTTAACAAGCAGAATCACTGAAGGAGAAAAACGTTAAAAAAAACTCTGATCATCATAATGGTGACTAAAATTTATGTTTTTTTTGGTTGTTGTTGTAAGTCTTACTCATTTTAAATGGTTAACTTTTAAGGAATTAATTTGATTAGTTATTACTCAATTCTAATTTGTTAAATTTAATTAATAGTTTTGCTTGTAATCTGTTGCCACATTTTTTTTTGATTAGATAAAGCATATTCCTTTTTACAGTATACAAGTTTAAATGAGTATAAATTCAGTCTTAATGCATGAAAATAGTCTCCTTGCATGAGGATGATAATATTTGGGTCGTAACACTTTACAAGATTAAGAATCCCTTTCAGGCGCAAAGGCAAATCATTTTGACTATGAACAGTAATTTGTTTAATGTTATGGATTGTCCGACGATATAGTTTGGTGTGACATCAAGCGGATGTACATTTCCACTTAACCTCCACGAGGTCCAAATCACGTGCAGCCTTTAAATTGATGTTGAGCTCCTGCAGCTATTTCCTGTTACATTACCCTGAAATAACACTGAAGCTTCGCAGTCGGTGCTGTTCGTACACGCAAAAGCGTTGCAAGAAACCAAAACATTAACATTTAAATACATCACTGAGTAGACACATTCTGTATTATGACATTTAGACAATGTAATCACTCCATAAGTACAATAGGAAAACGGTTCTGACAAGCTAAAGATCACTATCAACCATTATTTGGACACAGTTCATTTCAGAAAAGCACACACACACACACGTGTGTGAACTTTCCATAGACATAAATGGTTTTTATACTGTACAGACTGAATTTTCAATCTCCTTACACTAACCCTACCCATCATAGAAAACATTCTTCATTTTTACATTTGCAACACAAGCAAACTTAGCATTTATGAGCTGTTTTCCTCATGGGACCCAAAAATGTACCCACAAGGATATTGCCATCTTTGTGGGGACATTTTATCTCCATAATAGAATACCTGAACACACACACACACAATATACTATGAATACAGACACTTTTCTACAGTTACTGACCTGCAGTGTCAGTCAAAGCCATGCAGTCTCCAGGCTTTTGTTAGTGATGAACGGCCTACCCACAACAAGAGATTAGACAAGAGCGTAGGCTAGTTAAGTTGTCACTGGTGTAAAATCATATCAATAATAAATGAATAGCCAAGGATTTCCCCTCAAGCAAAGTAGTTTTCCATATATTTTTGATGACAGTAGTTTTCAAAAGATTAATAAGCAGCTTTATTGCAGAGTATACTATTTTGAAGCTATTTAGCTAGTTACCACACAGTGAAAATTCAGCATGGTGAAGATCTTGAACTCTATTGTTGTTATATAACTTAACTAACTTGAATTACTAATTTTATTTTAACATTGTTTTGTGTTCAGAAAACAAAATTTAGCCTACATTTTAAAACTACCCAATACATTTGTACATTGATCATGCACTCGCTCAATACAGACTTATTACACCATTTATTAAACTATTACATTTTTTTAAAACTATAACATCTTAAGATCTTTCAGATATTTTATTATTTCATTATACAGCTAAGTCGATTATTACGTGTTTTTAAAATTATTTATTTATTCAGTTATGTAAATGCCAGTCAGATTAACAAACAATAAACATGTTTTTTTCTTCTTTTTTATTATCAATGAAATTTGTACAAACATTTGTGTATACATTGACATACAACATAGATATTACACAGACTTTCACACTAGGTATTGTTAACTTGAAGATATTAAAGCACTTGCAAATTTTCAATGTTTTAATTGCTTTTTGCTTCATAAAAATCGGAGTGAATCAGATATAAAGCTCAATTTCTTTCCTAAATGGAGTAAAATAAAGTTTTTACAGGAGAATTTGCATTTATGAACATAACATATTGCCATTTAAAGAATAACATTAATCTAACTATGCTTAATTCTACTGTAAAGACCAAATAAAATGTTTCCAAAACAACATAAATTGGTCATCAATGTTTCTTGTGATAAAATCACAGACATTTAGCCAAAATGGTCTTTTTATTTATTTTTATTTTATTGATAAAACAGTAAAGACCAAAATGGTCTTACAAATGGGAAATGCCAAAATAAAATGAACCACAGTTTCAGGGAAACTGTCACAAAAGGTACAATTAACATCAATATAACTTATAAATTTGATAAAGTAATGTTTTACAGGATATGTTGATGTATCATCAAACAATAAACATGTCTTATCTGTTGTTATTTGTTGTAAGCGTCACTGCGTTGCGTAGCAGCTGCGCAGTACGGATGTCCTCGAGCACATTTCCGCAATGAATCCTGGGAGGAACTGCGTATTTGGCGGAATATTTGAACAATTTATACATACCATCAATTCAGGCTCACGATGGGAACGAAAAGCAGAAATATTATAACACCAATTCGGTGAAATATTGCGCTGTTTACATTCCGAATAATCCATCAACATGGAGGGCAGACGCAGTCAGGATTCACAAAGCGAGCGACATGACATCGCCACACTGACGCAGATGAAGTCGAAAGTAAACAGATTGAAACGGAGCCCGAAAGCAGCGACACTGAACCTCGGGCAGATCCGTAACACGGGTAAGTCACCAAAAGACCTGATAAACACTCATTATTCTGCTTTTCTGTGCTTTATGTCGCATCTGAACTCATGTGTGAAAGCACCAGCCTTTGCCATAAACACCAGGAAAGTGTTTAGCCATGCCCGTTGTGCACTTAGCTGCTAAGTTTTGGATTTGCGTTGTAATTTAATAAACATTTTAGTGAAAATGGTGGACCAAGCTTCTAAGAAAATGCTCTTGGTCAATTGGGAGACCTCAACTCGATGTTTTTCTATTTTTGGTGTTTTAATGATTTACAATACTAGTGTTATGATATTTTGTCATATTTTTTATTTGTAAGATTAACATGGTAGAAAGTCCCACATATAAACGTTTTTAGTTTCTGCATTAGGTGATTAAAGGAGTAGTTCACTTTTAAAAATAACTTTTGTTGATAATTTATTCACTTTCATGTCATTAAATATGTCGACGTCATCTTTCTTCATTCTGAAAAGAAATTAAGGTTTTTGATGAAAACATTCTATATGGATTTTCTCATATAATGGACTTCCATGGGAACCAAACGGTTCAAGGTCCAAATGACAGTTTCAGTGCAGCTTCAAAGGGCTTTAAATGACACCAGACGATGAATAAGGGACTTATCTAGGACCCTAGTCATGACTCGGAAAAAGATTTTGATGAATGAGTTTGATCAGGAGAGTCATGAATACTCATCTCAGAACAGAGAAAGGCAAACATTTGTGCTTATAAAACTTAAACTTTTTTTATTTCTTTTTGAAATGATTCGAATCGTTTCGCTCTGACAAGACCCTTATTCATCGTCTGGAGTCGTTTAAAGCCCTTTGAACAGTTTGCACTGAAACTGTCTTTTGGATTTTTGGACCCCATTGAAGTCCATTATATGGAGAAAAATCCTGGAATGTTTTCATCAAAAACCTTAATTTCTTTTCGACTGAAAGAAAGAAAGACATGGACATCTTGGATGACATGGGGGTGAGTAAATTATCAGCAAAAGTTTTTTTTAAAAGTGAACTACTGCTTTAATATGCATTGCAAAACCATCAGATACAGCCACGTTTCTTCACTAAAGCATGTGTTTTTGAAATGCCTGTGTTTTATAGCAGAGTTCAAAACACCTACACGTCCAGCAAGAGGCCAGTTCAGAAGACTGATCCCTGACGACTCCCCCAGCAATGATCCTGACTCTCATCAAGATATTATATGGAATACGACATCTCCATCACCCATTCGACATGGTAATAAATGTCTATTGGAATTGTGCATTTTGAAATTCCTCTTTAAACATGCGGTGTATTTATTTTCAGGTCGTGGACAAAGGAGAACTGCAAATGTCAAAGCGGTGGATATATCGGACATTGCCAATCGGATCGCTCCAAAGGTTTGCTCAAGAAGCGTGAACTTCTACGGTGCTTGTGTTTTCAGTTCAAAATATTGAAGTGTGTGTGTTGTCATTTCTTTGATTATAGAATGGAAGACTAGAAGAAGTGGACTCCTCTTTACTGCAGTGGATTGGAGACAGTGCCATTCCTGCACACCGGAAGTACAACAACCCAAAGCCAAGCCTGTGTCGACAAAGTAAGCCACTGTTCTTTAGGCTAAGTACTTAAAAAAAAAATAATAATTGGATGTTAAGGCATTTTCAGTCAACTAAATGTAGCTTCTGAAAACAAGCAAATAGTCAGCAATAAAATCAGAAGAACGCATGACAAGCAATAAACCAAATGTGTTTACAGTAGGGCTGAACGATTATGGAAAATAATCTAATTGTGATTTATTTATTTATTTTTTATTTACCAATATTGCGATTTAATATGCAATTATTTTGTAAGTTCTTTACCTTCTGTATTAGTCGACAAAAACAAGCAATAAATCATTTTACAGTAGGGATGGGAATCTTTAGGCAGCTCATGATCAGATCTACTCTTTTTTTCTTACTAATTAATTTTAATAACACTTAAAATATTTATTTATTTACAGGTTTAAAAAACACATACTTAAAAAAAAAATATATATATATATATACACATTTAATTAAACCAATTACATGTTAAGAATTTTAAATAGGCTATATAAACTACTATAACTTCAAAATATAAAAGTTAGAAAATTAACAAAATGGAGAGGTGGAGTGATTTCCCCTCAGAGGATACGATAAGCTGCATTCACACAAATCAGGCAGTCATAAATCCCACAATGCACTGCAAAAATGCTCAATCCACCTTTTTCCTATGCCCCATGATGCATTGCGTGAATTAAGGGTGTAACTTCCGTTAACTAAACAATTGAAGTGTTCACACTCTATGAACACAATATTATGCTTTGTTTTAAAAAACTGGTCAAAATGAGATGACATTATCCTACTCATCGTTCAATCCAGCGAACATTAAAATGAAATTTTAAAAGTGTAAAAGCGTCAACAAAGTACATTCAACAAACCATGATTAACCCTAAATGCTTGGTTCTTTCCACAGCAATGTTACAGATGGGTTAAAAATCACTGTTAATATGTATTTGTTTTATGTAACATGCATTAAAAATGTTAATAAGTTAATTAGATTTATTGTATTATTTTGTCTTTTTATTTGGAACTTAAATATAGGCTGCAATCCAATATATTTGAATTATTTGTGACGGCACAAACAGCTTTACATTGTCGAATACTATAACGCCGCAAGGTGCGATGATGCATTTTATGCATCAACTACACATTTACAGTAAATGTAAATCATATTAATGCATTTGGATAATCCATATTTATCTAAATTTCGTTTTTTTGTATTTCGCAGACAGAGCACTGTAGAAGATCTAATGCGGCTGGCGAAGCGGTTTGACTTCAACATGAGGCAAGATGAAGCTCAAGAACAGATCTTGGATGAACCAGCTTCAAAAGAGCCGCCACATGGTGACCGATACACCGCAGCTCACATCGGTTCTGCTCTCGAACACAATGACAAGAAGCCTGTTGATGAAAGCGGGTTTAATCAGGAGATGGACGATGATCTCGATTTCCTTTTTGATGGGCCGACTCAGCAGCTCAGCGGGCGTCTCAGTCAGGCGTCCAGTTTTCACACTCAGGTTGTCCCTGAGAGACATGTTGCCTGTGATGATTCACGAAAAGGTTCTTCGTTCTGTACGAACAGCAAACAGTGACACTCAGCAAGTTAACAACGCTGATGATTTTGATGACGATTGGAGCAGTGACGGTTTACTTGATGACTCGTTGCTATTGGAAATGACGCAAAACCCAGATCTGTTTGCTGCACCGCAGCACAGTTCAACACAAAAACAAACTCACAAGAATCAAACTGCCTTAAGTGTAATGGCAAACCAATCGCAAGAAGCTAAAAAGGATGTTAAATGTGGTATATTTCAAGAGCAAAAGGCGAAAAGCGAACAAACTTTTCAGCTTGACTCTCGAATAGAGGCGACGCCTTGTGGGGGGTTGCCTAGAATTGGAAATCACATTAAAAATAATTGCACGAATCAGGTTTTTCCCATGAGTAAAGCTCCTCCAAGCTGCTTTAATGCCAATCAGAACCAGCAATATCAACACAAAACGCAAGTACGACAGCATCCGGTTATTCAGAATTCATCTGAACTCAATGTTTCCTCAACACGCCGTTTGCACTCAAACCCCAAAGAGATGCTGCCGTCCACCGCCCTCAGTGCTGCAAAACCCCTTCATTCAAAGCCGCCCAGCACGCACCAAAATCCAAACTCTGGAGGGATTGAACAAAGCAAGGATGCCGTTACAGGCCAAGATGTGTTCGATGAAGACTTGGACTCCTTTTTGCATCTGACGACATCTGGGATGACGGAGCCGAGGACGATGATCTGTTTTGTGAGGCGTGTGATAATCTTGAGGAGTTACCTGGCAAGTCTGAAACCCTAGACACAAAAGCAGCGCAAAACAAGCCGCGTGAAACGGCTAGTCAGCAAACTGTATTTGCTCATCCTTGTCCACCCAAAAGGCCGGCTGTTAATGTTTCCATGTCCAGTGCAAACACATCAGCGCCTCTGTACGGGCAGAAAGCTCATGCTGTGAATTCTGGGCCCACAGGACTCGGCTCTAATGTGTCATGTGACACAATGAGACCATCTGGCCCCTTGAGTAATGGGCCGTATAAATTTAAACAGGTGAGCAGCTCCTTGGCAGCAGGGTCACGAGAGGGCGTGTTGGCCGTCCTCCAATCAGATGCGAGAATATTGGACAGTCACCAGTTCAAGATGCCATACAGTGACCCGTTCAGGTCTGCGCCGGGCCTCGCCAAAGGTACAACATACTCTTTGTTTTATTGTGGTTTTTAGCGGTATGATATCTTAAAATTTAGGTAGACTTAAGCACATTTTCCAGTTTTTCACTAAATGAGCACAAGGGATAATCCCAATGCACGGGTATAAAAATGTTTAGCCGATATGATAATTATTTATATTTGAAAGTCGATAACTGATATAATGGCTGATAATTCTTTTTAAAATGGCTGTTAAATAGTTGAACATAAATGTAATGTTTATTTTATATTCACCAAATATCTGACGTTTAATTGCAAACTCTTCTGAAGTGTTGCTTGTTCCATGTGTGTGTGTGTTTTCTGTAGACGTGTGTAAGTCTGAAGCCGCGAGGTGCAGTGATGCTGAGATCGAGAGGAAGAAGAAGCAGGCTATGGAGAGGCGGAGACTCAAGATGCTGGCCAATCAGAACCTCAGAGCTCCTGTTTGATACAGCGTTACCATGGAGATGTACAACAAAACACTCCCGCAGAGGTGTGTCTATATAAAGAGTTACACTGTTTCTAGCATCACAACTAAAGCTGTTCCCATTATGTGCAGTTTCATGGATTTAATTGTCCTGCATCATGCCACTTTGTTTGTGGGCAAAATGTTTCCAAAACTGTTGGAACAATGGCTTTTGTTTCTCTAAGGGCCATTCTTATGTGTTGAACGTTAAAATGTGGATCTAAGGTCATATGGTTTGACATCCACATTTCTGTTTGGGCATCGAAACATGTATGATGACGTTCTTAATGGATTCCCATTGGTTTCTAGGAGATCAGGTGGAGCTGCCCTTTTCACTTAAGTCACTTTTATGCGAAGTAAATTGTATAATAAATATTTCCTTCAATCTTTATTTTAAAATTTTAATTTTCACAACGTTTAAAGTGAATCAACTCTTGTTCAGTTTATAATGAAGACTAAATTTTATAAATGTTGATTGTTTTTGTCAGTGTATGAGTCTTTGTGCTAAAATAAGAAGGCCAGAATAATAAAGTGACTTCAAGTAAGTGATGAACCGTATGTGTTGTGTTGGAACTGTCATTAATCAAGGAAATATTAAATAATTTACAAATTTCCTGTTTTTCATCAATATGCTTTGTTTTTAGAGTCGCATCAGATTGAAAAGGCCAAACTGGCTCTTCATCATAATTTCATCTATTTCAGTCATTTTGAACATTCATTTTGAAAACGTTGGTTTCCAGGCCTGTTACTGGTTGCATAAACTGCTAAGACTAGTTTTTTTCTTTATGACTATTCATAACTTTAAGTTCCTTACATAAACACGAAGATTGGTCTAAGTTGATACTGAAATGTAGACCAATTAGCCCTAACCAATTGCTTATTTGTCATACTAGCTCTTAAAGGCGTACTCCACTTTTTGGAAATAGGCTCCTTTTACAACTCCTCCAGAGTTAAACGGTTGAGTTTTACCGTTTTCTAAAGTATTCAGTTGATTTTCTGATATTTAGAAGAATATAAATATCAGAAAATCGGCTGAATGGATTCGAAAACGGTAAAACTCAACCGTTTAACTCTGGGGAGTTGTAAAAGGAGCCTATTTCAAAAAGTGGAGTATGCCTTTAAGATGCAGTCGTAATATGATGGCTCTTTATGAAACTGTTCTCCGCTGAAGTCATAGTAGTAAAGTCTTCTGAATCGATACATTCAGCTAAGTGTTGACTACATGATTGTTAAACATGCTTATCCTGTTATTTGTATTTTCAGATGGCCTATCTGACCCACACCTTACATAAAGGTAGGTAGGCAACTTGAGAGAGGTTAGAAATAGCAAGCTAGCTTTGAGAGCATGAGATCCCACCCTCCCTTCAGAGCGTCTCTCAAGCGCCTCCTTCAAAACATAAACGCGCAGATAGGGTTGCAAAATTCTGGAAATTTTCAAAAATGGATACTTTCCATGGGAATTAATGGGAATTAACAGGAGTTTATGGGAATAAACGGGAATGAAGTGGGAATTTTCAAAGTTGAGGGTTGGCTCTTCATAGGGAACTTAAATATAGTTGAGGAAAGTATATTTTAGCATAATCTTGACTAAAACAAATACAACCATTCAAATACACTTGAAAAGCGTATGAAATCCGTTAATGACATGTCCGATTCGCGAACTAATGACTCCTTTGAACCAATTCACTTTAATGAATGGTTAAAACAACTGATCTATCTAACACTGAACTCAAGAGACATAAAATGGAAACACTTTACAATAAGGTTCCATTTATTAAAGTCTTGTTAACTACATTAGTTAACATTCTATTAATATTAGTTTCTATGTGAATTTACTCTGACAAAACCACCCCAGTCATTCTAGAATGATTCACTTCTTTCCAAATAGAGCTATTCAAGTCATCTGGAGAAATAGTTTTTATATCGCAATATATATCGTGGAAAAATAAAATATCGCAATGCCATTTCTTACCAATATCGTGCAGCCCTAATTCATTTAGTAGCAATGCTGAAAAGTTAGATACTAAATGAGCTACATCATGTGTCTGTTTTTCTCTGCCTCCTGCAATATGTTTTCACTACTTATGCATGTGTCTTACTATTTATGCATCTGTTCATGCCATTGCATTAGTATTCCTATTTCTTACAAGCTCTTGCATTGCATTAGTATTCTTAAAAGCTTATTTTACAGAAAAATGCCACGTGCACCATCCGATGTTCTAATATGGAATATTTCCAAAATTCCCAGCTTAACTTCCCATGGAAATTTACTGGAACTTTCCAGAAATTTTCAGCTGCAGATTCAGTTTGACATTGAAATGCTTAAACCCGAGTCTGGTTGCCATCTCTTAATCATGGTACAACATGGCTTGAAATGTGTTAGTTTTGTTTCAGGAGGAACTGTAAATAGCAATACAGAGCGCTCTGATGAAGTGTAAACACGTTGACAGGCAGGTAGGATCGATTGGATGAACATTTTGGTGCCCCGAGACTTCCACTTTAATATTTAGACCACTTTTATTATTGATTGTGCGACGAGTGTTTCGACCAGCATAACAAAAAGTGTTTATAAAACAAATGGCCTACCCTGCCTTTAAGCACAAACGTGCAGATAAAGGGGTGTAAGAGTGTGTACGGGCTGTTTCTCATCATTAGCTGTCCTCGGGCACCTGCGGCACACATGAGTGCTCCTGAAAGTCGAGTCTTGTTATCAGCCTGCCGGTGTGTAACTGTAGCTAGCGCACAGAACTATGAAAAGCCCCGCGGCCCGGGATGCGGTTTCACCTGACCAGCCGAGCGTCCAGGCACTTACCTGGACCGTGTGTTGACTGAACTCTGATGAGGACAGCATGAATGGGGCCTTCTGGTGAGCTTCGTGTCGTACATGCGGAGATTAGTGTGTGTTTTGATATGGGGCTGACCTGAGGATTACATGGCTGAAGTCAAAGGTCTACATCTGTGCATCATTAAGCACTAGTTCCCTAACAAGTACACACAACACATTAGGTTGATGTGACTGCTATTAAAGCTGAAAACTGTCTCAATTTACACCGGTTCGGTAGCTTGACGCATTGCTGAAGCAGAACGTGTCTGGTGTGAAGTGGGCTTTAGAATTAGGCCTATCGTCATGGTGACGTCAGAACAATTTTGATTCCCAAGCCTGAGAGAAATCGACAGGGATTTACATCTTTTGTGTGACTGGAGAATTTTGATTTGTGAGAGTAAGCTTTAAAGGGATAGTTCACTTTGACATTAATTTTTGGTATGTTTTAGCTTACTTCAAGGCCATCCAAGATTTTTATATTTTTAGGTCAAACCGTCCTCAAAGATCATGCACAGAGAAGTCCAAATTAAACATGATTTAATGACTCGTAAATGTAAGTACACATTGATGGACTAAGACAAGAAATGAGCGGTTTGTGTGAGAAAACAAACAGTATTTAAATTGTTTTTACTCTTGTAACCACGGGCTCTTTGTGGCTGTGGTTACAAAATGTAAAAACGATATAAATAGTGTTCGTTTTCTCACACAAACCGCTCGTTTCGTGTCTTAGGCCATCATTGTATACTTACATTTACGAGTCATTAAATCATGTTTAATCTGGACTTCTCTGTGCATGCTCTGTGAGGTGGTGACCATAGACCTCCATTATATGACTGACAAGAACGGTTTGATCTAAAAATATCAAAATTGAAACTACTGCGGAAACAAAGACACCTACATCTTGGATGCCCTTGAGGTAAACTAAAACATACCAAAAATTAGTTTCAAAGGGAACTATCCCTTTAATTTTTGGGAGAAGTCGTGGAAATTCATTGGTCAGAGAGTGGGAACTTTGATGACGGAGTTTTCTATCTGTTTGTAATTTATTTATAAGTCTATAACTACTAAAAGCTTTATATTTTTTTTACTATATTTTTTTCAATATATTCATATTTAAATATATTAAATTAATAACATGACCTATATGTTATATGTTTAACATTAGAGAAATTAAATTCTTTTTTTATGTATCATGCTAATTATAAAATAGGATATTAATTAAATTCTAATATATGTATATATATATATATATTTATTTTTAATGAATATTTATGTCATGCATCTTTCCAGCATAGGAAATAAAGAAAGTGTGAATAATAACCCATTTATTTTTCTTATATCTCATAATTTGCTTAATGTCATTGTAATATTGGATTAGTTAGTGAATTAGTTTTATGAGTAGGTTCATTTCAAAGCATTTATCAGTGCGGTTCACAAAATCAGTCTGACTCTGAATGGTATATAGTGAATCAGTATGAATTTGACTTGTTTTTAAACCCCTTATCATAAATGTCTTAAAACACATGGTAATTCACTGCTCAAATGTGTGGGAGCCCATAGGAATACATGCAAATTCTGTGTAAGAGACCGCACCATTTATCCCCGTATTGCATTTTGTTGCTCTATTTAGAGCCTGTCTGGCCTTCCATTGCCAACACATGGAGACACAGAGCAGGTTTAAACTGAAGCAACAGGATCCTCACTGTCCTTTTGTCTGCTCGATAAACATGCTTATCAGCAGCCTGTGTTCAGGAATAAAGTCACCCGAAGAATACACCTGAACTCCAGATGAACCCGCTCTCCTCTCTGCTTTACTCCGATTCTCTCAGTTTCATCAATTATTCTAGTTCCCAATCAGTACGGACATCGATACAAAAATATCCCTCGCTGTCCCAGTCGCCGGGCCTGATAAATGCCACCCTGTGAGGCAAAGACTATTGTCCTACTGGTCTGGGACACAGATTCTGGAAGTGGATCAGTGTCCACTAGTGTGTGTGCATGTGTGTGGGAAATACCAGTCTGTCTCTCTGTGTGTGTGTGTGTGTGTGATGTAATTGATAGATGTTCTAATTTGTCTGTTGTACTTCACCTGATGCTGACTGATAGGGCTGGTCTTGAATCTCACAGAAAGATCCAGTACGGGACTCAGTTTCCGCAAGGAAAAAAATGACGTGTTGGAAAATGTCTGTTGTAAGTTAACCCTATGGTTTAAACAACGTGTCATGCCATTGGTACCACTTTTATTTTGATAGTCTGTTGACTATAAGTAACTTTGCAACTACATGTCCACTAATTCTCATTAGAGTAGTCGACTGTGCTTAATATTGGCTCTTTATTTATACTCTCCTAACTGACATTAATAGACTATAAGTAACTTTGCAACTACCTGTTAACTAATACTCTACTAACACTTACATGTAGGTGATGTGTTACTTATATATTCAACAGAATGTGTTACCATCAACATTTAAAATAAAGGGACCATCAGAGTAAAGTGAAACCAGTGTTATTATGGTTTTGCATGTGAAATTAGTAGATTTAAGTCATCAATTAATAGACTACAAAATGTGTTCTGTACTGAATATCAGCAACCATTTGTGTAAAATGTAAGCTGGTCATCCAAAGATCTCCAATGTAGACTATAAAGACACTCAGTAACACTTTAGTTTAGGGTCCAATTCTCACTATGAACTAGTTGCTTATTAGCATGCATTTTACTAGTATATTGGACCATATATATACATCCTTAAACCAACCATATACTACCTTACTAACTGTGAATAAGCAGTTTTTTGAGGAAAAATTCATAATGTTTAGTTAATATTTAGAATTGGACCCTAATCTAAAATGTGACCAGAAACTCTATCCTCTTGTCTAACGACTAGTTGGTCAAAGGCAGTTTAAACAAGCAAAGACTAACCAGCTTTGACTGTTTTAACTTAACGTCTTTGACAGGAAAAGGAACAAACGAATAAAATAACCTTATTTTTCCCCAAAGACATAACATTTAGCACCTTTTCGATATGGTAAACGTTTCTTTAAAGAGCACCTATAATGGATTTTTGAAAATGACTGTTCATGTAATGTGGAATATAACTCTAAGGGAATGAAAACATCCTGCTAAGATTTATATCTGAAAGTGCAGCGTATATAAAGTTATTGTCTTTCAAAAGTGAGAGTCGACTCTGAGTCTATGAAATGAATTGTTTTTTGAAACGAGTCATTAGCTGTTTCGTCGTGACGTAGCGTAGCTCATTTGCCGCTCCAAACAGCTGCGCGCGCAGACGGAAGTGTACACTTGAATATGATTTAAATACTTCAGCTGAATAGCATTATGTCGAGAAGACGCTGTGTTCTACATTTAAGACAGTTCAGCCAATTGTTTTCATTGTACAGGGACGAGCATGTGAAGAATCAGTGGTCAGAGTTAGCCCGAACCTTGTGTTCTTATCATTTTAATGACGAATCATTCAAAAACATTTTGAATTCAAATGTGGATTCGCAAGCCGGTTGTTCCTGAAGGAGGGCTCAGTCTCCAGTGTATATGGATCAGGTTCGTCCTCTGAATCACAATCTGTAAGTAATATTAATAATGTTTGCTGTTATGTTTTCTGTAGCATGTGTAATATAGTTATATTGTGTTGTGTACACTAAGCGGGATGAAGTCTCTGACTTCTCTGAAGTCTCTGAAGTCTCTGCCGACAGTCTCTGCCTGCGGTTTACAAATAACTTAACAACTGACTGGGTCATTTGACCAATCGCCGCAGATTCGCGTCACTCAAAGGAGGTGTTTGGGAAAATGAATCGTCGAACGAATCATTTGGGAGTCGTTGAGCAAATCAGTTAAAAATAAATGCAAATTATAAGACAAATAAAGTGTTTTTTTATCCTTACATGCACGTTAAACTGTTTTTGGGAACCCCTAAAACAAAAATAGGAACATTTCAAATGCTAAGATAGGGGCTATTTAAGGCGATATTTCTTCATAGCTGCCCGCTAGCGTCTCCTAACGGAATTGTAAGTTATTTCTTCTGGAACCAAAGTCTAACCTTCCCTGAACGTTACTGAGTTTTTTTTTGTAGAAACCTAATGAGAACTTATATGAAACGTTCTCTAATGGTTTTAAGTGTTATTCTTATTATAACCACATACTAACTACAAATTGTTAGCTGGGTTTCCCCATTTGACGGCATCTTTGACTCACTCAGCCTTTCGAGTTTTTTGTGTATCACTGACACCTAGCGGTTAACAACTAATACTACAGCTTTAAGACTTTTAAAGTCCCCGTGATTCAAAATTGAAGTTTTTTTGGCTTGTACTAGTATGAATAAGTTAAGTCTTACTGTAACCTATAACAAGCTATTGTGTCTCAAAACAATGGAAAAATTCGCATTTAGAAGATTAAAGCATTCAAATGTACTGTCTCTCACCAGATCAATGACTTTGATGACATCACTCTGCACTTCAGCTTCATTATAAATGAAGCTTCCTTATAAACTAGCGAATAAAGTCAGAGAACGTATCGAACCCCTTTGAATTCTGCACAGAATGCTATATTTTAAAGCAATATGGAGGATTATGAGGAGAAACGATTAGGAAGCGAAAATGCTGCTTAACTGCCCTCGCCGAGCTGTGATAAACTAAACGCCATTGGCTATAAAAGTTGAGGAGCTGTTCGATATGTCTCACCCTTTTCCGCGTTTCATGACAATTCAGTGAGCCTTTAAAGTCATTATGTACGCACCCTCAAGTTGTTATAAACTTGCATGAAGTTCTATCTTCTGCTGAACATTAAGGAAGATAGTTTGAAGAATGTTGGTGACCAAACAGTTACCAAACTGGAGGAAAAAGTCAATGGGGACCAGCTTGTGCATCTCCAAACTTACAGGCAAAATAAACTTATTACTCTATTAATAATTTATTTACACAAATGGCTTGAAAATGACAGGGAGGATTTAGTATTGAAACAGATAGGCTAGTTAGCCATACTCTGTGACAATTTAGATATTTGACAGTTTATGTTGATAATTTATTATTAAACAGGATAGCCTATTTAAAGGAGTAGTTCACTTTTAAAAAAAACTTAAGCTGATAATTTACACCCCCCATGTCATCCAAGATGTCCATGTCTTTCTTTCTTCAGTCGAAAAGAAATTATTTTTTTGATGAAAACATTTCAGGATTTTTCTCCATATAATGGACTTCAATGGGGTCCAAACAGTTCAAGGTCCAAAAGACGGTTTCAGTGCAAACTGTTCTAAGGGCTTTAAACGATTCCAGACGATCAAGCAAAACTATCCCAGAGTCAATTCGAGTCAATTCTTTTCCCTAGTCAATTCGTTCGTTGACTGAACCAAATTACATTTAAAAAGATTCATTCACTTTGGTGAGCATTTGAGCTTATAAAACTTAAACTTTGGTAATTTTTATTTTTTTGTAAATGAGCGATCGTTTCACTTGATAAGACCCTTATTCATCATCTGGTGTTGTTTAAAGCCCTTTGAACGGTTTGCACTGAAACTGTCTTTTGGACCTTGAACCGTTTGGTTCCCATTGAAGTCCATTATATGGATAAAATCCTGTAATGTTTTCATCAAAAACCTTATCTTTTCAACTAAGAAGAAAGACATGGACATCTTGGATGACATGGGGTGAGTAAATTATCGGCAAAAGTTTTTTTAAAAGTGAACTACTAACTTAAGAGTGAGACAAACCAACTAACAGCCGAAAATTCATCAAATTGATTGCTAATAATTGATGTTTTGTGTTCCCACCAAACAAAATGTCTCCTCCTGGGAGATTGTCAAGTCCCCCTGTACTCAATCATTTATCCCTTAAAATATCACCAAAATTATACATTTAAATGTTTTTCCTTGAAAAAATAACATAAAATCTTCATGCCAAATAGCCTGAATTTAACTTTACACCCTTGCCTCATTTAGTATATCCATCCATACTATATTACATCCAATAGTCTGGATGATGGGGACATAAAAATGTATTATTGTTTTGACATCATGGTGCAATTGACAACCAGAACACAGTTGTACAAGTCTCAAATAGTTTATTTCTCATTTTCATGAATGACATTTCAATGGTTCCCACAGCATATGACGCAGCATGCAGAGAAATGAAGAAAGAAACAAAACGTTGAACCTAAAAGCCAATGTTTCCTTTGTCCAAAATCCCACCACACCGAAAGTTACATAGACGGCTGTCCGACCCCCAGCTGAAGAAATACAAAACAGAACCGAAAGCAAGAAGCATTAATAAACACACATTCTGTACAAAACAATTCAACCAAACCAATAACGGAAAAAAAACAAAAAACAAAACTAAGACAAAAAAGAAGCTTCGCTGGGAGTGATGGACACCGATCTTAGTATAACTCACACATTTTTATTTTCAGAATAATAATATTTATGGATAAATGTAGTGAAGAAACTCGCTTTAAAATCATTTCCATGTTTTAACATTTACCAAAACTTTGGCAACGTCCATATATTTATATGTAACCGTCATTCAGATTATATCTCAAAAGTACTATTCATATGTAAACAAGATCCCCCCCCCCCAAAAAAAAAATCTACATGCACAAAAAAAAAAAATTAAAGAGAAACCCTCCCGTATCATGCAAGCACATCACGAGACCTCGACGGTCTTCGAGGAGCCCCGTCTCCGTGCAGAAGATGGCGCCGGTTTGCGCGGGAGATTCACATTTAGAGCAAATGAACGCGTTCATTAACAGCGTTTAGTTTGGTCTCTCCTTCTTGAACCCATCGATCCGCCTTTGAAATGATGAAGTAAAAGAGAGAAACTGATGGTCAGTCTGGTCTGGTTTTTGCCTACATGCTGCGAACCAACGCGATTAAAGCTTAAAAAACCCAAGCCCACAAAACACACATTCTGTCCTTCAATCCCTAATATACAAATATGAGCTACTAAGATCTTTACAATGCTGCCTGCAGTCAAGTTGGAAAAATTAACCTTAAATTTCCACAACAAATATTCAAATTAGGTGTTATTGTGGATTCAGTCCGCCACAATATGCACGGTATCCTCGCAAGTAAATGTAAATCAAAATGACTCGTTGGTGGTGTTAAAATGGTAATAAATCCAGAACACACACACACAAAAAGTTGAGTTTACTGATGGCACGGTTCCATCCTACAGTAATATGTGATCTCCCCGACCCCTGCGATAAAACACCGCTCTTAAAAAGTAAACCATACATATATGTGCACAACCTCAAATATATTTACTTTTTATCCTAGTCTACTGTATATCAGAAAGCAAGACGGTAGATGAACTCCCTGACAATATTAACACAGCACACGTTCACATTCACGCACACATTCTCGGTAAAAAATTCCAAATCGGATTTGCATTTTTTTGCGCGAGATCGAAACCAAAAGAGGTGGAAACAAAAAAAAACAATAAGCTTGTTAACAAACTTTTTTAATCTCCCCATGACATGAAAAACATCAGATAGCGATTTCAATATACAGCTATTGGATGTTTCAATTGGCACTTCATGCTTGAAGAGTGTTGCACTGAAATCAAGTGTCAAGTCATATATCGCTCGCATACATGTATTCCCTGTAGACCTAGATCATCTTTAAAAAAGACAGGACTAAAATAAATAGAAAAAAATCCCCCCTTCAAAAATAAAAATAAAGAACATACACACATGCACACACACACACACTCCTCTCTTCCTTCTCCACCACACTGAATCGCTCGGTAATCGACAGAGACAACGTTTCTCTGACTGTCCTTAAATACCCGAGAACGTGGACAGAAGAATCTCATGCTCTATAACACTTAGGATGGCTCAGGGAGTACAGACGGGGAACAGAGGCATCATTCAGAGGAATACTTCCATTGAGAGAGAGAGAGACAGAGAGAGAGAGAGAGAGAGAGAGAGAGAGAGAGAGAGAGCGCTGTGTTAGCGGAACGTCTGGAGCCGATTCTCAGAAATGGAGAAGTGAAAAAGAGGGTGTTCAGTGAAGGGCTCTTCACACGTCCACCACCATCTTTTTGTGAATGTCTAAGCCACCGACCACCTGCGGATAAAGAGTGACGGAGAACAAATATCAGTGCATTTCAGAACTAGAAAAAAAGAAAAAGTAATGTTTCAATAACGAACTTTTTTTAGAACTTGCAGGGTGCTACTTAAAGCACTACCGCAAAAACAAACCAAAACTAAAAAATATCTAATAACTACATTCATATAAAAGTAGTTCATTTAAAAAAAAAAAACTTTTGCTGATAATTTACTCTTCACCATGTCATCCAAGATGTCCACGTCTTTCTTCTCTTCAGTTGAAAAGAAATTACGGTTTTTGATGAAAACATATCCATATAATGGACTTCAATGGGGTCCAAATGGTTCAAGGTCCAAAGAGTGTTTCAGTGCAGCTTCACAGAGCTTTAAACGATTATACATGACTAATAAGGGTCTTATAAGCGAAACGATCGGTCATTTCAAAAATAAATAAAAAGTTTAAGTTTTATAAGCACAAATGCTTGCCTTGCTCTGTTATGTGATCCAATGACGAACTAATCTTTTTTTTAAATCGTTTTGTTCCATTGAATGAACCAAATGACTCAAAAAAATATTTGTTCGTTTTCAATGAACGAGTTTGAACAGGAGAGTCACAAACACGCATCACAGAACAAAGCAAGGCGAGCATTTGTGCTTATAAAACTTAAACTTTATGTATTTTTGAAATGATGAATCGTTTCGCTCGATAAGACCCTTATTCATCATCTAGAATCGTTTAAAGCCCTTTGAACAGTTTGCAGTTTGCACTGAAACTCTCATTTGGACCGTGAACCGTTTGGAACCCATTGAAGTCCATTATATGGAGAAAATCCTGGAATGTTTTCATCAAAAACCTTAATTTCTTTACATTAAAAATCAGACCCATGCGAGACTCACAGCGCAGAACTCCTCGAAGGATATCCTCCCGTCCCCGTCCTTGTCTGCGTTGATGATGGTTTTGTCGACGATCTGCTGCAGCTGGGTGTCCTTCAGGTTATTCCCCACCATCATCTTCAACACCTGGAACAGCTCGCGTTAGATATGTAGCCGTCCTTGTCCATGTCATAAATCCTGAACGCAACTGCAGAAACAAACCAAGAATCAGAAACATGACAGGAAAGGTGATATAATGCACCATCGCACTACAGACTAGTTTTACGGCTTTTTCGAATCAACATTTTTAGTCTGACATGAAATAATTCCCAAAAAATCTAATTAAAAAAAGAAGTTTGTCGCATTTAGACATACTGTATATGCCAGCCAGGCCAAAAATAAAAATTCCTGTTTGAATTTAAATATGCAAATGGTAAAGGGTCCATGATTGGATCATTATTTTCTAGCATGTTATATGTTCTAGCTCTAATTGATGGAGTGTGAAGCTCTAGCTCTAATTGACATCCTGAAGACTTTCACTGAATTTAAGCTCTGGACATATTTTCTCGATAACGAATTATTAGACAATATTATGTCGAGCACTGGAGGTGCAGATTCATGTGTGAAAATGATTCTTCATTGTCTCTCTCTCAACCATTCTTTCACAATCTGAGCCGATGAATCTTGACATTGTCATCCTGAAATATGAACAACGATGCATTTTTCCTACATGTTTGTTCAAGAAATGAAAAGCTGCACACTCCAATTAGGATTAGAAAAACTGTTGCCAAAAAAATAGAACATGCTAGAAACATCATAATCACTGCAAAAATGATCCAAACAGCGAATAATAATTATTTTTGGCCAGGCAGTGTAAATATGTAGATTACATGTGTTTTGTACTAATTTAATTATGTACCGTTTGACACTGAAGCTTGTCCGAATGGCTAATGTTTAAATCTGCGAAACGCATTGTACATTGAAACCTTTGACAGTCTTCAAAATGTGAACTATGCACCGACCGCTTGAAAGCAGCTGCCTATCAGCGTGTACCGAATAGAGTCGAAATAGTCTTGGATATTGGACCCTCAGTCCGTCCTCGCGCATTTATTTCCTCACACACACCCGCTTCTCAAATGACAACGTAAAATATTCTTACACCCATTACATCAAATATTAGCTGTTCACCCGCCCACGTGCTTTTATGTCTCATATAGTGAGAATATAGAGCTCAAACTCTAGAAGAAAAAAAAACAAACGGGTTAATTTTCATTCAGAGGCACAAACTGAACAAAAATATGAAATTTGGTGCAGTTGCACCAAGATGAAATTCAGATAGTTTGTAATGTAAATTATTATGATTCTTTCCATGAATGAATTCCATCTCAATGATTTGTTTATTAACAGTGACTTGCTGCCACCTATTGGAGGTTTCAATATCACATTTAAAGTTTATTTTCTTTTTTAAAATATCTATATTTAATATTGCAAAGATTGGTAACAGCCCTATTTTGTCTTAGTTATATAATTGAATTTAATTAAATTTATGAAATTATTTAGGTTTAAGAAATTGGCATTATAGAAGTAAAAATGCCTATATTAGGTAAAAATCAATTGAAACTGACCACCACCCACGCGCTGTCCACGACAGTCCTATACCTGCCAAAGTACCAACAATAAACACTTGTTTACTCAACAAAAATATCGTCTAATAATCGTTATCGAGAAAACCCGGAAAAAGAGATTTAATTCATAGTTGTATATAAATCAGTTGTCACTAATTCCTAATTATATGTCAAAGTAAAATAATATTTAAATGCTTAGTTTTATGATCGGTAATTTTTATTGTGGGAGAAAAAACATGTAATACAATGATAAAGCGATCATTTAATATCAATACTCACATTTTCATGTGACATTTCTAAAAATGTATGTATGGATAATCAAGTAAACCTAAGTTGCTTCAGTCCAGTAAGTGTTAATCTTGAAATTTTAATAACAATATAATAGTTATTTTATGTTTTTAAAGATTTCAGAGCAAAATGACACTCATACCACGACCTAAAGGTGGACGTTTTTAGAATGATCTTAAAAGCCTTTTACTTGCTGAAACAATATAAACTATCAATCAGACAACAGAAGGAATGGAGTAGATTGGGTTTCAGTTATCATGTGGATAATGAAATTTTGCATATCAAATATGATACAGTAGGCTTGACTAGTGAGATTCAAAATTGAGACTCACAGCGGAGCTTCTGCTCCTTGTCGCCCTTCACGCTGAACTGAGAGACACCTTCAATGAACTCTGCAAGGAAAAAGACATTAGTAGCCATTTACACACTCCTGATGCATCTGAACTCCTCATGTACACAGAGCACCTCTGAAACTAGTATGAAGCTTGTGCTTCTTAATCCAACAATTTTTAACTTCTCAGAAAACACATAATATTACATTTCCTAGGCCACAAAGAAACAATTTTAGGCTTTGGTTCTGCATAAAAGGCAAACAAGAATGGTTAATTATATGCAAGGAACACCAGACCAATCACAACTGATCATGCAAATAGATGTAAGAAAAGACCAATTGGAATTCGTTATCCTTTGCAATGTCCTCACGATCGTCAATGTATAACTGCACATTTACTGACCTTTAAAGTCCACTTCTCCATTGCCGTCTGTGTCGAATATATCGATGACTCGCTGCACCAGCGGGTTCTGTTGCAGCTCGGGTAGAGACATAAACTCCTCCACGCTGAGAGAGCCCGAGTTATCAAGGTCGAGCTTCTTAAAACGCTTTCCTGAGTCTTTTAATCTCATCAGCATCAACTGAAATAGAGAGAGAAGAGCAATTCATTTTAATAGAAAAGCAAATGCAAAACACAGACTAAATTATACATCCTTTCCTCACTCTCTAAACTTTCCCTCGGCTACAACCATCAATAATAGATCTTCAAAACGTCAATCTTAAATGGTTTGCACAAGTCTTAAAACACATGCACAGGGAGGATAAACTCTATATCCAAGTGTCTCTCTCTCGCTCTCTCTCTCTCACACACACACACACACTTCCATCCATCCTTGGCTCCCATCAGAGAGCCAGAAGGATCCGTACCCAGTTTCTTCTGCCTGGCAGTCATGGTCATCTCTCAGAGGACTGGCGTTCAGCTAGGAGCTCAGTGTTGTGCTGTGTGCCGCGGACTGCCAAATGACCTAATCTCATTCACACAGCCACGTGGTACACACCTCAAGTAATCAGCGGTCAGACTGTTTGCTGTTAGCGCGTGTGGTTTATCGAATTAAACACCGAAACCACAAGAGATCAGCGATTCTAAGTTCTGTAACTTCTTCGGTCGCCAAGTGTGAGGGATACGCTTCTGAACTAAAGGCTGGAGTATATGATTGGCCTGAGTTAAAATACTAGGCATCTTGCTGACTTTATAAATGGTTAAGTAGGAAAACTGGGCATCATACACTAAACGGAATTTCAAATTGTTCCGACAAACTCCACACACAATATGATCAGTATGTTCATCTCTAATGATGGTCTAGCTTACTGCTCGTCTCATATAGCCAACAAACTAACACAGAAAAGCATCACTTTCAACACACGCAAATGCTGTTTAGTATGATGGTGTAACGCTAGACCAAGTGAAACAGCGCTGCGTTACCACACAACTTTAATTCGACATATAAACTGACATGTGTGAGTAATTCAGCACTTGCGTGTAAGTTAGTTCGGTAGACTTAAACGTCCTGATTTCATTATATCTGCGCAACTCACGTGTGGCGCTGATATCCGTCTCATTAGCAATCGCGCCCTGCTTCATACCACAGTCATGTTAAAAAACAAGAATGTTTTCACTCATCCATAAACATTATCAGATCCATCGGCATGACGACAAGTCCCATGATTCCGTGTATTCCCTGCGCTCATCAACCTAAACCTTTGTTATTTAGGGGTGTAACGTTATTCAAACCGAAAACAAAAAAAAACGTCAGTGTAGAACCACAATTCGAATCAAGATACTGTCATTGCGTACCGAACACACCCGCCCCCGCCCCTGCTACCCCGGCTCAATGGACCATGTCTTATGTGTACAGTACACAACTAATTAAGTTTTGTAGCCTAACCACCATTAACACCAAATAACAAAATTTGTGTTTTGTTACTTTCTAAATAAGCAAGGTGTAATCTTTCAATTCTGTCTATTTGGATCTATGAAATTCAAACAATATAATGGTGTTTTGCGCCTTTGATGTGGCATGACAGATTGCTATAGGCTTACTGAGATTCCTCATTTCAAGCAGCAGCGTGGCGCGTGGTAAACGCAGTTACAGAATAGACACCTGAGGGTATGTTGAAAGATACAGCATACTTACCTGAAAGGCATCATACTAATAATAAACCTTATTAGATCCATCGCCATGACGAACAAGTTCCATGATTCCGCATATTCCCTGTGTCATCAACCTTCACCTTTGTATATTTAGGGGTGTAACATTATTCTGAACCGAACCAAAAAACGCTATGCAGAACTCACGATTCGAAATTGAGATACGGTCATTCAGATACATAAACATTTAGATCTATCGGCAAGACAAGTTCCATGATTCTGCGTATTCCATGCGTCATCAACCTAAACCTTTGTTATTGTGAGACGATTAGCGAACCCTAGTGGTGAAAAAAGTTACATACTGTAGCTTTAAACCTAAATTATGTAAATATCCCTGACAGACCACGATTAATCAGGTAATGCATGCTAAGGGTCTTCAACAGAGGACAAATCGGATATCTGGGTCTTGGCAGAAAAATAATATTTAGTATTTAAAGACTTCATTAAACTTGTATGGGTTCCAAACACAGTCGTGTAAATGAAAAGCAGCCTGAGACCCTGTCACTGCAGATGAAAAGGCAAGCTCTGAGTTACTGCTGTTGCACCTCCAGTTATTCTCCATGGTTCAAGAGAGGCAAAGAGACCCATGCTGATTTCGCTGTGCTATTTTGAGTTAGTGGACACTTCCCAGATTACCCTAAAGCAGATGATATAACTGCTCATACTTCATATCTATTATTATATTCATGGATTAACCCTGATACAGCTAGTGCCAATGTGTGTCAATAAACCAGGTGACTGTATTACACCATCATGCATCTGTCGTGCCATTGAGACATTAGGACAAAGTATGTTAAGTGTGCCTGTAGGTGCACTGATATAAAAGCAATTATTTTCACTATCGGACGATTTAAAAAAATAATAATTCAGGGCTGATTGTCTCCTGTCAATCAAAAGGGTGCGGGAAAACATGTTCAGACTGAAACCCGTACTGTGTGTGAAGACAATCTCTTGTGTTGAGGGCAAGTTGATGCAACAGTAACGCATTGACAGTTGAAAATGGTGATGTTAAAGCAGGCTCTATCACCCCGTAGAGGACAGTATTGTCAGGTCTGCGTTCCTACACCAATCGGTTATTTGAACGCCTCACATTCAATAATCTCAAAGAGCTTTGTTTCAGATTTTTGCTTTAATCAGTTGAATTTAAAATGCGTCAACAACACTAGATAGTGCTCCACTGCACTCCAACTAGACGCTTTTATACAAGGAACGCCCGCTTTTACATAATACTTTATAAAATAAAGTATTGATTTCGTGTGTGTCCGAAATCACCCCATACACTTAAATAGGGCACTATTTGAGGGAACTGCCATTTGTAGTGGTGCGCAAACCATAGTGGATGTTATCGTATGCACACTTTCAATCCCACTATGCACTGCAACAACAAGTATATAACTGATGTACGCTCAAAGGCTAGACAACTAGAGAATACTCATAATGCACTGTGAGATCCAAAAACTGAATTCCGCGTGACCAGAAGATGGCGCGCGCAGCTAAATCACCCATACATCCGTCCTTCCAAACCGCTGGTCCAATGTGGGTACAGCATAATATCATACAGGTATAAATAATTCCTTTTTACTTGATTATTAAATCATTTAATTAAGGCTTATGCTAGAGTCTTAAGGTAAATCTTTTTGTTACAACTGTTAAGTTTCAAATGATTATTAAACGACAAGCACAAACAACAGCCGTTCCGCTTCTTGAATTCACTCCCTACTTTAAGTGGACTAATGTAGGGAATAGTGAGTGAGGGTAAGGGCGATTTCGGATAAATATCTATTTTGTGTGCACATCCCTCTTAAACATAATGCCTTCTCATTATCCAATAAAACAGTGTAGGGGTGAAATGTAGTGACTGGTGACCAGAATCATCTTTTCTTTTGTATGTCAACTAAACAGTCTGTGTTTGCCAGATGCATCTCATCTACAAAACTGATTTGGGATGATGTCATAAGTGTTGTGTTACCACAGCTGCTAATTTGAGAGGCCTTATGATGTCCTTGTGGTTGCCAAGCACCCATCTGACCAACAGGTGGCTCAGTTTCACAGCAGCGCACTCATTATCACACAGTTACAGTCCTGCACAAGTCATTACTGGAGCCTCATTTGGCAGCATAAGCTCCAGGGAATTCGGCTCGCCTTGACCTTTGACCTCCCACTGCTTTCATCATTATGGTGTTGAGGAAGAATAATAAAAAAATCACTGGATTTGGCATGTTAAATGCAAGTACACATTGATGGCCTAAAGATATCGAAACGAGCAGTTTGTCTGAGAAAACGATATAAATACTGTTCGTTTGCTCACACAAACCGCTGTTTCATGTCTTAGCCGATCAATGTGTACTTATATTTACGAGTCATTAAATCATGTTTAATTTCGACTTCTCTGTGCATACTCTTTGAGGTGGTGACCATAGACCTCCATTATATGACTGACAGACAAGAACGGTTTGACCTAAATATATCAAAATTGTAAATTACTGCGGAAACAAAGACACCTACATCTTGGATGCCCCTGAGGTACGCTAAAACACATAAAAAATGATTTATTATTAATAAAATAAAAATGTATTATTATTATTAAACATTACATATTGAAGTAGAAAGACTGAAATAGTATTTTCTGCTTATCAAACATGATACTTTAATAATCTTAGTGGAGAAATTTCAGTAAATTCTTTCTCTATGTGCAAGGGTTATGAAGTAAAAGTAAAATTAGAATCATTTCTTAAAGGGATAGTTCGCCCCGTACAACAACAATTCTGTAATCATTTGCTCACCCTCATGTCTTTGTAAACCAGTATGACTTTCTTTTGTCTGCTTGGAGCACAAAATAATATCCAATTGACTTTCACTGTTTGGACAAAACAACAAAACATTTTTTTTTATATAAATCTTTAATTTGGAACAATTATGGCATAATATTCATTTTGGGTGAACTGTCCCTTTAAATAAGTGAAACAATTGGTTCTTGGCCATCAAATTCACTGCAAAAAATAGTTCTTTAACTCGTAAGCTCTCCTAAGCGTGTTTGTCAAGAATTACGAACCACACAAAAAAGAAGCCTATAAAAAATGGGCCATCGCCTCATGATTCTTTCCCTCACCCCCACCAACTCTATAAACAAACAGCCCTGAGACTAACCTTTACCAGCTGGAGGCATTTATAGCCCACATATCCACAGCAGCAGCCTTATCGCCACCCAGTCTAGCACTGGCCCTCCTCCAAACCTGGATAGCCCCACTGATCCAGGGAAAGCCCTCTCCCTCATGTCTCTGATCTTCCACCCGATCCCAAAGCAGCCGGCACAAGTGTTTGAAGGACCAAACTAGACTACACTGACGGCTGCTTGTTCTGATCATACACAACGAGCAATATGTATTGACTGATAGAGCAGCACTGATTCATTGCTAAAAGATCAGATTAAATACCCACGCAATCTTACTTCCTAAAATGACATGGTACATTTAAAACATTGACTAGTGCACAAAAAAGTGGTTATTTAAGTACTAAATCTATGAAACGAAAACAGCTAAATAGACATTTTTATAAATAATACGACAAAAACACATCAAAATTACTAAAAGTTTAATTAAATGGAACATATTCTACTGAATATAAAACAAATTCAAAATATTAAAGGGTCATTTGATGCCATTTTAAAAGTTCTATTATTTTGTTTATTGGGTTAGATAGATTAGGTTACGCTTTAATGTTCAAAAAACACATTATTTTTGTACATTATTGCAGCTCCTCTATTCCTAGTCTGTCTAAAACGAGCTGATTAAACAAAGCCCCTCCTTCTGATAAACTCAGAGTGCTTTGATTGGCCAGTTTTCTTTCATCCAAAAGTACATTTAAACTTGAAAGATATTTACTGTATGCAGTAGTGCAATATAATGCAAATTAGGGCTGTAAATCGATTAATCCTCGAATTCACATTTGAAATAAAAAGTTTGTGTTTACATAATATATGTGTGCGTAGTGTGTATAATTATTTTGTATATATAAATACACATACATGTATATATTTAGAAATATTTGCATGTATATATCTTTATATATATTTATATTATACATAAATATCTTATATTTTTTCTTAAATATATACATGCATATGTGTTTATTTATAAATACAAAATAATTATACACACTACACGCACATATATTATGTAAACACAAACTTTTATTTTGGATGCGACTTAATCGTTTCACAACCCTAAATGCAATATCTAGTTCTTTCTTATTGGAAGGAAACAAAACGGCAAACCTCATTTAACCACCGCCCAGGGGCCCCGTTACAAGATGGCCACCATGTGGACTGACTTGCCTTAAAGGGGTTTTAACCCATCCTAGCATACAAAAGCATACGTTTCCAAATGTCACCATCTCCTACATAATCCTCAATAATTACATAATCACCATTTTCTATATTGTTGATATCGAACATGTTTCCGACAACAAATCACACAGACAGGTGGTGTTTAAGGCATCTGGTCTACCCTGAATAAACAACTGACTGAATTTTCCTATTTACTAATTAAAATAGTAAGGAAAAGTAATAGAATACCCAATCTACTTACAGTGTGAGCACATCTCCAAGGGATAACTCGCCTCATTTCCCTGTAGAGAGAGAACAAGAGTCTGGATCAGCATGACAATACACTTTAAATGTTATCCAATTGAATGAATTCAATTATTACAACATAATCAATGATTTTTGGTCTCATCAAGTACCTCAACCAAGCATAATATGTTTTTAGGCTACTATTTCCTGTGATGAAAAAGTTGTGTGTCGGTATGTTGATGATGTTCCCATGTTTCTCTCTACATGACACATAGCCTGTCACAGAGTCACAAGGGGAAAAGGTCCTCAGAGTCACCACTATGGCACCTAAACGCATCTTAGTTAAGTAGATAAGCAGATTTTCAGGGTGTGTTTATGATGCTAGAGACGGCAAATGAACCTGGATTATTATGTATGTAAACGGTAGCAACACCAATATCTAAAATCCATGTCGTAAGTTTTTCAGGATTCTTTGAGCAAACATTTTAAATAGCTATACAGTCACTTTTGAATTGTAATTTTACTGAATAATCTGAATTTTGCATTTCAGGGAAGAAAAATAATCTGGCTTTGGGATGTGTAAATGATACAATTTGATTTTTAAACGAACTTACAAGACAGCCAAAGGGCAAGATTTCAACAAAAGGCGTGTTTAGCACTAGGCGTGACACATCCCAGACAAAAAATCAAGTTGTTTCAAGTCAGCAAGTGGGCTGGTGCCTTCAGGAGCGGATTGCTGGATGCCTGTTGATGACTTGCAGGAAGAAACCAAAGCTACCACAACCCAATTTAGAGAGCGGGAACAGATAAACTGGGCCATTACCGTGCCTAGAAGGATACAACAACTTCTAATATCTATACGTCTCTCATTAAATGCGTTTCACAGCTTACAAAATCAAGTTCCCGTGAGGGATAAGATAAGAGAAAATGAACGAAAACTGTAAAAAGGAGAAGTGTTAACATTTCTGTTCTAATATAAAACTCGAGCACACTTTGGTGCTGATAAACATGTAGTGGAGGAGATGTATTTTTGGCACTGTGTGTACATGCGTGTTTGCACATATGGTGTGGAAGTAGATTAGACCCGTGTGGGACAGACAGGTCACACACAGTGACTTCTCTTATTTACTGTATTCAAATAGAGTCTCTCCCTTTAAAATGAGTTAGTACGCTCATGTGCACTACAATCAGACAGTGTTTTGCCACAGCTAGCAGGTTAGCTAAGGTTGTGTGCCCTGTGCTATTTTAACTTTAGTGGTAGAGCGACAGCAAATTAACTTAAAGTGGATTGAGGGTTTAGGATTACTTCATCTGGCTATATGGCCTCAAGCGTGAGCAAAGTCACCAGGCGAGGAAAGACACCTTGAAGCCAAGCAAAAGCTGGGGGAAACTTTCATACAGGGAATGAATGCTTGGCTAAAATGCAACTATATTTGGGCTACATTTTACCCTAGATGACATCACCACATTCCCAATCATTTAAAATGTCCAATCAGGAAGTCGAAGCCAACTGGCATGCACTTATTTCTTTGCTTTCAAGGGAAATATTTTAATAAATTCTTATTTGATGAATTCTTATTTGGCAGATGAAAAGTAACGATACGCAAATCAGGCCTAAACATCAGGTCAACACATACATTTGCATAATTTTGCAGATGTACTACTACTTTTCAAAGCTGTTTTACCTATTATCAATTTTCTACATGCATGGCATGCCAACACATCTTATTGTGAACAAGTCATCTGTGCATGTTTGATTTTTAACAAATATTTTTACCTCGGAACGTTTAATTAAAAAAGTCATAATTGGCGAAAACACAAGACTTTATTTAGTGCACTTAAACCCTGCTCCTTCGTTCATTTTTAATATTATCGTTATTCGGCCGATAAGAAAATTTGCCTGATATATTAAAGCTGATAAATAATGGACTATTTCCTTCAGCTTCAGACACGCACTGTTCGCCAAAGATGGTTTTGTAATGGCTTAAAATATGATTTGGAATCACTTCAAAAAAGGAAAATACAGTTAAGTGAAACATAAAATGAATGCTTTTGTAATCAGACTCTCAAAAATTATATAAAAATTTGGATTTATATATATATATATATATACGCGCGCACACACACACACACACACACACACACACACACACACATACACATATGCCAATATGGTTATCGGCTTTCAAATATGACGAATTATCGGTTATCGGTATTGGGCAAATTTTTGATATCGGTGCATCCCTAGTTTATATAGTACATAAGTCAATATAGTACTCTGCTTAAAGCATTTTCCCATACTATTTTTTTTTTAACTCATTTTCCACCCAAATCAGCAGTGGAAATGTGAAAATGATCCGAATTAGTCGGATCTTAAGGTACTAAGAAGAAATGTTTGGCCTTAGATTACTTATATACTGTACAAGGGGATACAATTTAAGATGAATATAGACATGGTGTCAGTAGTGTAGGCTGATAGAGCACGTAATGCTACGCTATGCATTTCAGGTATGCACACTTTTCTTACTTTGAATTGAGTGCATTGAATGTCTTCTTTAGGGTCATTGATACACAGATATACAGACTGAGATTCTCTCATTGGCCGATCGCAGCATCTGATTAAAAGAAATGCTTATTCCAAGTTCCAACTAGGGTCGTTTTAGAATTTTACATTGTGAATCTTTCATTTGCTATCATTAATTATACATACATATGCATTGTATCAGCCACTCTGCTCATGATAGCAATCGGTGTAAATTGAGGACTAAATTCAATGCCTATAGCACAGAAATTGGTACATAAACAACAGGTTCAGGGTTCCCACACCTTCACATTTGCATTATTTGACCAGTCATGAATCAGTTTAATAGAATTGTTTTTTAAAAGAAAAGTTTTACTAAACTTTAGTAGGTCAAGAAAGACCCCAAAAGGGTTACAGATTTGTTCTGATAGAAAAAATGACAAAAATGTAGATAAAATAATATGCAACAAACCACTTATAGTTAGAATAAAAAATAAATACCACCTTTCCATATCTTTTGTTTACCTCAATGACAGTACATCCAATCAAACCCTTTTTTGGGACAAATTAACTATATCAATTTAACTATATGACTATATCAAAATAATTGAGATATGACTTCCTCTCATATCAATCAGTTCATTAACGGTCATAATTGCATATACAACACTAATGAATATTACAGTAAACGTGATGTTTCTAATGACGCATAATAAATCCACTTTCTGGTTCATGATGTAAACATTTTAAAAACCTTCCTGTCACTTCACAATTTTATGAATAACTGAATATTAGGTTTGTGAAGAAATGCGGTTGTAATCTAAAATGCTTGGTGATGACAGCTGTGATTGTCTTGTTATAAGAACAATAGAAACGCACATGCTAATATCAAACCAGGGCTAAAATGTTTTTATGAAAAATTTTAATTTTATTATACAGGGCAAGTTGAAAAGTCCAGGTGGGTGGGGCACCATTGACTTCCAGTATTGAGAGAAAAAACACAACTGTTTGGTTGCAAACATTCTTCAAAATATCTTCCTTTGTGTTCAGCAGAAATTTATACAGGTTTGGAACAACTTGAGGGTGACTAAATGCTGGAAGAATTTTTGGATGAACCGCCCCTTTAAGAAACCCTAAAAATGAGGAGAAAATCAAATAATCATCTGTTTTATGAAATTAAAATCATGAAAACTTCCCAAAAATGTAGGAATCCCCGTCGTATAATTGATGGGCCAGCAAAGTCAACCTTTCCTGGAGAATCAACCAGTCGATTCAAGTTGTCAACGGATCTATTTAACGAGCAAACCAGCTCTCGATCAGTTTGACAGCCGTATCGATTGAAAACGTTACAGTGTTTCTCTTTTCCAACCTCGCCATTACAGTTGATCACTGATCGCTTCAAATACAGCATTTACACCAGGATCTATAAGATAGCGATGTGTTTTCCGTGTGTGTTTCTTCTCAACTCATAGCGTACAGAGCCTGAACGTGGGCCACACTGACAGCCATGGCTCTGTTTTATCAACAACGGCTTTGATCACGACACCGCGAGCGCGTTTCCAGTCCGTCACAGCACCAGAAAGACGCGTTAAACGCGCGATTGATACGACGCGCAACAGTATAGGAAGTATCTGCTATCTCGGGTAAGATATTTGCAGCGGTTTAGCGAGAGCTGTAGGGGATCCTTACCATTCTGTCGGAGGGGTTTCTTCGCCTTGTGCAGAGTCTCGCGGAACTCAACTGTCGCTGACGGTTATTTTTCTGAAGCGAGGAAGTCGCGATGAGCGCGTCGCTCGGATCTTGTTCTCGGTTTGAAGATCGGAGGATTCACTGCAGTGGCTTCGGTAGGTCCGCAGCGGAGGGGGAAGAGAGGCAGTGGGTTGAGCTGATGGTGGTGGTGGAGGGAGAGAAAGCGAGAGAAAGCAGAGAGAGAGAGAGAGAGGGAGGGAGGGACGAAGACTGAGCGGAGCGGAGGGGGAGGTGCGTTAGAACAGTACATCACATCCGGGTATTTATGCCTGATTCTCTCCCTGAATATTATATATACACGAACTTTTGCATCATTAACTTTGATCAAAATGACTTTGCATCTCAAGTCAGATAGAAAAACATATAGTATTTTGATTTTACAGAAGAGGAAGTGAATGGATATTTGTTGTAAGCTGTTATTAGGCTTCTTAAAGCGATAGTTCACACAAAAGTACCAACAACATTCATTACAAAAACTATTTTACATAACTTTTCGTTTTATAATAAGGTAGACCTACTGCAGCATTTCAGCATGAACCAATACTTCAAAATGAAAATTCTGTCATTATTCACCCTTATGTTCACTGTAAAAATGATTGCGCTTTATCTAATAAAAAAATTGGTGCAATAGATTACAAGCAATATTATTAATTCAATTTAACAAATTAGAATTGAGTAATAATTATTCAAATTAATTCCTTAAAAGTTATGAGTAAAACTTACAAAAAACATAAATTTAAGTCACCATTATGGTGATTTTTGAACGTCTGTCAGTTATTCAGATATTTTTGTTTAATTTGTTGGTGTAAAACTTTACTCATTTTAAATGGTTAACTTTTAAGGAATAATTTGATTAATTATCACTCAATTCTAATTTGTTCAATTTAATTAATAATATTGTTTGTAATCTGTTGCAACAATTTTATTGATTAAATAAAGCGTGTTCATTTTTACAGTGTTGTTCCAAACCTGTATGAGTTTATTTTCTTCTGTGGGATCACTAAAGAAGATATTTTGTCGGTAAACAAACCGCTTTTAATCCCCATTGACTTCCATTGTATTTTATTTTCCATACTATGAAAGTCAATGGTTTGGTTACCCATATTCTTCCAAATACCTTCTTTTGTGTTCAGCAGAAGACTCATACTCATAAAGCACTTTTATTGTGAGGCCTGCTTTTGTATTTAAAAATATCAAATTTGAATCGGCATTTGGTGGCCATTACTATATTCAGGTATTTGCATTTTAAAGTGTTGCAGGTGTGCGTCTATAAACATACCTTTTCAAATTAACAACCCATACACTGTTTTTAATCTGCACCAGCTGCCCGTTGACAAAAACAGCTTCATATGATGGACATTATAAGATAATCTAGCTATCTAGAATATTGTCTGTCAGCTATAAGGTATCGGTATGCGTAGCTAAAAACAACCAGCATGTCATTTTAACTTTTTCCGTTTTTCTTGCCTTATTCTTCTTTTGGTCTTTTGTCTTAAACTGTAACGTATTTATTAGAACAGCACAGAATTTCAAGCAACAATATTGTTTATATTCTTACAAAAACAAAGTCAAAAGTTTGGCTCAAATTCACACAAGACTGATATTCAGCAACATACATAGGCAAACAAACAATCTGAAAATGAGTGAAAATGGGAATAGAATGAAGTCAAAACAATAGAATTAAGTCAAAATAAAGCACTAACTTCATTTCTGATTCAACTCTCACCAGTGAACTAATGCTTCTGTGAAGAAATAGGCAACAGTTTAAGCAGTAAACAACAGTAACACAAAATGGGAAATAATTAAACATCCATCCACACCATAAACAGGCACGCCTGTCATAAAATAAATAATTGTTTTACGCTGGTACCAAAAGACCACAATATTAACTGACTGGTCTTTACTTTTATAATATTACATTATGCACACTAATATAGAGTATCATGTATAGCCTGTGTACGTTCATACAGCACCTTTTTGAGCAAGCGTTGCCTGTCTCTTTAACAGCAAATGACTCGGTTAAATACAGGCCTTCAGAGCTGTCTCATCCGAGTCTCTTGGGGAAAGATGGTCTCAGTGCATTTGTAACCATAATAGAGCAGATATGTGATGTGCAAATGACCAAGAGAGAGCTGAAAATCCTTTCCAATGGAAACTTTCACACTTTAACTCGTCTTTTTCAGATTTCACCAGCTCAGGCAGGATAAGGAGGAAGAGACATACTGTAAATGAAACTGGAAATCATGCATCAAACAAACAGGTGCATTGCTTGACTGGTGAACAGATACCCTGATGGACGTTCACTGAGGAGCTTGGAGTCATCTGTCCCGCACACAGCGGCCCCATGATGGTTACAGGTCACATTGTGCATATTTGCCGCTGCTTCTGTGCCGCTGTGCTCGTGTTTTACAGGAAGGCCTCTTTGTTGATCCACATGAGGCTGCGGGTCTCGTTGGGCTTGGCCTCGTACTCGATGCAGTTGAAGCTGTTGCCGAACTGGCAGTGTTCTCTCTTGTAGTAGTTGTAGTATTTCACTTGCCACACCGTCTCAAACATGCCAGCATCTTTGAACTGGCAACGACAGGAAGATGGAGGGTTAGTAACATTTTATGGTTCAGTTTTCTTCATGCGCTCAATCAGTTGTACCTCTTTGTGTGGACGTTTGCATGCTTGCATACAATGCGAAATGAACACAATGCTCTTACTTGTTAACTATGTACAGTACATGTACGTAGAATCCTAAACTTATTTAACTCACATTTGTTTTGCCATTTCTTTAGGGCTGTCAAATCGATTAATCACGATTAATCGCATCCAAATAAAAGTTTGTGTTTGCATAATTTATGTGGGTGCATGGTGTATAATTATCTTATATATATATATATATATATATATATATATATATATATATATATATATATATATATATAAATACACACCCATGCTTGTATATATTTAAGAAATATTTTCATGTATATACTGTATGTAGATTTATATATAATTTATATTATATATAAATATTTTATATATAAATAATATTTTTTCTTAAATATACATGCATGTGTGTGTATTTATATATATACTAAATAATTATACACCGTGCACCCACATATATTATGCAAACACAAACTTTTATTTTGGATGCGATTAATCGCGATTAATCGTTTGACAGCTCTAGTAATCACAACATTTTTTCTTTTGTCAAATCAACTTAAATCATTTATGTAGTTCAGATAACATCATATTTTTAGTTTCTGATGATTAAATCAATCTCCTTCATTGTATCAACTCAATTTTTCCATTTTAATTAACTTAAATTTTTAAGGCAACCAGGTTACTTCATTTTTTAAGTTAAACCAACAATATTTTTTACAGTGCCTGCAACTCTCTCAAATACCAGTTTGGATGTTCTGAAGATGCAAACTTGAGGGAATTTGAGCAGATTGCATAAATGGCGAATAAACTAGGATTTTCCTATTATCCGGCTGTCATGAGACAGAACTTTCTTGAATTTTGGAATAAACTGCAGCAATTAACATTTTGTCAAAACCTACTAAATCACATGTTATTTTTTTAAGTTCAGAATCGTGATTTCTGTCTGAAAAAAAATCTGGATTCTCAATTTGTGCTGCATGCTCTACTACAAATATACAAGCAAAAAAAGATTTGAGGCATCATGCAAGCCAAAATAGTGCTGTACTGAGCTAACGTGTTAGCATCAAATCCCTAATCCTCTGTATGAGCAATTTAGCACCTACCAATTCCACATGATTTCAGTATTAATTCTATACTCTGGTTCTGTTACCTCTATGGAGACCTGCACTGGTTGTCTGTCCCCGCTCTTGGTGTGTGGCACACCCTCGGTATCATAGTTGCCATTGTAGACTATCTGCTCCTCATCTTTGGACTGCTGCTCCAACGGGAAGGTCTTTCCACCGATCCCCATTGTGCTGAAAACCCATTTAAACATGTCAGGTTGAGACTGCCTATGACACGCATCTGAAATTCCTTCTGTCGATAAAAAATTTAAAGACCACACGGCTCAGTTTTACAGAAATCTACAGAGCAGTCTATTTATAGGCTATGTTATTTCTTTTCTACGGGCGCAGGTGCACATTTCGACATCATTAAATCATTACGACAACACATCGAGTGCTAAGAGCTATTTGTGTGTAACAACATATCAGATGCATGTTGGCTTTACACGATTCATTCAGTCGCGTATTCACCCACTTACTGTGGCCTCCGCGCTACCCGGTTTCACGATCACCTCGATTTTGTATTTCGATCCTGTTAGCAATTTGATTGTCCTGCTCTGGCCGAACCTCGTCCCGTCCACTTTATAAAACACCGGCCCGTCATTAGGTTGGATTTTCAGTGAAATCGCGATGTTTATTATCGCTGGAACGTCGGCCATAGTTGCGAGATAACGGAGGTCGATGTGTTTCCAGGGCTCCCCGTCATTAAAGGGATGGCGGATCAGGGATGGTCCCAGGAAGCTGTTGAGAGATGCTGTGACGTCTACACAAGCCATCAGAATACATCTATGCTTCTGTAATACACCAGTGCTGTCCATTATTCTCGCTGGCGCGCGCTGGGTAAACAAACGCAGGCAAATAGGAATAACTACTCAATAAATTGTTTTTATATTTTCTAAATTTGTATTAGTAGTCATAGATATCGTAAATAGCTTATCAAGCATTCGATTTAGATCGAAAACCCATTAGTTAGTGTCTATCTCATCTCCGTTATTTTCGCGATGAAAACAGTCCCTGTCCAAAGTGCTGAAACCGAAGAATCATGTGTTGCTGTAACATTTGTGTCCTCAACACATTAAATATAAAATGTTCTAAACACACACCCAAAAAGCTGCTATTACGTGTTTGGTGAGCTTGAAACTATAACATACAATTAATGTAATTAACTAAATTAAAGGGATAGTTCACTTTGAAATTAATTTTTGGTATGTTTTAGTTTACCTCAAGGGCATCCAAGATGTAGGTGTCTTTGTTTACGCAGTAGTTTCAATTTTGATATTTTTAGGTCAAACCGTTTGTTGTCGATCAGTCATATAATGGAGGTCTTATGGTCACCACCTCAAAGAGCATGCACAGAGAAGTCCAAATTAAACATGATTTAATGACTGGTAAATGTAAGTACACATTGATGGCCTAAGACACGAAATGAGTTTGTTTGAGAAAACTGAACAGTATTCATATTGTTTTACCTCTTGTAACTACAGCCACATCCAAGTGATCTGAGGGCGCGGGCGCTTTGTGGCTGTGGTAACAAGAGTAAAAACGATATAAATATTGTTTGTTTTCTCACACAAACAGCTCGTTTCGTGTCTTAGGCATTAATGTGTACTTACATTTACGAGTCATTAAATCATGTTTAATTTGGACTTCTCTGTGCATGCTCTTTGAGGTGGTGACCATAGACCTCCATTATATGACTGACAGACATGAATGGAGAATCTTCATATTTAGGTTTTTCCAACAAGTTAATTTAGCTTGAGAATGCATAATGCAATTAATTAGCCGTTAAAGACATAATTGGTCTGATAATCTTCAGGGCCAATCTTTTGACTATTTAAAACATACGCACATACTTTTCAAAATCTACATTTCAACATGAAACAGCTTCCCATTTCATAGCATGACAATATTTATCTGTTGTTTTAAATGGTTATGTGGTTATAAAGAAATATGCACAGATAGCAGCAGCAACTGAATGGAAGGCCGGGGACGAGGAGAGAAGTATAGCATAGGGACGCATGATTTTAAATAATATATTAGCTTTTATAAAATGAATGAAGGCAAAACACTTTTGGCGTTGACTCTGAAAATCAAGTAAATTAATAAAAATCTGAATTTCAAAAGGTGCACAATTTTGTTGATCTAAAAAAAATCACAAATTAAAACAAATCCATCATGTAAAACCTATAAAATGTAATTTCCCATACAGTCTGAAGCAAATTTCAGTAATACAATTACAATTATACATAACAAAAGCCACATTATCATGTGATCTGACCACCACAGAATCTTTGTGCTTTTTGGCAACACTGATTATAAAATCAAAACTTAAAAAAAATAAATAAATCATAAGGTGCACAATTTTGTTCATCTATAAAAAAAAGCAAAGAAAAGATCTCTCTCTGTTCCAGCTATAAAACAATTTCAAACCTATAAAATCTAATTTCCCATACAGTCTCTAGCAAATTTCAGTAAAAGAAATAACATTTTCCATTACAAAAGACACACCATCATGTTTTCTGACCGCCTCAGTCTGTGTTTGTTTTTTGCAACACTGATGATAAAATCTAATATAGAATCCCTCAAGTGTTCCAGTCAAAACTTCTCAGTTGTAGAGGCATATCTGATATATTTCAGTCTGTTGGCGTGATCCTAAAGTCTGTTATCTCTCCAGTTCTGCCTCCAGTATCTCTCCCCAGGTCTCCACGTCCAGTGGACACATGCTGTTGGGCGGGATATCGTCGGCAGAGCGGATGTCACTGCACCGGCCCTTCAGCCACCTCCTCTTTATTGCAGCTTTTCCTGTAGTTACGCACAAGAGTAACCTGGGACAAAAGGAAGAAGAAAGGTAAACAGGCAGCAGAGATTTAGGTACAAAAAGAAGCATTGTTTTCAGAACACAAACCTTCCACGAACATCCATCAAGCCTGTCCCCGTTCACCTCTCTCTGGCAAATAGCCAGCACCTAAAAACAGTGGCTCCTCCACAGGTGATCGCTGCCCTCGATGATGTCATTCCAGTTTTTGCAGGTGAGCGAGGCCTGGCACAAACTCCTGACGTCCAGCTCGCTGAAGATCCTCACACTCATCTCTGTTGGCAGGGTCTCTGCAAAGTCCTGCTGAAGTGGATCATGAGCACCAGTGACCATGGATGGGTCTCCTTCAGGCCTGAAGATGGCGCTTTTGCTCCTTTTGCAGACGTTATGCATCTCTGCGCGTCCTGAAAACACTTTCAGTTTCCCAAACCAAGTTTATTTACATGAGAGAACCTTTGACTTACAAATAAAACATAATTGTTTAAGCAATACGACGCTAATATTGTCCGTGTTGCAGTATCTGTTCGTTACTGGACTCAGCAGCAGCAAAACCGTCAGTCTAGCTAACGTTAACGTAAGCTAACCAATGGGTAGAAGAGATTTTAAAAACAACCATGAAACGGTCACATCTATATAACGTTCATAACGTTAACTGAATGCGGTACGGTGATATCCAAGATGATGTTCTTTTAAAAAAACATGTTATTTTTTTAAAGGAAGGTTCATACCGAAAGTCGCGTCTTGCTGACAGCTGAGGATTTAAACGTCTCTGTTTGTTTACGACAGAAACGTCACAACGCAATCCTCCCCGCCCAGTTCTCACTGCGCATGCGCGATTATTCAGCGCCAATGTAGAGTCGTTTTGAGTCTTTGTTATTAGTGCAAAATATGAATTATAGGTTACATTTGATATAATATTAAATGTTCACACCTTCGTCGACAAGAGCTTTGGATAAGTCCGACTTGCGTGTTTATACAGCGCATGCTAATGGTGGAGTTCACCGGAAGTGCTTATTCGCGCACGAAAAGTAATCATTATTCATTTTTTTCTACACTTCACGGTCAGTCAACACAGTGAGTTTCTTTTCCTCGTTAATTTACATTAAGTAGCGAAAAGTTGGGTTGCTTACAACACTTACGAATTCGTAGTTAGTCATTCTGTCTCAAACTTGTAATGGGAGAGTTTAAACTGAGAGACAGCAGCGCGTGCGTGCATAAATCTGTTCGTGTGCACTTTGTTTTTAATAGTTAAGTAAAGATATTTCATATTTTGGTCTCTGTTTTTTCTTCTGCACAGATGCCAGGCTTTGAGTTGGAGCAGGTGGACGGTGGCAGTCCTATAAACCTTCCCGATGGAGACACTGTTTTGGGGAGAGGACCATTTCTGGGGGTAAGTGAGTGACTTGATAAATATATAATCAGACAGTATGCTATATAAACCTTGCACAATATGTCTTGCCTTTGTTCAAATTAACAAGTTATTGTACAGTGCCTTTAGTCTGATGTGTGCTTTTACAGAATTGCTGTTATAAAGCTCAATATGGCATGGAGGAATGACCCAACACTCAGGAAAAAAGGTACAAAGCTGTCACTGGGGAAGTGCTTTATTGTACAAAAGCTAAACAAGTTACTAATATCATATGTACACTTAAGGAACTAAAAATGTATTTTTAAAGTACTAATATGAGCCTTTAAGTTACTATTATGCATCATTTTGGGGTAAATAATGTACCTTTTAGCTTTTGTGACAGCTTTGTACTTTTTTCTGAAGTGAATTGAAAAAGAATGTCTATGTGAAGGCTGCATGAATAATTTATTGATTCAGATTGTTAAAATATATTGTCCTGTCTGAATGTTTTCATTGGTATTTTGGTGTAGTACTCTCACAACAAATGTGTTACTTTCAGTTTCATGCATGATGGGGCTGTTTATTTTGGGGTAATGACAAGCAATGCCCTGAAGATGGCACTAGACACTCAAATCTTAGGGTTAGAAATCTGTGACATTGAGGTTAAATCTCTTATGGAGTGGTCCACGTATTTAACAAAACGTTTTTTTGTTTTTTGAAGACCCATTAAAGTCAAAATGGTAGATGTTTGCCTTTTATTGTATGTGTGTTATCTGTCTATAAGCTAGTGTACACCTAAAAGTAGATAAACGTTAGCATGTAAACACATTTTTAAAAATATCTTGGAAATATGTCAGTCACGACATGACGCATATACGGGCCATTTCATTTTATATCATGTGGTTTTTGAATCACCCACATCTCAGTGAAGTGTGTCATGATACTGAGATATTAAAAACAATCTGGGTGCCATTTGACATTTATGATTGTAAGTGATATTGAATTGAGTCCATATACGAATACTTCACTACTATTCAAAAATTAGGGGTTAGAAATATTTTTTTAAATGTTTGTGAAAGAAATCACTTGGGTTCACCTAGATTACATTTATTTGATCAAATATACAGTGAAAAATACATTGAATATATTTTAAAATGTAATTTATTCCTGTGATCAAAGCTGAATTTTTAGCATCACTCCTCCAGTCTTCAGTGTCACATGATCCTTCAGAAATCTTTATTAACGTCTTATTATCAATGTTGAAAACAGTTGTTCTGCTTAAAGGAGTAGTTCACTTAAAAAAACTTTTGCTGATAATTTACTTACTCCATATCATCCAAGATGTCCATGTCTTTCTTTCTTCAGACTAAAAGAAATTAAGGTTTTTGATGAAAACATTCCAGGATTTTCTCCATATAATGGACTTCAATGGGAACCAAACGGTTCAAGGTCCAAAAGACAGTTTAGGTACAAACTGTTCAAAGGGCTTTAAACGATTCCAGATGATGAATAAGGGTCTTATCTAGCGAAACGAAGCTCATTTACAAAATAAAATAACAAAGTTTAAGTTTTATAAGCTCAAATGCTTGCCTTTCTCTGTTTGGTGATGCGCGTCGTGACTCGCATCACAGAACAGAAAATGTAAATGAGCGATCGTTTGCTCGATAAGACCCTTATTCATCATCTGGAATCGTTTAAAGCCCTTTGAACAGTTTGCACTGAAACCTTGAACCGTTTGGTCCCCATTGAAGTCCATTATATGGAGAAAAATCTTGGAATGTTTTCATCAAAAACCTTAATTTCTTTTCAACTGAAGAAAGAAGGAAATGGACATCTTGGATGACATGAGGGTGAGTAAATTATCAGCAAAAGTTTTTCAAAAGTGAACTACTCCTTTAATATATTTATGGAAACTATGATACTTTTTTTTTTAGAACCATATCATTTTTTGTAATATTATAAATCTCTTTGTCCCTTGCTGAATACAAATATAAATTTCTTGTAAACCTTTAAACCATACATCACCAGATGCCTTGATAAATTCCAATTTAAGATGCAGTTTATCATTATATTGTTTTTCTCTGCACCAGGTGAATGATAAGAGGGTGTCCAGGAACCACTGCGTCCTGGAGAACCAAAACGGCCAACTGCGTCTGAAGCCCGGAGGTTTCTGTTCAGTTATCTGACGTGGGCAGAGAGTCGTGATGGTGGTCTTGTCATCTCAGACCCTTCTGCCGAACAAAAGCAGCAGTGGCCTTTGATGTTAAGACATCAGAAGTTGGTGATGAAGAGCTCTTTCTCTCTTCCACAGCTGTCCCTCTTAATTACACGTGTCATTACCGCCTCTTACTCATGCTGGCTTAGCAGCGATGATTGCGTTTGCATAATTTTCACCTTGATTTATCTTTCTGCACTCGAATTTTTAACAAGCCCTTGTTTAAAAAACTGCATTTATCTCATGAATATTCAGATTATTATTAGCTAATTGAATTAAATCATTAAACACACTATAGGCAAGTATGCAAATGTTTCTTGCTTCTCAAGTTCAAGTTGTTATGTGCACGTGAGCATTCCTCTGGTTTCTCTCCTCCAGACACACCTGAACCCGGGCTTTATTCAGGCGAACATTGTGGCCAACCCTCAGCCGCTGGAGAAGGACCAGTGGCACCGGCTAAAGGAAGGGGACATCTTCTCTCATGCCCGGGAAATACATTTACAGAGTGCGCCTCAAAGAAGAGGATCAAACCCTCAGGTGATTCAGCATGTCACTAGAAGCTGCTCATTTATTATTCGACCCCAACAACAGAGCCTCGAATCTGGCTGGCCGTTGCGGACAGTGTACAACAAGTTTGCAACGACCTCTCTATTTATTATTGACTTAATTTACCTTCTTAATACATGTTTGAAACACTTTTATGATCTAAATTTATTCCTGATGGATAAAAATGAAGTGCTACGTCGTTTCTTTATTGAATATTGTACAGTTTATCACATTATGGAAGTGAAATTGGTTTAGTTTCGAAAAAGGATCCTTATGAATATTATCACGCTCTTGAATATTCAAAAATGCATTCATGAATGTAGTGTTATAATTAATTGTCATCGGTAGCCCTCAAAGCGTATTCACTATATAGCCCTTAATCCTGTAATTGTGGACAAATGAGGGCACAGAGGACTCAGATGTGATCCTAATTTCTATTTATTATAAATGTTATATCACTGTCTTCAGATAAAGTTTTATCTATACATTTATGGTGTTGTTTTTTATTTTGGGGTATTTTTGAATTTATTTACTTCAAAAATGTACCATATTTTCTATGTAAATTATTTCTATGTAAATTAATTACTATGTAGTTTTATTTTACATTTTTAACAACATTAAAATATCATTCCAATAACTTCTTAGAGCTAAAACCTAAAGATGAAGTGACTTTTCTGTCTTATTTTAAAATGCTCTAAATTACAGTTTTTCCCATTCATTTCTATGGGTGCCCATTTTTGACCCAAATACAAGATTGAGGTTGTTGTTTTTTCATCCACTTAACATTGTAGAATTGAGTAAAAAAAAATTGTGTGTGTTCTGGAGGCAAACTTTGGAAAAGTAGCCAAGTCTTGTACCGCTCAGATCAAGGAAAGTATTTTTTTTTAAATAAATCAAAACTATTTTGCCCACATTTGTCCAGAATACAGTTTTAGGGTTAAAAAGTGTCCTTTATCTCATCTTTCCATATTTCCTCTGTGTCATGATGACGACCGCCTGGGTGTACGTGTTCATTTTGACCTCATTTACATCAAACGTGTTCATTTTGACGTGTTCATTTACATCAAAGCACACTTTTATTGTCTCTCTCTATAATGAGCTCGCAGGCACACTGGTTTTGACTGGACACCTTCAGACAGATGCTCTGACCCAGGTGATCAGCTGAGAAAACAAATGAGAAGTGCTGCGTTGGCCAATTGATTCTGAATGTGTTGATTTGCATGCACTTAAAAGTCATGCCTTTCATCTGTGAAATTAGACAGTCAGGTGTCTGTCTTTTTGTATGGTGTGCTCATGCACACAGGGGATTGTTGTTTTTGCTAATGATGAATTGTTTTAAAGACTGGCAAGGTTTAAGCCTTTGTTGTCTCCACAAAAGGGTGCAATTATTGTGGCTGAATTGTGCTATTCATTGTTGAATTTTATCCAAGGGATTTTACCAAAAAAGTAAGACTAAAAGAGCATCTATTATGTGTTTTTAAATTAAAAATAATCTATAGTGTGCATTACAATGTTCCTGTTTGAGCATTAAAAAGTTATAAAGCACAAAGTCACTATGACGGCAGTTAATTCCTATATCAGTGCGCATTGTTCACTCCCTGAAACGCCTCCATTGTAGTCTCGTTTTTTCCAGAAACATAATCACAAAAAATTCCTGCACAAGGCGCAAAGGGGTCTGGTTGAGTTAGTTAGTAGTGTGCTGAAAATCGCAGTTATAATAAGGGCGTTACATTTCCCAAACACGCTGGAAGCGGTTGACCAATCACAAAACACTAATCCAGCCGACCAATCAGAGCACAGTGTGCTTTTCAGATTGAGACAGGAACTAAACAGAGCGTTACTGATAGACTAGGAAGAGAGGTGCTGCAACAACAGTGTGAAATTGATGTGTTTTTTGAACATTCATTCAAACATACTAGTAGAGTCAAGACTTTGGGCTAATAAATCCTCTTTAACCTGGAGAAAATTCACTCTCTTCACAGAAACAGTCAGGCGTTTGAGGAGGCGATGGAGGTGGAGAAGTGTTCGACTGGACCGGCAGAGCTCTCTAGAGACGCCGCCACACTCGAAACCAACGGCTGCGCGCCCCACGAGCCCGAGCTGCACACTCTCAGGAGATAAAAGCGCTTCGTCACACACTCTTTGCTCTTTACCCGAGGTGAGTGTGTGTGTTTGCATACTACACATAAACTACCATTCAAAGGTTTGAGGTGTGTACGATTTTTTTAATACCTGAAAAAAAAAAAAAGGGCTATATGCACGAATGAAGTCTGCCATTTGATGCAAGGATGCTCTTCAGTTTCCGGTTGGGAGAATAAAGCGGATGAAATCTCTAGGAAAACGGGATTAAGGCAGAGTCTTTAAAATTTACTGTCCTCCCGTCTTTGAAAATCGAAACTTTAAGACGTTTAGATTAGGGCTGTGCAAAAGTTAATTGCGATTAATCGCATCCAAAATAAAAGTCTGTGCTTACATAATATATTTGTGTGTGCTGTGTATATAATTATTTTGTATATATAAATACCTATGCATGCATGTATATATTTAAGAATTATTTGTGCTTAAATTCTGTGTATGTGTGTATATATATATATATATATATATATATATATATATATATATATATATAAAATCTATAATCTATATTATATAAATATTTTATATATGAATAATACATTTCTTAGGAACGTATACATGTACGTGTCTGTATTTATATATACAAAATAATTATATACAGCACACACAAATATATTATGTAAACACAGACTTTTATTTGGATGCAATTAATCGCAATTAATTTTTTGCACAGGCCCAGTTTAGATGTAAACTGGCTTTTGTCGATTTTAAACATATTGACAAATGCATAAATGTACCAATTCCTAATGTTTTTTCCATTTAACGGTTCTTTACGAATGGGGAATTATTATATTTCAGGAGCAGCAGGACTCTCTGCTGTTATGACTGCTTTTGTGATTATTGGTACTTTCTCCTGTCACATCATGTGCTCTCTGTTTATGTGCTCTCTTCTACACATATGACTTCTTTATCTTGCATACTACACCATACTGTACTGTAGCTTCTATACTTCAATTTTATAGTTTCTCTATCTTTGTCGATACATATAATTATAAGATATATTTTAACACGCACTCACACACACACACATATATATATATATATGAGTACTCCTCTTTGGTACTCCTCTTATATAAATTCTACTTTTCTTATCTTTACTCTTTATTCTGTAGTATATTTTCAAATGCTCCTTCTATACCATCTTAACTGTAGTCCAACGATTTTCTCCTCTAGTTCGAATTTTGTGTTTTCAAGGTTCACACAAATAGCCAACACGACGAGTCTGATCGGCCACAGAAGAAGCGCATCTTGCCAACGTGGATGATGACGTCAGCATCCTTAAGTCCATCGACCTCCAAAGGTACCGTCACTATGGCGATGGAACACTGTCCCCATGGCAGCAGATATCAGGGGTCTGTTTATTCACACTCGGTACAGAAACAAGCCCCTCATCTGTCAAGTCAGGGTCCAAAGGAACATCCCGCCAAGTGTCAAATGCGGGTAGATTTTCTGTTTGGCGAGTAAATCTCAAAAGGCTGTCCGTCCCTCTGGCGGGTGAATGATCATACCAAAATAGTAATGAAATTATAAAATGTTTATTACAATTGTGGTACGGACATGACGGAGTTGTTGTGTTTGTGGGAAGTGAAGTGAAAACCCGGTTCCACTCTTAGAGTTTTATTAACCATATTGTATGCACTTGTAAGACCTATGAAATCGATTAGAGGTGAAGGTTCTCCGTGTTTTCCGTCTCTTCCCATGGCAAAGGGACTTTGAATTTAATGCAATACATTTTATCTTATGTATTAACTTGCTTCATCTGACTCCATAAAATGAAAATGTTTTTTTCAATGATATCTGTGCATCATTAAATACGCGTTAATGTTTGACTATTTTTACTGTATTGAAAATAAACTCAAAGTCTGTTAGAATAATCAAATATAACAATTTATTATGTCAGGTAAATGACTATTACAATTCCATAATCAATTGAAACCCGACATGTGGCTGCGTGAACTGAGTCGCGAGAACCTCACGGGCCAATCTGAATACAGACAACCACCTTCGAACTCCGGTATCTGATTCCATCGAACTTCGGTAACTCGGCTCGAGTATTCGATTCGCATTAAATCAGTTCGGTGCCAATGTTGAAAACAATGTTGAGCTGATTATTTTTTTGTGGAAATTATCATTAAAAAAGTTATGTTTTTTTTCTATTCATTCTTTAATGAATCGAAAAATGAACAGGTCAAAAGAACATTTTTTTGAAAACCTTTATTATACATTATAAATGTCTTTACTGTCACTTTTGATTAATTAAATGCATCCTTGTTGAATAAAAGTGTTAATTTCTTTAAAGAAAACAAAAGGTCCGAACAGTAAACTTTTGAACCGTAATTTTTTCAATATGTAAGCGTAGTTTTGGCTGTCAGTAGGACTTCAGTTCAGAACATCTGCTGTTATTTTCGGTCATGTGTTTCTGAGCACAAGCGTGTCGGAGACTGAAACCCCAGTTTTAAACAAGTAACGGACGCTTAACACTTAACGTGATTTGGAAAGACCGACTCCTGAGGCATGCATTAGTTGTACTGTTCTCTGTAAAAACATCAATCTCACTGTTGTCTGCAAAACATCAATCTCACCACTCATCTGTGACCTTCTCAGTGCCACAAGTCACATCTGGAGCCCTCTGGGGCGGTTTTCGCTCTTGTTGTCCTACAGATCGTACAGTGTGTCATCACAGCATCAGAAGATCATGATTTGAAGAAAAAGCGACTTTACTCTATTCTAACTTGCAATGTTCAAGCATTGACATTATCTTCTTTTTTTTTCCTTCTTTTGGAGCTCAGCAGTGAGAGGGACTCCTACCAAAGCCAAGCGAGTAGCTGGACCGAAGCGGGGAAACCGACCAGCCGAAGCTCGAGCCGGCACAGCTGTCATCCGAGGAAGAGGAGCCGGAGGAAGAGAAGCCCAAAAGAAACAACAAAGAAACTGAAGAGTGACTCTGAAGATGAAGTCGGTTCCTCTGGTATCTCTGGTGAGAGAAATTACCAGTATAATCATATATTATTTATTCATATGCAAAAATAAAAAAGAGTATTGTGATTCTTAATCATTTGAAATGGCCTGCAGACTGCAAGTTTTAAATGTTTCAATAATAATAACATCATCATCATCATCAATAATAATAATAGTTTGGAATGACATGTATATTGCATTTTTACAAATAGAAACATTTTACATTTTTACTGTTTATTAAAAATAACAACAACAACAATTATAAATATGTATAAAACATGTTTTCAAATATTACAGTTGTTGTTAAGAATAATAATTTGAATTTTCTTACAGACTGCAACTTTTAAATTTGGAATTACTTGATGGAAAATATATTTATTAAATTTATTAAACATTTATTATTTATTAAATATTTAGCTATTTATTAAATTAATTGTATAATATTACATTTCAATGCTTATTTATGTGTCTTTTCATTTGCTGTTACTGTATAAAATATAATGTAATATATATATATATATATATATATATATATATATATTATGTCATAAATGTAATATAAAAGAGTATAAACTGTAAAAAGTGTGCACAAACACTAAATGTTTTGGATAAAATAATAATATAAATTAACATTAAATTAAAAATGAGTTCCCACAACTTACTAATACGGCAGCACAGCTTTACTAATTATTGGTACAATATAATAATTGGTTCCCTCGGTTTAGTAAATTGTGGCCACGTTGTAATAATTAATTTGGTTGTTTTAGTTAAATCAAATGAGGGAACAATTTAGTAAAACGTGTCCAGGATTTACTAAATCAAGGGAACAAAATATTACATCATATGCATGATTTAGTAAAATGAGGGAACACATTATTATATCATGTGCACAATTTATTTAATACGAGGGAACGAGTTGGGAATTAATAAATCATTGCTACGAATTTGCTAAAAAGAGAAAACAAAATTCTTAATTCATGGCCACGACATGTGTCTTGTTCGCGCAGTATCATGTGCAGGGCTCCGTAGTGAAACCCGGTAGAGATGCAATACATGGACTATCCCCTGAAATTGTGTTGTCCTGACAGGAATGATGCCGCAGCTTCCCAGGACCAGTAGAGTCAGAACAGTCCCAGAGCGAGAGAGAACAGCAGCGGTTTGATGGAGCGTGATGATGGAGAGACGAAAGGAGATGAGGTCGGACGAGGAGCTCAAGCTGAAGATGATTCTCAGGTCAGCCAGGGACCCTCGCAGAGGTCAAAGATCACAGAGGCCGAGAGCAAAACAAGTGTTAGTAAGGTGAAGAAACAGCGGCGGACGCGGTGTGCTTACGGCAGCTCCTGCTACAGGTACTTCAACTTCAAACAATGATGCGCTGTCAAGAACCGCATTCAGACATTTTATATCTATAATGCCATAAATATGTAACTCGAAATATTCCTTGAAGATCGAACGCTGAACATGTTAATTAAGTTTCATGTTAATATTATTAAGAGGATCAAGACTGAAACAGTCACAAGCAAAAGCTCCTCTGAGAATGTTTAATATGCGCAAATCTGCGACTGAAATGGTTTGCGTGGTATTTCAGAAGACACATGTTTTCCTGTCTGGTTCTCTGACGTCTATTTTTAATTTCAAAAAGCTGAGAGATAAAAACACAAAATCGGCATTTTAGCCGGAGGGTGCTGTCCTCAAACCCAGAGGTGAAGCCTGACATTCCCTTGTAAACCATTTCCATTTGTATGCAGATATTTGAAAACGCTTTTTTTGTTTTGTTGGTTCATTCCCCTCTAAACTTGTCTTTAGAAACAGTCATAAATGAGTAAAAGCATCATCTGTAACTGACAGCAGTTGTTACTGATCAATCACTCTTTGAGAGTTTCTTTCTGCTGACTGTTTAATAAAAATATTCCTGTTATGAATGTTCACAGAATGATAACGACGTACCAAAGCGTTTAATTTCCAACTAGATTAGCTGTCAGTCAGTGGAATTAAGTTGCATGAATGCTCGTGATTGAATTCATTTGACCTTTGTGTTCCAGCCTGATTTGCAGTTCACTCAGCAATTGTATTTTTCTTCTCTCCAGGAAAAATCCACTCCACTTTCAGGAGTGCAGTCACCCCGGAGACAGTGACTATGAGGAGGAGGAGAAAGGAGGATGAAGAAGAGGACGCTGATGATGACAGGCCGGAGTGTCCGTACGGGACCCACTGCTACAGGTGACAACAAATGAGATTAAAAACACTACAATACTTCATTTAAATATTTATTTTTAGTTAGAAGTTTTGGGTCTTTTGAGATACTATTAAAACTGTTACTTTCAGAACTCAAAACTTATTGAAACAACGGTACAAAAAATGACTTGTTCTGAAATACTTTCTAATTTCCTAAAAAAACCTTTTCTCATAATTTATTTACCACCATGTCATCCAAGATGTGAATGTCTTTCTTTCTTCAGTAGAAAAGTAATTGAGGTTTTTGATGAAAACATTCCAGGATTTTTTTTCCATATAATGGACTTCAATGGGGACCAAAAGGTTCAGGGTCCAAATGAGAGTTTCAGTGCAGCTTCAAAGGGCTTTAAACGACACCAGATGATGAATAAGGGTCTTATCTAGGACCCTTCGAGTCATGAATCAGAAACTCTCGTTCGAACAGGAGAGTCATGAACGTTCATCACAGAACTGAGCAAGGCGAGCATTTGTGCTTATAAAACTTCAACTTTTTTTTTTTTTTAAATGAGCGATCGTTTGTCTTGATAAAACCCTTATTCATCGTCTGGTGTCGTTTAAAGCTGCACCGAAACTCTCATTTGGACCTTGAACCGTTTTGGACCCATTGAAGTCTCATTATATGGAGCAAAATCCTGGAATGTTTCCATCAAAAACCTTAATTTCTTTTCGACTGACGAAAGAAAGACATGGACAATCTTGGATGACATGGGGTGAGTAAATTATCAGCAAAAGTTTTTTCAAAAGTGAACTACTCCTTTAAAGGGATAGTTCACTCTTAAATTGAAATTCTGTTACAATTTTTAGAAGTTGAAGTTGTTTCTTTCATCCTTTAACTCAAAAGATGATATTTAGAAGAATTTTGTTAACCAAACAGTTTCTGGTCCCCATTGACTTCCATAGTATGAAAAAATAAGTGAATGATGACAAATTTTAATTTTTGGGTGAACTATCCCTTTAAACAGAGTTCTAAGCTAATGTTTTTCCCAAGGCGCTCATGTGCTCCTAAATGAAAAATGTAGGAGCACACAAAGATATTTTGGACTAATTATTATATATATATACACTATGTGTGTGTGCTCCTCATATTTGTGTTCAACTACGGTGCGAAACGTTGATTCTGATGCAGAAGTATAAATCACAATTTACAATCACTTTATAAAACAGAACGAGGGAACGTGTTGCTCTCAGGAGGAGGCGAGGAGCACATTGGCACACCTGTGACCTCTGCATTTTTCCACTGCAGAGGCTCTTTCCACAACATGGAGGAGAAAGTTTAAATGAGTGTGTTAGTATTCACGAGTATTAGTATCTACTGTAGATTTAGTCAAGTAAAATCTTATTGTATTTCATCAACTAAAACAATTTAATTAAGTCAATTAATTAAAATAATTAAAGTAAAACAGATGAATAAAATATAATGGGTTTAGTTTAATTGTAATGCATTCATTTTAGAATTTCTGTAAAATTTCCAAACCCATAATTATACTTTTAGAAAGCATCTATTAACCAGTTAATATGAATGATTTAAAAGTTTGAACATGCAATATAGATACAGATTTAACAACTGAGACTTAAAAAATCTTAAAATTAAATAAAACCACTTTTCCTAAAGTAGAATATCCTTAAAATCTTAATTTCAATGAATGATGCATGCATTATTTATTCTTTCAAGCAGCAGACATATTTATTTGTATAAATTAAATGTAATGGATCCTTATTAAAGGGGTCATGAACTTCTGGTCTTCAGGTCAACTTATGACATTTGCTTGGTTTTTGCATTCAAAAACATCTAAATTAATAAGTAATAAGCTATTTTGTACCCTAGTTTTGAGCCTAACTGAAAAACGCTTGTTTTTTATGGGCGTCTCGCACTGAAGACTTGGAAGTACACGCCCACTGCTGTGAGTGGATAACAGTTTTGCATATTATAATGAGTTTCAACTCACTCGTCGATGTACGTGGAGGAAATTGTTTTGAAAACGTCCAATGTTGTCAAATGGTAACCGGAATGATTCGCCCATACATGTTCGACCCAGAGTCCATCTGTTGCACAATTCCTCATCAGATCCAATATAGACGGCACAGCACCGTTCTTTACTCTTAATCGGTCTGCAAATCCAGTCTTGTTTACAAAACAATCCTCAGTGAAATGAAGCGAACAGACGGACAATGTTTTACCCTCGTCATTCATTTGTTCATGCAAGTGTGAGAGATGTGTGGCGCAGTTTTTCTAGCATTTGTTTAAAGTGTCTTCTGCTTGTCTCAATGTTTCAGGAAGAACCCACTTCACAAGAAGGAGTACAAACACACTAAATCACCACGTGAGTATTTTTGCATGTGAATTAATGTGAACTCTCTGCCACAATCACAGGGTTTGTTCAAATCTCTAGCTCTTAAGTATAACAATAATAAAAGTGATGCTTACCTTAGAAGACTCCCCTAATTGAGAGTGAGAGGTTTCCGTCTGTCCTCCTTAACTTCAAACTGAATATAACGTTGTATTTACTTCCTCTTGGGGTCCTGCTTGGCAGTGTCGAGATGGATTTAGTGAGTCACTCTCCAGAAGTCAGTTATTGGTGCCAAAGTTTTTGGGATAATATGCCATTTTATGACCGCTCGTGCTAAATCACCACATTATTACATTTCAAGTGTGAAATAAATAGTTTATCTAAGAAGGAGAGGAGAAATATTAATTGCACTTTTCAACCTAAGTCCTAAAAAATGCCATCAGTCTGTCTTCCCTGTCTCCCCTTTCCTCTGTCCTGTCCAATTTGGAGTGATAGACCAATCAATCACGAGCAGCGTGAAGTTCCACTGTGGCCGCAGCGATTTATGTGAGAGGTGTTAACCAAGATGATCGTCCTCTGGTCTGTTTTCAGAAGTACACTGCGTTTTTCCTGCATTTATGTTTCCATTAGGAATACATTGTGTGGTGGAAACTAGAAAAGCTAGTCTATGCGAGCCATTTGATTTAGTCACATAAATTTCTAGTCATATATGTCAAATGACCAAGCACTTGGTTGATGTTTACATTTATGCATTTGGCAGACACTTTTATCCAAAGCGACTTACATTGCATTTCAATGCATTTTATATATATATATATATATATATATATATATATATATATATATATATATATATTTTCACTGCATATAATATGTATATACATATTATACTTAAACCTGAAAGTTGATGAAAATGTAATGCGATGGACTACTAACTCTCTCAGAATTGGCTCATTCTAATGAAATTTTCATAATTTAGCTGGTCAAAAACCTCGTAACTCAATTTGAGCTTGATTTTAGTAAAATGTTTGTAATGTAATGACAGATGCAAGTGTCTAAACGTATATAAAGCCACAATATCAATGTTGATTTATCAACACTGTGTTTAATTCTTTTAAAAAATAGTGTTTTTTCCCCCTATTTCCTAAAAAGTAGCTTTTTGGAGATACAAGGAACAACCATATTATACTGATTTCTGAAGGATCATGTGACACTGAAGACTGGAGCAATGATGCTGAAAATACAGCTTTGATCACAGGAATAAATTAACTTTTACAATATATTCATATAATACAATATTATTGTTTTTACTGTATTTTTGACTTCTTTTTAAAAGCATTAAAAATGTTTCCATCCTATAAAGGATTTAAAGGGATAGTTCACTTTGAAATTATTTTTGTTGTATGTTTTATCTTACCTCAAGGGCATCCAAGATGTAGGAGTTCTTTGTTTCCGCAGTAGTTTCAATGTTGATATTTTTAGGTCAAACCGTTCTTGTCTGTCAGTCATATAATGGAGGTCTATGGTCACCACCTCAAAGAGCATGCGCAAGAAGTCCAAGATTAAACATGATTTAATGACTCGTAAATGTATGTACACATCGATGGCCTGAGATTTAAGAACGAGCGGTTTGTGTGAGAAAAGGCCGAACAGTATTTATATAGTTTTTACCTCTTGTAACCACTAGAGTAGATCACTTGTAAGACGTGGCTGTGATTACAAGAGGTAAAAACAATATGAATACTGTAAGCCAATGTGTACTTACATTTACGAGTCATTATATCATGTTTAATTTGGACTTCTCTGTGCATGCTCTTTTGAGGTGGTGACCATAGACCTCCCGTTCTGTAGAGCCAACAAGACAAGAACGGTTTGACCTAAAAATATCAAAATTGCAACTTTTGGATATGCTGAGGTAAGATAGAACATTCCAAAAATTAATTAGAAAGTGTCTATCCCTTAATCAATGCCAGTTAAAAAAGTAATTGAAATAGTGTAATCAATCAACTCCATCCAAAATCTACACAGAACTGCATGTTTTCCAGTAAAATCCCTGTTATATAAGCGTCTGGCCTGAAGTGAGTCATGTCGAAGGCTCTCTGACATCTTCACTGTAAAGCAGTGCGTCTTCATCCTCATGTCTGAAGGCTTTGGGTTTTTGTGTCTGTATTTTAGCTTAAAAACACAGGTTTAGCTATCTCATCTCTGTTTGCATTCAGCCCTTGATGAAAGTGTGATAAACAGTTTCTCTTCTCCGAGATGCGACGCTTTGACATTCTGAGGTAAAGAATAACCCGCTGAAGCCCAAATCTAGATAATTTTCCACGGAACTGAATGAGTGTAATGTTTGGTGAGGACATCTATCATAATTAAACTGCTCTTAAACTAATTGAGAACATGCTGTGTGAACCGTAGAGGAGAACACTACGCTGTGATGTTTCATTATTAGCAGTCACGGATGCTTCACAAAGTCACAGACTGAGTAGCTCATTTTTCTCCAGAAAACGGTGTAGTGTTTTCTGGATGCCTCGCAAAAACCAGGCCCAGAACCACAGGCGGTTGAAGCTGTTTTCAGAACATTTTCCTTCTGAGAAAATCTTGAAGCTTGTTACTGTGCAAGATGTGTCTTCCTAAGCCCTGTTTACACTGTCTAGGGTGCTCAGCGAGGGGTGCAGTGCGAAATGCAGGTGTAAACCACGTTTCATGTTGTTCTGTTTCACCAGCTAAGACCGTTGCTGATGATGATGATGATGATAATGAAGATCACTACGAAAACAGTTTTATTAATGAGCGAGAGTGAGGAGGAAGAGGTGGATGAAGACTCGGACTATGTGCCCGAATCTGGACGACAGTGGAAAAGGAGAGGACGTTAAATGGCTGCAGAAAGAGGCTAAAGCCTTCCTCAGGAGGAAGAAGTGACTCGTCTGGGTAGATTACATGAAAACCACTTCTTCAGCACTGAATCTCACAAAGACTGAGGACCATCTGACACTAGGTTTGACCAGTATCCCCATCCATGGAGGCATTTTATTCAGTTTTAGATTACATGTTCACATTTTAAAGAATGGGTCACCCAGAAAAGAATGTTCTTTGAGACTCATTGTAAAATGATGACACAGTTTTATGTTTTGGGTGAACCATTTCTTTAATTCTAACTGAATCTTACTTTCTTTTGTTTTTTTTACCTTTCTCTTTATCCCGTCCTGTGAGTGTTTTTTGCTGCTGGGTTTGACAGAATCCCTGTTCATTGAGGCATTTTATTCAGTTTTATATTATCTTTATCACCCTTTTGCTTTTACATTTTAAGGAATAATTTTAAAATATGGGTTGTTCCTTATTAAATTATGAGCTGTAATGAGCTTGGGCATTATGTAGATCACCATCTTCTTTTCCTAATTTTTGGGTGAACTAGCCCTTTAACTCTCATTGAATCTTTATTTCAGTTTGCAATCTAATATTTGTTTGTTTTAAAACAGTCATTCACTTTAAAAAAAAACTTTTGCTGATAATTTACTCACCCCATGTCAGTCCAAGATTTCCATGTCTTTCTTTCTTCAGTTGAAAAGAAATTAAGGTTTTTGATGAAAACATTCCAGGATTTTTCTCCATATAATGGAATTAAATGGGAACCAAATGGTTCAAGGTCCAAAAAGACAGTTTCAGTGCAAACTGTTGAAAGGGCTTTAAACGATTTCAGATGATGAATAAGGGTCTTATAAGCGAAACGATCGCTCATTAATAAATAAATAACAAAGTTTAAGTTTTATAAGCTCAAATGGTCACCCTGTTCTGTGATTCGCGTTCGTGACTTTCCTGTTCGAACTCGGTCATCAAAAATGAACAAATCTTTTTTCGTGTCATTTGAGTTCGATTCACCGAACGAAATGAACGAGTTGACTCTGGAAAAGATTTGTTCAGTTTGATGAGACGAGTTCGAACTAGGAGAGTCACGAGGCAGCATCAGCAGAACAGAGCAGAGTGACTATTTGAGACTTATAAAACTTAAACTTAGTTCTTTTTTTTTATGAGTGATCAGTTAGCTTGATGAGACCCTTATTAGTCGATACTGGAATGGTTTAAAGTCCTTTGAACAGTTTGCACTGAAACTTGTCTTTTGGACCCAGTTGAAGTCCATTATATGGAGAAAATCCTGGAATGTTTTCATCAAAAACCTTAATTTCTTTCGAACTGAAGAAAGAAAGACATGGATTTCTTGGATGACATGGGGGTGAGTAAATTATCAGCAAAAGTTTTTTTTAAAAGTGAACTACTCTTTTAATAGCCAGCTATTTTTTTTTTACTTCTCTTATCCCAGCCTGTTTTATCCTTTTTTGAGTGTTTGTATAGATGCTGCTACTTTGTAAGTCTCTTTTTTCGTTCGTTGTATGAATTCAGTTAATTATAGTTGTATATACTTTTATTTTCACTGTTCCGGCTGTTTATTTCTACTTCCGGGTCTTGATTGAACCGAAGTTTAGAGTAATAGGAACAATAAACCAATGAATCCAGTAGCAACAGTTAGTTCAGTAACACAATTTCTAAATGCTTTTTATTTGGTACAATTACGCAAATACTTTGGTCTTTTATATATATCTGCCAGTGACATTTATAGAGCAACAGCAAAGGTCATTGCTGCCTTGAGTTTGGCGTCCTAACTTGAAATGGAACCGTAAGTGAGCAATTTGGAATGTTACTGTAGTGTTCCAAATAATGTTCCAAATCTCTCACTCTGTGTTCCATTTCAGAATGATTCACGGAGTTACTCCCTAAGTCTTTACAACAAAATACACACATATATAGACTGAACGCATAATACGGATGCGCATAACGTCACCATTTTCACAAATTCACGTTTTTGTAGTTTACACAGACGATAACGGTATCTTTTTTAAAACGTGCACTTTGAATCCCGTTTTCGAAAGTTTGCCTTTTCAGGCCTCCAAAATGGTCTACTGTTGTGTAAATTAACGGTTTTCTGTTTTCAGTTGAAAATGGTGTCCGTCAAGGCCCCTTGGGAGTAACTCCATGCATCTTAACAAAGAGCGCTCTTTTCAGTGCCACAAGATAAGACCGCTATTGATACTTTTTGGAATAAGCATTGCCTTGTTTGATGCAGCTTTAAAGTTTGGCCAAAACAAAGTATCTTAGAAGGCAGCCTGCCTTTTGAAGACCATTCACATCGGAAAGAGCGTGTTCGATGTTTAAAATGGTGTTAGATAGGCAGCTCGTGTGGTTTCTGAACACAGCCTCTGAAAGCAGAGACATCATTAATAATTACTTTTTGTATTTCATTTTTCTGACTCTAGCCAGAACCCTGTTGGCTGCAGTGTTTTAGAAAGTGTTTCAGAGATTACATTATTATCTGTGACTGAGCTAGAACAAAATGACTAAACGGAGAAGAGACAAACAAACCTTAAACAGGAAATCCATGACTTTGGATATGGTTCTTTCCAAGTCTTTATGCAATAAGAGTCTAAAACCGTTCAGTTTAGAAATCACATATAAAAATCATTCAGGTAACTGTTGATCTACGCGAGATTACGAAGTGCTTAGTCTAAGCTTTATATGTCATACAAAACTTGAATATGTGGGAGATTTTTGTCCTGTGGAAAATCTTGGACTTCTGTCTGTTTATAAAGCTCATTGTTGCACTTTTCTGTTGATGGAAAGCGTCAGTTTCTGTTTTGTCAGATAAAGCAACACCCAGAATCAAGCTCATGTTTGTGATCCTCGTAAGTGATTGATTTGGAACGACTCCATGCGCCAGATAGGGAGAGTTAACTCATGATTGAATGGCACATGTGAAATTGCTTGGCAATTATGAAGTCAAAACTTGGAGTGTATGCTTGGATCAGGGCTGATTTTCTGATTAAGACCAGTGTGTGTGTGTGATGTGTATTCTGAATATTCACTGATATTCCAAGTCTTTTGAAGTCGCACAATAGCCTTGTATAAACGTAAGATACTAATTTAAGATACTATCTCTAAATTTATGGGCTGTTGCTACACACAAAATTATCACCATCTGCTTTAATTGTAAATGATATTAACTTTGGGTTAACTGTTCCTTCAATTTGTCACTGAATCTTACTTTCTTCACAATCCAATTTCTGTAGATCAAAAAGAGAGATTGAGAACTGATTCTGAACTGCTTTCAACAAGTTGTCAGCCATTCCAGGTCTCACTTGCTTCACAAACGTACGTAATGGCAGCATATGGTCTTTGTTTGCTGGCAAAGACGACACTCTTGACCCTCAAACAGTAATTGTAGCTTAGCCTTGAAAGAGTTGCCTTGTGTTGTCGACATGTTGAGAAGAAACTGTTTTCTTCATTGCCAAAGCAAATCCCCTTTACATGCATTTCCGAAGGATTTGGACTCTGGCTGGATATGATATGGAAAAACTGACGGCATTGTTACTGTTCGGATCTCTATCAAGTGCTGTGTAAGATCTGGAGCTGAAATTCAGATATGGTCATACAGCGTTTCTGTGTCTGCTGTAAGCGACCAATCAAAACATGACTCGGCCAATCTGACCAATCAGAGCAGAGTAGACCAATCACAACAGACTTGGGCCATCTGACCAATCAGAGCAGAGTTGACCAATCACAACAGACTTGGGCCATCTGACCAATCAGAGCAGAGTAGACCAATCACGACAGACTTGGGCCATCTGACCAATCAGAGCAGACTTGACCAATCACAACAGACTTGGGCCATCTGACCAATCAGCAGCAGAGTTGACCAATCACAACAGACTTGGGTCATCTGACCAATCAGAGACAGAGTAGACCAATCACAACAGACTTGGGTCATCTGACCAATCAGAACAGAGTAGACCAATCACAACAGACTTGGGTCATCTGACCAATCAGAGCAGAGTAGACCAATCACAACAGACTCGGGTCATCTGACCAATCAGAGCAGAGTAGACCAATCACAACAGACTGGGCCATCTGACCAATCAGAGCAGAGTAGACCAATCACAACAGACTTGGGCCATCTGACCAATCAGAGCAGAGTAAACCAAATCACAACAGACTTGGGCCATCTGACCAATCAGAGCAGAGTAAACCAAATCACAACAGACTTGGGCCATCTGACCAATCAGAGCAGAGTAGACCAATCACAACAGACTTGGGCCATCTGACCAATCAGAGCAGAGTAAACTAAATCACAACAGACTTGGGCCATCTGACCAATCACAGCAGAGTTGACCAATCACAATGAACTTGGGCCATCTGACCAATCAGAGCAGAGTAGACTAATCAAAACAGACTGGGCCATCTGACCAATCAGAGCAGAGTAAACCAAATCACAACAGACTTGGGCCATCGGACCAATCAGAGCAGAGTAGACCAATCACAATAGACTTGGGCCATCTGACCAATCAGAGCAGAGTAGACCAATCACAATGGACTGGGTCATCTGATCAATCAGAGCGAATCCTTTATCAAACTGTTTACATGTGATGTTTCTTAGCTTGGATGCATGTAAACCTATTGTTGGGAGACCTCAAAAACAAAACTAGGAGCCTTTAAAATAGCATAATATTGGCATTTAAAGCCTAAAAACAATTATTAGAAAATAATGTAGTCCACTTTATCTGAACTTCGTCAGCTGTGTGTGAAAGGCTGTTCAACATCAGGCTGTTAGTCCATCAAAGGAGGAACTGTAGAACTTTAGTCTGGGTTGAATTGGGACTCTTTCTCAGGGCGATCTTCCTACAATCAGTGCCAGATGCCCTTACCACCGTCTCCACACCACGGCCATCATTCAAGTTCTCTTTATTCAATGGATGAGGGAATGTTGTTTCTTTCTGCTGTCGGTCTGAAGTTATTTAACTAAGTGGAGAGATATTTGTCGTGACAGTTGCTAGTTGCGCTTGCTTATGAAATGAGCCAAACATTTAGTCGGTCTGGAAACAATTGCTCTGTTCCAACACTGCTGCAGATGTAAAGTTTGTTCCAAAAGGTAGGTAGCATAATTACACTGCGTCTAAAATTGCTTACTTTGGACAAATTCTAGCACTGCACGTGTCCTCCGTAGAGAAGCTAATGCCATAGTGCAACACGCTGGAAAAAATAAATTTAAGATGGCAAACGAAGAGAAAATGTAATTGCATTTCATCCAATATTGAAGTTGACTAATTGTGTGCTGCTTATTTTTATGCTTTATGTGTGGCATGTCATTTCTTAACAAAATTGCCAATGCTAAGCTCTTTTGAAATCATGCAAATGCTTGAGCATATATGTGATTATTTCCATCCTTCATTCTGACCCTCTGCCCGAAATGCCACTATTATGATTGGCTAACATCATTGCTTCAGGAAACAGTATCAACCCCATCGCTATCGCATGAGAGTAAGGCTATGTTTACACGGAAACGATTCTGAAGAGAAAACGCAAAAGTCGGCGTTGCACTTTTTATTTGCGTTTTAGACGAGCGTTTTGTGTGGGAAATCGCGTGCGAACGGATGATGCAAAAGTGTGTGAAATTCAATGTAGTATGCACTTCAGGCGGCTAGAAGTGCATACTACAACACCACCAAGTCCACACGCCTGCGTACAAACTTCACAGTCAAGCAGACTTTTGCGTTTTACCGTTTACACGAGAACGCGGCGTGGAGCGTTTTTAAGATTTCCACTCTGGAGGGTGGTTTTCAGCTTTTTTGCGTTTTTAAGCCTCAAAAACGCCGTCGCCGTGTGAGCGAAAGGCACATCCGCTAAAATATTTTTACGTTTCACCCGCGAAGCGTTCTCATGTAAACAGGGCCTAAGTGTTTTGAAAACATCCATATAAAATCGCCAGAGCGACGTGACGAATGTCAGAAACTGAGCATGCATGTGTAAACTGTTTTCAGTGTAGACAGCGTCAGTGATTATAATGGGTTTAATTACTTTTGGTGCAACACAAAGTGATGCTCACAATACATCCAGTCAAGGCAAATGACAGCCGTTACTGGACGCCAGTGGGCGGGGCCTATGGTGCGATGATATATAACTGTTCGTCAATGTCTTGCTCAGGAGGCAGTAATATGCTAATTTATTTACCCATACGTCACAGATCCTGCAATATCAAAATAAGCCGTTTTTAAGCTTGATTACATAAACATTTTATTAGATGTTTTAAGCTCTGAAACTTGTCATGACCCCTTTAATGTTTTATAAATGACTATAAATGAAGAACAGTAAATAAATTAACCAAAATAAATAAATGCTTCAAAAAACAAAACATTGTTCATGATATTTAATAAACCTTATTGTAAAGTGTTACCAAACCATTTATTCAGCTAGGAGGACAAAAGGTTTTTTAAAGTCCCCATGTGGAGAAAATCCTGAGTTTAATGTTGTTTATATGTCTATGTGGTGTTTTTAATATCCTTTAATAAAGACAAACCATGTGTAAATTCATAAGTCGACACCAATGACTATTTTCTCCTTAAAACTGCAGTGAACCAAAGACAGTCTCAAAAACGCGGGTTGAAATCTGGGTGTTTCTGAAGTCACACACTACCTTGTAACCAATCAGGTCAACGGTGATCTCAACCAGTGGAATCTCTGAGCTGGAATGAGTGCGTGGAGGCGGGGCTCATTTGCATATTGATAGAACTGCGTTTATTAAATGAGGCAAGCGTGTAGAGTTACATTCAAGCTATTTTAAGGCATGAAAAAAATTTTTCGAGGAAAAAAAATCATTTTGGTGATCAAATGAGTTTTAAGGGATAAAATGATGTACTTTAAAAGAAACATACTCTTTAATAGTATTTGATTTCAAAATACATATGTTGTTTTCTAATACTAATTTCTCTTTTTTTGGTAATATTTTTCTTAATTTGTTTGTCAAGAGCGAAATTTTCTTTATTTTATGCAGCATTGTTTTGAGGTGTAATCAGTTTCACGGTTTTATTTCATGCAGTTGGTGGACGGACTGTCCTGTCTGAGTCAGAGAATCACGGCACACAGATTTAATTCAACCAGTCCTGCGTTTCACCCGGTCACTGTACAGGATTTAAAGCTGATCTCTCAGAGACGTGAAATAACAATATGCTACCAACACCGGCTCATTCCTGACCGCCCATCTGTCAGTGTGCAGTCAGTTACAAAGCCTTTTTATTCTCCTTTAAACTTTCAATGAGATAAATGTGATATCCTTTTTTTTTTGGCTTAACCTTAACCCCTCCAGACGCTTTTGTCCTGACAGATGAGAAAAGAGGCAATAAGCGACCGTCTACCCTTAAGCCCAAAGACATGATGACATTTCACATGATGTGCACGTTTACTTTTGCATTGTAAGGCCAGATTAAACAATATTAGGTTGCCATGCATATTAAAGGGTATATTCTTTCACACTGTTTTCTGAAATGCAGGTATTTCAAATGTTTAGCTAAAAATACTTGTATTAAATGTATGTTGCAAACAGCAGTGAGAAAAATAAATGCAAATAAATTAATTATAATAAATGCATAATCATGCTTGACGTTAAGGACTTTTAACTTCAAAAAGGAAAGAAAAAAGGCTTGTCATATTTTCATATTCATAGACTTCAAAGCAGCTTGTGTTCCTTTTAATACATTTTACTGTTTATTTCAAGGATTTTTATTTGTTTATTCTTGTTTACTGTTGTACTATTTTGTTCCTGTGTTTGATCAGGTCCCATGTTGTCCACATAATTGTGTGTTTAAACGGCTAACTAAAATAAAAAATCCTTTGCTGACCGGGGCTTTTCTGGTTTATCTTAGATGGAGAGCACAGGGCGATGCGTCTAAGTCTGAGTCACGACGTTTGAAACTTGAACCTGGGACATCCTGAAACCCCATTCAAACCGTAAGTGTTTAGTTAAAGATATGCAGCACTATAGATATATATGATTTCATAAGAAGTGCTACACAACAGCTCTAAACCTAATGGCAGTCAAGCAGTTTACGTATGTACAGAATTTGTGGTTGGTAACGTTTTAGTTTTTGGCAAGAAGTCTCTTCTCTTCTTCATTTATTTAATCAAAAATACATTAAAATCAGTAATAATATGAAAAATTATTACAATTTAAAAGAACTATTTTCTATTTGAATATATATTAAAATATAATTTATTCCTGTGATCAAAGCTGTATTTTCAGCATCATTACTCCAGTCTTCTGTGTCACATGATCCTTCAGAGATTCACTCTAATATGACTTGATGCTCAAGAAATAATTCTTACTATGTTGAAGCAGTTTGTGCTGATTTATATTTACGTTCTTTGATGAATAGAAAGAAAAGAACAGCAATTCTTTAAACTGGAAATCTTTTATAATATTATAAATGTCTTTTCTGTTACTTTCGCTTAATTTATCGCATCCAACCTTACCGACCCCAAACTTTTAAACGATAGTTTGTTATGCAAATCAGCAGTTTTTGCTGGTTTTGATTGGTACCAGCTGTCCCGAAATGCCGCTGGTTTCCAAATCAGCATCCGTCTCCAAGAGAAGGGGGGTAAATAGAGACGTTGTGGTTTGGTCTGTTTCTAGCATTTAGCGTTTTAGCAGATTTAGGCAGTTATCTTTTCGCGAGTCCTGCCTCGATTCCAGCCTCAAGAGTCGCCAAACCATTAGGGAGAAACGTGTCTGTTTTTCTCATAAGCTCAGTCAAGTGATAAAGCACTCTTGTCAGTGCCTGACTCATATCAACAAGGAAATGTTGAGTGCCTGACTGTTAATGCATAGTTTTTGTTCTGCATCATAATCAGTGATGTTCTACCGAATGTTTTCAATAAAAGTCAGGTGGTTCTGTACACTGTCTGTAACAAAAAATAATATTGTTGGTTTAACTTAAATGAAGTAACCTGGTTGCCTTAATTTTAAGTTGAATGAACTGGAAAAAGTGAGTTAATACAATGAAGGAGATTTATTTAATCATCAGAAACTCAAAATAATAAGTTATCTGAACTAAATAAATTATTTAAGTTGATTTGACAAAAGAAAAAATGCTGTGATTACAAATCTTAAAAATATATATTTTTTAATATTCAATAATATTATTGACACTTAATATTCAAATAATATTATTGATTATTGACTGCACTGACGCTGCCGTATGAGAACTAAACTTAGGGCAACGATGACATCACTGTTTTCTGCAGAACTGCTTATAGAAGAACTAATTTAATAATTGAAAATCTTTATAAACTGAAATCTGAATTAACACTGAAATGACTTGAGCTGAACAATCACACTTTTCCTTTAGAGCTGCTGTTCAGGCAAAATGAACTGTTTGCATTATTGAATCATTCTTCCTGTTATCACTGCAATCCTGCTTTGAAACGATCTGTATTGTATAAAGCACTATATATGTACAATTGGTCGAAGTTAGATTGTAAGATTTTATGTTTTTAAAAGAAGTCTCTTCTGCTCACCAAGGCTGCAATTTTTGGATAAAAAATACACAAAAAACACAGTAATATTGTGAAATATTATGACAATTTAAAATGACTTTTTGTTATGTTAATATATATTAAAATGTAATTTATTCCTCTGAAAAAAAGCTGAATTTTCAGATCATTACTCCAGTTCAGTGTCACATGATCCTTCACAAATCACTCTAATATGATGATTTTATGCTCCAAAAACATGTATAATTATTATCCATGTTGAAAAACAGTTTTTTTACATTTTTATTTCAGGATTCTTTGATGAATAGAAAGTTCAAAGAACAGCATTTATTTAATTAGAATCTTTTCTAACATTATAAATGTCTTTACTGTAACTTTTGATCAATGTAACTCATCCTTGATGAATAGAAGTATTGATTTCTAATTTATTTCCCCAAAAATAAAATACAAATTCTTACTGACCCCAAACTTTTTAAAGAGTAGTGTTTAATGTAACAAAAGCTTTCAATTTCAGATAAAAGCTGTTCTTTTGAACTTTCTATTCATCAAAGAATCCTGAAATAAAAATGTAAAAAACTGTTTTCAACATAGATAATAATCATACATGTTTTTGGAGCATAAAATCATCATATTAGAGTGATTTGTGAAGGATCATGTGACACTGAAGACTGGAGTAATGATGCTGAAAATTCAGCTTTTTTTCAGAGGAATAAATTACATTTGAATATATATTAACATAAAAAAAGTCATTTTAAATTGTTATAATATTTCACAATATTACTGTGTTTTTTGTGTATTTTTTTATTAAAAACATTGCAGCCTTGGTGAGCAGAAGAACTTCTTTTAAAAACATAAAAAATCTTACCGACCTTAAACTTTTGACCGGTATATATCTAAAGGTGACTTTACTTTGACTCGCAAGCAGATTAAATCTGCATCCAACGCATTTGTAATTCATTCTTGTGTTAATTGTCACATTGAACTGGATGCGGCAATTATGTAAGAATGGCTTTGAAAATGATTTATTTTGTTTAATTTACATGTTTAATGAATAAGGCACGTCTTTTTCCAAAACGGTGAGGTGTCTACATAGGCAGCTTCCTTCTTAGCCAACATCCTAAATTAAGTGTAACCTCACAATATGCAAATCAAAGGTAGAATCGACTCCACTGATTGTGATTTCACTAAATTTGGACGTGTTAGGTGCGTTCACACAATGTCGAAATTAAATGTTTCCTAGATGTCTGTTAAAGAGCAGCTCATGAACAAACATCTGAAAAACATCTTTAGAAGTCCATTTTACATGCATTATAAATCATAAAAGACGTTTTTTAAATGTCTATTTAACATCTGACAGGAAATATCTCGCACATCAAATAGACGTCTCCAAAATGTACGTGCGCTATCAGGGAATAACAGTAATTGCGAAACTTTCGACTTCTGAAAATTGTTCACCACCTCATAATTACACTTTGAAATTTCTGAGTGCAAACTTTTACCTCGGGACCCCTTCAAATTAATCTTGGCGTTGCCATTACGAGTCGGAGAACAGCTCAGAGTAAAAAGTCACGGTGTTAATTACAACACGGCATGACGCCGCAAAAATCAAAACAAAAATATTGTGCATAAAAGTTTTTAATTATCGTCCTTCAGTTAATTTGATTTCAATGATTAGTAATTCATTTTTTATATCACAATTTTTTTCTCAACATCTGAATGTAGTTTTTTCAAAGAGCTGGTGCAATGCATTATGGGATTGGCTTCTCTTCAAAGGACGCGTGCTGTTCTGCTCTGAAACTGGCCTTAAATGAGGTATCTTGGGAGGCAACGTAGCATCTTAAAACGCTGACAACGTTGGCAACGTTAACCGGGAACAGGACGAATGTGCTTTTCAGATTCAGGCACACAATGATGAATCCGTGTTAATGGAGTGCATGGGACCCATTGTTCCTCTAATCAATCAATCGACTCGTTACACTGCGATATGCGCACATTTTATTTCTCCCAAGCCATCTGCTTGTTTTTCTATTTGCTCAGTGCGTTAAACCGACTAGGAAAGTCTTAAATCCAATCAAAACATGTCAAAGCATTTGACTGACATGTACGGAAACAAAAGTGTGCACATGTGTAATAATAATATAATAATAGTTCCAATAATATTTATTTTTAACTTCCAATAACAATTATAATGTTTTTAATGAACCTCTGATTTACCCGTCTTTTGAAATGTTCCTCTGAGTCTGATCTAGAGAAAACCCAGATATTATTGTAGCTGTTGCATCCAGAACGAACCTTTTTCATGCATGTTAAGTTTTGGAAAAGTGAATATTCCACCTGATTTTTCAATGTTTGGGTCATTAAAAAGACTTAAAACAACTGTTTATTTGTTTTATAAATGCTTTATTTTAATTCTACTCTTATTTATGGGAGAGCCATTTTACCAACCCGTGTTTCTCAGCAGTAATATGAAACGCAGTCACTACCACTTTGGCGCTGAATTTTCTATATAATACATTTTGCAGTTGTAGACTTCTAAAAAGGCATCTGAAATAATAAACTAAGTACAATCTTGTCAAAAATATACATTTTTCAATACATCGATACTGAAATATCTGAAACTCTCCAATACACACAAACCCGTTCCTCCTCACTCATTCATTTAATTTGCTCCAGATAAATAGTGTTGCTATTACAGGGCTTAATTTAAGCGTTACGTGTATTGCGCATAATTTTACTCGTTCCCGGCAGATTTTTTTGCACACACTCAAGTGCGGCTAATAAAGCCGGCTCTCAGCACTAAATTGAGCTCTTTCTCACTGCGTATTGCACTTAAACATTTACATTTTGTCAATTAGCAGACGCTTTTGTCCAAAGCGAGTGAGTCATTGGGAGTCAAAAACAAACGCAATAAGCCAGACAAGGGAGGATTAAAGGATTAATAGTAAAGGATAAGGAAAGTTCTTTTATTTTTATTAGGTTAAGTGCTCGCGGAAGCTTATGAGTGCTCGCGGATGACTTTACAGTTGTCTTTAATGTTGACAGGGATTCTGCGCTCGAGATGATGGTGGGGAGAGACTTAAAGGAGTAGTTCACTTTTAAAAAAAACTTTTGCTGATAATTTACTTTCTTTCTTCAGTCGAAAAGAAATTAAGCTTTTTGATGAAACATTCCAGGATTTTCTTCATATAATGGACTTCATTGGGAACCAAACAGTTCAAGGTCCAAATGAGAGTTTCAGTGCAGCTTCAAAGGGCTTTAAACGATTCCAGATGATGAATAAAGGTCTTATCTAGGACCCATCGAGTCATGACTTGAAAGAAAGATTTGTTCATTTTGATGAACGAGTTTGAAAAGGAGAGTCACGAACGCACATCACAGAACAGAGCAAGGCGAGCATTTGTGCTTATAAAACGTAAACTTTTTTATTTATTTTTTAAAATCACGATCGTTTCGCTTGATAAGACCTTTATTCAACATCTGGAATCGTTTAAAGCCCTTTGAACAGTTTTGCACTGAAACTGTCATTTGGACCTTGAACCGTTTGGTTCCCATTGAAGTCCATTATATGGAGAAAATCCTGGAATGTTTTCATCAAAAACCTTAATTTCTTTTCAACTAAAGAAAGATATGGACATCTTGGATGACATGGGGGTGAGTAAATTATCAGCGAATATTTTTTTAAAAGTGAACTACACCTTTAAACTGGCATTTTGACATTTTGTGTGTATTTGACTGTCATTGTGTGTTCATGTAAACACAGTTAGTTATGTTTGAAGTGAACGTAAACAGTAGAGAAAAAAACACATGTGTAACAGGATAATGGATCTGTGCATCTGCGTCAGGTCTTAAAGTGACAGCAGCCTAACATTCCTGTTGCCTAATTATGAGATAATATTAAAAATATTAAAATAAATAGTGGCTAGAAACTTTGAAAAAACAGTAGCCACAGTGGCTGAGCAAAAAAGTTATTGTCAATCCTTGGTCATAATGTATATTGTGCAAAGACAGAAAAAAAAGTCTTTATTAATGGGTAATTTTCTCCTGAAATCACAATTTGTGTGAAAAGGAATAAAACGTTGTTGTTGTTTTAAAGGATCATTTCAGCTGGAATCTGCAGTGAAACGTACAGTACGCGAGTCTTTGAAGGAAAAAATGTGGGTAGAGGCAACCATTTTGTAACATTAGTCTGAAAGGGAATCGCTAAACAAGACATTTTATTTGGCACTTCTGTTCAACACGACTTTTCTGCTCTATAATCGACACTGATCACAGAACCTTTGGTCCGATCACAGAAAATGCTTGTTGACGCAAGGTGTGTCTTTGAAGCGATGAATACATTAATCTGGGAGATTCTCTTTCATGTTGCTCATAAACAAATTCAGTCTCTTATCTTCATCATTTTCCATATCACAATCACAGCAGTTGGCTGAACCACATTATGCTCTTCAGTGATCTGAACCTTTCCATTGGTAATTCAGTTGATTAAGTCCTTCTTAAAGGACGACTCCGGCGCAAAATGAACCTTTGGTCTAATAACACGTCGTACCTAGTCAACCGTTCCCTGAGATTTGGTTTCATGACAATCGAATGTAAAGAGTTTTATCTCTAAAAACTGTTCAGCGTATAACGGTAGTTTATAGGGCATAGAGTAATGATGAAAAATAAAAATCGCTAGTTAATACCACTAACAAGGCTCAAAATAGACCCACACTAACACGGTAACATAATGAGGGTCACTATATGCAAACCGAAGCATTGAGTAGCTTGTAAGTGTACAGACCGTTTAATAAGACGATATTTTATTAAGACAGTTCACTTTGAGCCATCTTTGGAAAACTGTCTCGACCAGTCAAACCACGAACGCCATGCCAAGTGAGCTAGTGGTTGAGACTGGTCAAGACTGTTTTCCAAAGATGACTCTTCGAATTATCATAAAAAACAAATCTCATAGAACAGTCGACTAGGTACAATGTGTTGTTAGACGAAAGGTTCATTTTGTCCTTTAATTTATTCAGGCCTGTAATTCATATGTTTATGCTGTGCGAATCCTTCCAAAGTAGACCACCAAACCTTTAGTGTATTGTCCCGTCTCATCCGTTCACTTAATTTGTGTACATTCCACATCCTCGGTCACTCTCAAGGATGAAGTCCTAATGTCGTCTTCCGCCATCTTTCCGACTATCGCCCTGGTTCAGCGAGCGCCAGTTAGCGAGTTTGGCGGCTTCGAGGCACTGTGCGGCATTGTTCCTAGCGCTCACAAAACACAGAGTGTTAATGACCCCGTTGCTCATGGCGATGCACTCAATGATGTAGAAAACCACAAGCGAGTTGCGTACGGCGCGTGATCAGCGCCGGGTAGAAGTCGCGTAACAAGGTGAAGCTGTAATGCGGCGTCCAGCACAACACGTACGCCACCAGAACCGCGATCAGCGCCACGACTGTCCTGCGCCGTCGCCGTAGTCGCTTACGCAGCTGGTCCGTCGGAAATCCCGGGACGCTCTTGAACCAAAGCTCTTTTGAAATCCGCGCGTAGCAGATTGACATGGTGACCACGGGCGCCAAGAACTCCACGATGAAGATGAAGAGGAAGTAGGAGCGGTACATGACCTGCTGGTCCGCAGACCAGATCTGGGCGCAGAAGATCTTCTTGTCGTGTCCAAGCGCGCTGTGCGGGTACTCGTGTTCGGTGGCGAAGTAGGCCGACGGAACCGCGATGAGGACTGGGATGATCCAAACCCCAAAAATTAGCCAGTACGCTGTCTGAAACCTCATACGGGGCTTCAGAGGATGAACGATAGCCATGTACCTGTTGAATACAGAAAACTTTGAGAAAACTGCCCAAATAGTATACACATGGTTATTTGTAACGGGGGGAAATGGGTTTGTATGGAAGCTTGTTTCCGCCACAGAATAAAACATTTTTAAAGGATAATTGCAATTTTCTATCTCACAATTGCGAGTTTACATCTCGCAATTCTTACTTTATTTCTCAGAATTGCAAGATATAGTTGCAATTGCGTGTTATAAAGTCAGAATTACAAGATAACTCACAATTGTGACTTTTTTTATCGCAAATGCAAGTTTATAGCTTGTAAATCTGACTTGATAATACGCAATTACGACTTTATATCCAATTCTGACTTTATAACACACAATTGTGACTGTATATCACGCAATTCTGACTTTGTAACACGCAATTGCGACTTTTATATCACATTGACATATTCATGACTTTATAACACACAATTGCGACTGTATATCACACAATTCTAACTTTGTAACACGCAATTGTGACTTTGTATCACGCAATTCTGACATTATAACACAATTGTGACTTTATATCACGCAATTCTGACTATATAACTCGCAATATCGTGTTATAAAGTCAGACATTGCGACATTGTGAGCAAAAAGTCAGAATTGTGAGATAAAAAAAATCGTAATAACCTTTTTTATTTTTTATTCTGTGGTGGAAACAAGTTCTCAATGTTTTAAATTGTTTAGTTTTTTAAACTAATTTTTTTCAGTAAAATGTACAAAAAACTGCTAGTAAAGCAAATAAATCTACTTGAAAAGCAACATTGTTTGCTTTTCTCAAGATTATATCTTGAATAAAAGTGTATTTTTGTGTTACTTTACAAATTTTTTAGTTGTTTATATTTTAATCAAGTTAAAATAATTACTTTGGCAGTAAAGTAATATTAAAGAGGTCTTAATATCTTCTGCTGTGTGGCTTCTCAAGTATTTTGATTTATTTCTAGATATTTCATTGCAAAATAAGACAAAAATAAATCTTTTAACAAGAAAAATCCAGCAGGTCCACAAAATGGCACTGTTTAAATTAATGGCTGAAATGCATAAAAAGCTTTCTGTCTTTAGGTGAAACAAGCATCATAAACAGCTTCTTAGCCATTATATATTTAGTGTGCTATGTGTTTGGATGCTTATTAAAGTGTCATTTTGTAATGAAACTTACAAGGCTTCATTTCAGTTAGGATGTTGCCTTAGATAGAAGGTGTGAATATCTGTCCTGCTATTTACTGAAATTGATCAAAAATAACCGAACCGCAGCACGGACTGACAAACGGGTTAACATTAAGGTCTTCAGAGGCGGCGAGACTGTGTCCAGATGCTGATTTCACAACATGCTAGCAAACCTGACATCTAAGGCCTTGGTTTACATGAGTATAAATACAGCATGTTCTGCCAGGCCATTCAAATACTGGCATGCTAATTACCTAGCTTAGCTTCAGTAAATGGCTAAATGTGATGTGAGTGCACGTTGCTCTCATGCAGGTGTAGCTGTACCTCAGAAAGCACCCGAATGCATGAACGACTTCTGCAGTCTCTCCTAAAGAAATTCCTTGTAAAATTGGAAGTCATAAACAGGAATTCGTGTGTTCATTGATTTTCATTTTCTCTTTTTCACTCGGCACCTTCCACGAATACGATAGAAATTAAACAACCTGAAGAGAGAATATTATCTAACATAAAATTAACTGAACTCGACAGCCGTGTGGAGGGCCCGTCCTCGATCCGCGGATTACTCTGTCATCTGGATTTCACTGTTGACGACATGATCCAGGATTGTTAGTTTGATTGGATGGGTTTGTTAGTGGAAGTCTGTCATTGATATTTTAATCAAATCCACAAATTCCTTTGAAGAACCAAATTAGCCAGAGGTCAGTTATTACCGTTAGAAGATCTGGCATCTGTCAAAATGTTTAGGAGAGGAACAAAGGATTTACTGGATTTACAAAAATACTGGATTTTTTACTAACTTTTTAATTCTTGAAATATTAACACAATTTAAAATAACTTTTTTTTATTAAATACTGTTCTATGTGAATACAATTATGTAATTTATTCCTGATCAAAGCTGAATTTTCAGCATCATTATTCCAGTCACATGATCCTTCAGAAATCACTCTAATATGATGATTTGATGCTCAAGAAACATTTATGATTATTAGCAATGTTGAAAACAGTGGAAATCTTTTTTGTGGAAACATTTTTGTGGTTATTTTCAGGATTCATTGATGTATAAAAAGTTCAATAGAACAACATTTATTTGTTAAATAAAACAGTATTAATTTCTTTCAAAATTACTTTGAAAAAAGATTTTCAGGCATCCGAAAAAGTTCGGCAGATTTTGATATTATTTCAACCTCTAAAAAACACACACAAAGAACACGCATGCGCGTTACAGCTTCCTGCCACATCACAAATAGTGAATTTATAATTTTTTTCTTAATATTTAAAACATTTTCAGACCTTTTTTTCTAAAATAATTAAATGGATGCAATATTTTGAACTCTTGGCATGAAAACAAACTGAGGTTTTATGTGACAAAATTTCGCAATTTCGGATGTAAAGAAGACATTTGGTAGATTTTTGTCGAAGTGAAATAAATGAAGAAAGTGAAACAGAAAAAATGTTTATAGAAGTTTGAGTTTATGGAAATGTACAATGTAAAAAAAATAATTATTCATGTTTTATATAATATATATATATATATATATATATATATATATATATATATATATATATATATATATATATATATATATATATATATTTTTTTTTTTTTTTTTTTTCAAAACCTGGCGCTGCTACTCTCAAACTGCAGAGTGAGATTTTGTTTGGGCGCAGTACCGAACGCTTCCACTAGGGCACAACCAGACTCCATTACTGCCCATATAGGGGCGCCTCCATTTCCATATGTGTTTTGAGTGATCTGAACCATTATTTCCACAATTTTCATACAATTTATGAAGTAGACATCCTATTCAGAAGTAGTATTGGAAGTTTGGCAGATTTTAATATGAATTCAACCTCTAAGAAACATTCAAAGAACACAAATGCGCGTTATAGATTCCTGCCACATCACAAATGGTGAATGTATTTTTTTTTTTTAATATTTAAAATATTTTCAGACCTTTTTTTAATAATTGAATGGATGCAATCTTTTGAACCCTTTTTTTCATGATTTTTCATATTCATCGCTATTTCCAAATAAAGGTCTGAACACGCTTTATGAGTATGAAAATATTCTTGTTGCAAATTGATCAATTACCGCTCCTGTGTAATTTATTTTGAAAATCAGTCACCAAATATGGAAACTAGAGATTGTAAGCCTTCAAATGATAAATAGTTTGTCAATTTTACTTAAGGCCTTTTCTAGGATATTATTGTTTTAAAAATATAATGGCAAGCATCCCACCTGTGGGACGTGACAGTTAAGGGGTTAATAAACAAATCCCAACTCTTTAGGAGACACACTCACCTGTCCACCGCGATGGCTAGCAGGGCATTAGTGGACACGTAGAGAGACACCGTCCTGAGGTAGTTAATGGAGACGCAAAGCACAATCCCATGATCCCATGACAGCTGTTTGACCACGTAATAATCCACCAGAAACGGGCAGCACACAGTCGCCACCAGGAAGTCTGATACTGCCAAGTTGGCGATGAGTAAATTAGTGAGATTCCTGAGTTTTTTGTAACGCGCCAATGAGGCAATAAAGATGCAATTCCCAATGCCACAGACCAGCATGATAGACACCAAGACCACCGCGATGACAATGGTGGCCACGAAGAACGCGCGTCCCTGAGTCGTGTCCGGGATCTCGTCCACCGGGACCTCGTAGTCCAGAGGGATGTCGTAATTCGGGGTCATGAGGTCATGAGGGCGGGTGAGGGTCCATGTGCTGGTGGAGGTGCTTCTGTTGTCTTCTCCCATCTTCTCTTTTTACTGGTCTGTTGAAGAACCAAGGTCTTCCATACTCTTTCCCCAATGCACAATCTGTTGTCAGCTGAAAAATTAAGAAAATTAGCTTCCACATACTTTTAAAGGACATTCGTCACAGTTTGGCAGTTTTCGTAGCGATGCCACGCTTTTAAAAACCATCTGCGGTTCCAATGAAGAACCTTCAGCTCCAAAGTACAAAATGTTCTTTATAATCTTCAGATTATTAAAATGTTATTCACACACACAAAGTTATTTTGTGCATATATTATATGTTTATATTTTCATGCCTTAAAATATCTTCTATAACACGCTTGTCTCATTTAGTATACGCGGTTCTTTGAATATGCAAATGAACCCCGCCTCCGATCACACGTTGACCTGATTGGTTACAAGGTAGTGTGTGACGTCAGAAACACCAGCGATTTCAAACTGTGTTTTTGAGACTGTCTTCAGTTTTAAGGAGAAAATACTCAGCTGTTGACTTATGAATTTGTGCATGGTTTGTCTTAAAACATATTAAATTAATAGCTTTTTTTTTTACCACGGGTGGACTGTTTACTGAAAGATTCACTGAGGAACCAAACATTTTTATTTGATGGCATCATTGCAAAATAACCCTTTATTTTTATTAAATAGTTCACTGTCTCAAAAACACAGTTTGAACACGGTTTGAAATCTTTGGTAACAAGAGGTAAAAACTATATAAATACGGTTTGTTTTCTCACACAAACCGCTCGTTTGATGTCTTTAGGCCATCAATGTGTATTTACATTTACGAGTCATTAAATTATGCTTAATTTGGACTTCTCTGTGCATGCTCTTTAAGGTGGTGAGCATAGACCTCCATTATATGACTGACAGACAAGAACGGTTTGACCTAAAAATATCAAAATTGAAAATACTGCGAAAACAAAGACACATACATCTTGGATGCCTTGAGGTAAGCTAAAACATACCAAAAAATAATTTCAAAGTGAACTATCCCTTTAAGAATGATTTTTGTTTCCCCAAAGAAACTTTAAAAAAAAAACCTTTTAACAATCTGAAGACCCACTATATAAAAGCTTTTGTGAAAAGGAAATGTTTTGTGGATGTTAACGGTTCTCCGAGGAACCATTGATGCAAATAAAGAACCTTTATTAAAAGAGAGTATAGTCAGCGAGAGCTCACACATTCTGCCTAACTATCATTTTGGTGTTTTATGGAATAAATAAAATGGGGTCGGACTGACAGGAGGGTGACTAAAAGATTCACTTTGGGGAGAAGAGCGCTTTAATGGAAGAAAACACAGCTATTCACGACCCACTCTCTGTGAAAGCGTGCTTGTTATCTGGCAGTTACATATTTTTATTTTTCAGAGAGCGCACAGATGGCCACATTAGGGATGGGTTTACGATAATGCTCAGATTTAGAAGCATGTGTAATTAAGACTTAGCAGTGCTTTTATTTAAAACAGAATATTATGGGTTGTTTTAGGGTGTTTTCAGTTGTTTCTCTTTCTTTTGATTTCTTTTGTTATCTGACGGTACAGTATGAGGCTGGTATCACAAACATAGTGTCAGTGCCAGCTAAGAGTGACATAAACTAGAAATGAATAGCCTTTTAGTGCTATTAAATGATACGTAATCAAACAGTTTTTTAAACTTGTATAAATGCATGACTGGACTATAAAGGTTGCATTAAGCTCCACAACAAATTTTTAAATTCAAAGAGGTGCTATTTTATTTTTTTGCATGTATACTTAAAATGCATTTATAATTACTTTATAATTATACAAGAATTGCACTATAATGAGATTAGATTATATTTGAGTTGATCAGTCATGGGCAAAAAAGCCCTGTAATAAAAAGGAAATCATAAACGTTTGCATTTTTTACTACAATCACAATAAATCGTTCACAATTAATAAACAATGCACGCACTTCAGTGTGAGATGTAAATATAATCTGCTCTTAAAACTATTTTTTAAAACTATTCACTGGTTTGTGGTTCACCGGTCAACGAAAGCTTCAGAATTAATTAATTGGTTACAAACTTCTAAGACACATTCGTTGTATTATATACACCATTACACAGTCAAAACATTTTTATTTTAATTTTATTTATTACAGAAAAAAGGCGCAGATCCGCAGGAAAACTCCCACAACGATTTATCTTTCCCTTCAGAAATGAAAATGTCCTACCTTCACAGTATTAATCCCAGAGTATTAAACTCGTTTTGATCTCAGAGGACATCTGCACATCTTCTTCAGACGAGTGTCCTCTAGTTTCTGATGTGCTCGCAGTGCTGATGTTGTATATAAACTCAGCTGGTGATGAATGAAGCAGCTCTTCTGCCCTCTAGCGGCAGTGTGTGTGACTGCAGCCGGGTCACATGATCGCGTGGTTCTTCATGAAATAAATCAACTTTTACAAACGTATCTTAATAAATAAATCCAGCACACAGAGCTCCTAAAACTGCACATGTGTGCATGCTTATAACACAGAAAGCGTCGACAGTAAATTCTGACTGGATGAACTAAATCGTAAAATATGCCAATAAACGCGTCAACTTGACTGTCAGGTCGCTAAGTTAACTTAATTGCTTTATGGCTAACTTTACAATGAACTGGCGGAATATTTGTTTATTCCGATTATAATTAGCATTAGCCTCCTAAAATGGGTTTTGGGTTTATATTAAAATGTATTCTCACGACATAAAATACATAAATACTACCCCACTCGTGATTTGTTTAAGCTAACAGTCATGTGACTTGAAACCGGCGGTTGCTAACAGCGGCTGTGAGGAGATTAAACATCATCATCACGCAGAAAAGGTAAACTCAGTCCACTTTTACAGCCTCAATTGTACTCTTATAAAATATTCTAACTAAAATGTTCTGGAAAAAAATGTTTTTAGATAAAAACTGAGAAGCTGGGTGACGTTGAATTTGTGGGACCGTGCCTACCTTTAGCCTTTTACTTCTGGCGACTGCCGCTTTAAAATGTCATAAAAGTTCATTCAATCTGTGATCATTTTTTGATGGACGTGTAGGCCTAACTGTCATTGATCATAGAGCCTGTTTTTAGCAATAATTAAAAGTCTATGAGAAAGTCCTTATTGGGTTTTGTCCAGGGAACCAGCATGATGGTAACTGCCAATTCCCACAGAGTGACATCACAGTAGGCTCTATACTCCATTAATGGGTCAAAGTGTTGAGAAAAAAAGCAATTTCATTGAAATTGGCTCAAGACTCAGCAGCTCGGGTTGAGATATAGGCAGGTCATCCCACCAGCTTGGTCCTTGAAAGTGATTTTGTGGGATGATGGCACCACAAGGCGCCATTCACCTGCAGAATTCAAGCTTCTAGAGGGCTCTAGGTCTGAAGTTGTGAGTTTAGGTATGAAGGTGCAAACATCAGTGCTTTGAATTTTGATCCATTTGGCAACCAGTACAAGTTTATGAGGAGAGGAGTGACGCATACTCTCTTCGGCTCATTAAACGCCACTATTGCTGCAGCATTCTGGGTCAGCTGCAAAGAGTTGATAGTACATTCGTTATTTATAGTCTAGGTAGTTTTATTTAAAGGCCCTTCAGGAGCAATAAATGTGCATTTATAGAGATGTTGTAGTTTAAGTGCTCTTTTCCATAATTCCATTCCAGATTTTGGAGGTCTGAATTAAATCATAAATAAATAAAGGTGACTTGACTTGGTATCATTCGGTTCATTGGAACGTGTGATTGGGAACATGATATTCAGTCTGGTCATCATAATACATTTTTTCTGTTCGTCCTTTGATATCGTTCTGTTTCTGGCTTAGCAGAACTGATGACTGAGAAACCTTGAGAGAAACAATCCAGTTCAACCTTAGACATAAATTACTAATATGGTGTTAAAGGGTCAGCATTCAACCCCGATACCCGACGAGAATAGATTTCATCAGGTAATTTACTTGGACAAATAAATCAACAGTTAAAACATGTCTAGCTCCATTTTTTCCCCCTAAATGCAAAGTAAAGACAAAAAAAAAGTTTTTACATCAAGTTTTACATCTCACAATTCAGACTTTTCGATAATTGCGAGTTTTACTAGCAATTCAGACTTTTTCTAAGTTAGAATTGCAAGATATCAAAGAAAACATTCAGAATTGTAAAAACGTTAGAATTGGTTGGAAAAAAGAATTGCGAGATATAAACTGGCAATTGCGAGAAAAAAGTCAGAATTGCGCAAAAAAATTCTACAACTTGTATATGTGCAATTGTGAGGGAAAAAAAGTGATGTTTTCATTTTTTTATTATATAATATTTCCCCCCTTTATGCAAAGTAAAGACAAAAAAAAACCTTTTTACATCATTTTTTTCATAACAATTAAGCATATATTACTAGAAGCTTGTTTAGCCAATGAATTAAAACTAAATAAGGTAATTGTGACTTCATCTCACAATTCTGACTTTTTTCTCACAATTGTGAGTTTAAATCTAGCAATTCAGATTTTTTTTCTCAGTCAGAATTGCGAGATATAAACTTCCAATTGTGAGAAAAAAAGTCAAAATTGCAAGAAAAATGTCAAAATTGCAAAAGATAAGCTTGTAATTGCAAGAAAAATTTAAAGTTGCTACATGTATATGCGCAATTGTGAGGGAAAAAAGTGATCTTTTAATTTTTTTTATTATATAATATTTTCCCCCTTTATGCAAAGTAAAGACAAAAAAAACCTTTTTACATCATTTTTTTCATAACAATTAAGCATATATTACTACTATAGAAGCTTGTTTAGACACTGAATTAAAACTAAATAAGGAAATTGTGACTTCATCTCACAATTCTGACTTTTTTCCTCACAATTGTGAGTTTACATCTAGCAATTCTGATTTTTTTCTTAGTCAGAATTGTAGATATAAACTTCCAATTGTGAGAAAAAACTCAAAATTGCAAAAAAAAGTTAAAATTGCGAAAGATAAGCTCGTAATTGCGAGAACAAGTGAAAATTGCTACATGTATATGCGCAATTGTGAGGGAAAAAAGTGATCTTTTAATTTTTTATTATATTATTTTTTCAGGACAAGCATCTGGACTTGCTGAAGAAAGTGAAACGGGTATCGTGTAAAAGATTTACTCACATGTAGAGCACAGATTCTTGTGTGCGGACGAACATCATGCTGTCGTCCACACACAATCTTTCACTCCTGACAGAATAATTCCTGAACATCCTCTAAATTTACAGCTCCGACACTGATATGAGGGGAGGGTAGATTGCTGCGCGGCAAAAATATCCTCATTCTCTAAATCACTCACACAAACACAGTGTCCTAGTAAAAGTGAGCCATAAAAACAGCACCGAAGCTACAAGCAGCTGTATATCAAACAGAGAACTTACATAGATTTATGAGCAACATTGCAGAACAGAATAAGAATGTTCCCGTCATTATAAGTGAAGCTCATAACAGGAAGTGAAGATGGTGGACAGTAGAGCTGTATGATTTATCGTTAAAAGATTGTGTTCTCAATTCAAAACCACATGGCATCTTATCCCTAAATGACCACGATTCACTCAAAAGTGAATTTATACTCACCCTTTGAAAGTAACTGGGTGCTTCAAATAACGATTGTATCAATTACGTCGTTACGCCAGTAGGTGGCGACAAGTGACTGTTCGAATGTATTGGTCATTGAATCATTCATTCAAGAGATTCGTCAAAAAATGCTGATTCGTCCAATAATGAAACAAATCTTTAAGACTCACAAAAAAATTAATTCAAATTAAATACACGTTTTTAATAGACTGCAGAAATTAACATTTTGTCTGAACCTCCAGTAAATCACGTTATTTTGTTAATTTGTCTCTTCAGAATCGTGATCTCTATTTGAAACAAGAATTCTCAGTTTATTCAGAATCGTGCAGGTCTAGTGAAATCTGTGTACGTTCATTACACTGCATGAGAGACCCGGTGAACTCGTTTCATAGCAGCAGCAGACGTCTCGCAAGTCCTTTCCAAACACGCTGTCTGAGAGTCCAGCACGCTTGAGTTGCTTCACAGATTGTGTGCGGCTACCTGATGTGACGTCTGACCCCAGATCAGAGAGGTGGGAACAGAGATGATTAGGCTGTCATGATGACGAGACATCAGCTCGTTTAGAGAATAAACGAGGATGACGGTATAGCTGATATCTTCTCAGTTAGATCACTGTCGTTATAAAAGGACTTGCTCATAAATATTTTACACAGTTTACTGACCACAAATACAACTAATGCAGCAATGGCAGGGTTTTTTTTGGCTTGACAAAGCCTTTTCTGATGAAATGTTAAATCATTGGGAACCTTTAAGTTGTAGATGGTGTTTCAAGGTTGCTAAGGTGTTCTGGTTGGTTGCTAGGGCATTTGTAGTTCTGGATGTTGCTAGGCAGTTTCAAGGTGGTTCTGGGTGGTTGCTAGGCCATTACAGTTTGTTACTAGGTTGTTCTTAGTTTGTCAAGATGTTCTGGGTGGTTGCTATGACTGCTATTATATTGCTAGGGCATTCTGGTTGGTTGCTAGGCCATTACAGTCTTTTACTATGGTATTTTCTTACTTTGCTAAGGTATTCTGGCTGGTTGCTATAGCACTGATATGTGGTTGCTAGATTGTTCTGGTTGGTTGCTAGGGCATTTGTAGTTCTGGATGTTGCTAGGCAGTTTTAAGGGGTTCTGGGTGGTTGCTAGGCCATTACAGTCTTTTACTATGGTATTTTCTTACTTTGCTAAGGTATCCTGGCTGGTTGCTATAGCACTGATATGTGGTTGCTAGGTTGTTCTGGTTGGTTGCTAGGGAATTTGTAGTTCTGGATGTTGCTAGGCAGTTTCAAGGGGGTTCTTCTGTGTGGTTGCTAGGCCATTGCAGTCTGTTACTATGGTATTTTTTACTTTGCTAAGGTATTCTTTGTGGTTGCTAAAGCACTGATATGTGGTTACTAGGTTGTTCTGGTTGGTTGCTAGGGCATTTGTAATTCTGGGTGTTGCTAGGCTGTTTCAAGGGTGTTCTGGCGGTGCTAGACCATTAGAGTCTTTTACTTGGGTGTTTTTGGTTACTAAGGTGTTCTGAGTGGTAGCAAGGCAGTGGTGGTTGCTATGCCATTACTGGCTGTTACTAGGTTGCTTTTAGTTTGCTAAGGTGTTCTGGGTGGTTGCTAGGCAGTATCAATTGGGTTCTGGGTGGTTGCTAGGCCATTACAGTTTGTTACTAGGTTGTTCTTAGTTTGTCAAGATGTTCTGGGTGGTTGCTATGGCATTGCTATTATGTTGCTAGGGCATTCTGGTTGGTTAAAAATATTATCAAACTAAAATATTGTAAATGCATTTCTAGGGATGCACCAATATGCAAAATTTTGTCCGATACCGATAACCGATAATTCTTTATATTTGAAAGCCGATAACCGATATTTTGGCCGATAAATCAAAATCCAAATTTTTAGACCATTTTTGATTTTCCTTATTAAAAGCCAAGATACAAACACAATATGATGTTCTCATTTTAATGTTGTGTAGCCGATATGACAGACTTGCGCTGCACATTTTGCACTTTAACTGGATTTTCCTTTTTTAAAGTGATTTTAATCGTATTTAAAGCAATTTAAAAGCATCATGTTGAACAGTGCACATCTAAAGTGCCTCAGCTCAATAATACATTATTTATCGGCTTTTAGATATCGGCTAAATGTTCTTGTTGGGCCGATAACTATAACATTAAAAATTATCATATATCAGCCGATACCGATAATGTGGTCATTTGCGACTGCCACATGTCCAGCACTAGAGGTGTATATTATTTATGAGTGAGCTGTTTTCTGTTAGAACTTTATTAAGATCTGTTTTTGCTGCTTGGCCTCTATATTTCTATACTTTAGAGAGGAATTAATAGAAATTGATTTAGTCGGTTTCATATTTGTCTTTGCTTTCATTGGCTGCTGCACAAGTGTTGAAACCATGACTTAATATTCCTGACGGAGAGCAAAAGTTCAGCTTATTACGGTTCAAGCTTCCTAATTAAATTTATGTGTTGAAAAAAATCTCTAGGGAAATCTTTTTCTTTCCATTCAACCCACTTTTAAAAAAAAGCTTGTAATGGAGTTTTTGTGCCGTTCTATGAAATTGTGCTTCAGTGACGGCTCATTATGTGCTGGGACTAATTTGATTGTTTTTGTCAATTATTATGCAAACTTCTCATCATGACATTTGAAAAGCAGCATGTTTGGAAATGTCAGTGACCTCTGTGGTCAGATTATAAATATAAACATGACTAGATTATTCTAGTGTGAACACTGCTGCTTGGTCATAGATACCCTACAGTAAAATGCACATCTATTGTAATTAAAATATCAACAACAAAACAGACACATGTTGATCTCGAAACTACAAAAAACATTCGGGTTGAAGAGCTGATAAATGCAGAACATTACATGCCATTTTTACATCAATGTTTTATTATACGTGCTGATGTTATTGATGCACCGGTCAGCTCGAGTCCAAATTTCTAATTATAGTTATATACACACCACCATATAGTTATGATTTAAAGGAACAGCGCATCTGAAAATGGTTTTGAACAAGGTTCACGCTCGTCATTTGGGTTTCTTCGTTCTTTTGATTCGGACCAAAAAGAAAATATATTTAGTCATGGTTCACCTAGTGCTCATTTTTAACATCAAACCCAAAGATACACACAAAAAAGGCTTTAAAGGAGTAGTTCACTTAAAAAAAAAAAAACAACTTTTGCTGATAATTTACTCACCCCATATCATCCAAGATGTCCACGTCTTTCATTCTTCAGTTGAAAGGAAATTAAGGTTTTTGATGAAAACATTTCAGGATTTTCTCCATATAATGGACTTAAATGGGAACCAAACAGTTCAAGGTCCAAATGAGAGTTTCAGTGCAAACTGTTCAAAGGGCTTTAAACAACACCAGACGATGAATAAGGGTCTTATCTAGCGAAACGATCGCTTAATTCAAAAATAAATAATAAAAAAGTTTAAGTTTTATAAGCACAAATGGTCACCTTGCTCTGTTCTGTGATGCGTGTTTCGTGACTCTGCTGTTAGAACTCGTTCATCAAAATGAACAAATCTTTTATCGAGTCATGACTTCGAAGGGTCCTAGATAAGACCTTTATTTATTGTCTGGTGTCATTTAAAGCTGCACTGAAACAGTCTTTTGGACCTTGAACCGTTTGGTTCCCATTGAAGTCCATTATATGGAGAAAAATCCTGGAATGTTTTCATCAAAAACCTTAATTTCTTTGACATGCCAATTGTGAACACACAATAAATAAACACTTTTTTGTGAACTGTTCCTTTAAGATCAAGCAGAAAACAAAAATGGCATCAATAATTTGGGAGGGCAAGTTGAGATTTATTTTTACAGGCTAATTTTATTAGTCTACAATACAAAATAAAAATTCTTTCCTGGAATATCAATGTTCCTCAGAGACCAAGTAATTTCCACTTACGCATTTTTTGAAACGATCACCGAACAAAAGTTTAAAAAAAAAGATTAGAAAAAGACGAACACAGATCCGAACCGAGGATTCACTGATAAAGCCTCAGACACAGTCCAGTACAATCTGCATTTCCCGGGAAATGAGTGTGAGCCGCGTCACTTTTTAGAGTAAGTGATCTTCATGGCACACGTTGCTGTGATTCTGAATCCCTGTAGCGCGTCTTTCGCAACTCCGGCTTGAGTCTCGCTCTCGAACTCCACAAACGCAATGTCATGCTTTCCAGGAACCAGACGCACTTCTTTAAATCCAGGAAACCTGAAAACATGGAGCCGATGAGTAAACAATCAGAAAATCTCACTGGAAGAGCTATTTTCAGCTTGACAATACATATTACATGCATTTGTGTTCAGCTTAAAAGATTTTTTTTTTCTCGAGTAGATGTAAAGTTTTCAGCATTAAAAGAACTAATACTAAAATGTCATATTAAAATTCTCATACATTCTCAATTTGTTTTCCCTCTACTGCATATACTAGATTTGAAAGAAACGTACTGGTTGAATAACATGGAGAGCATCATCTCGTTGGTTTCTTCTGGGAGATTATTCAGGAACAGAATATAATTCGGTGGGTTGTCAGGGACCTAAAACAAAATCAAATCATTAATGGGATTTTCGTGTACATCAAACAACTTTTTATTAAAAAACAATCACAAAATAAGTGTGCAAGTGTGTGCCGTACCTGGACTGTGGCCGGTGGAGGAGGTTGGTTGTTTACGGATCCCTGCGGGAAAAATGCGGAAGCAAAATTTGCTCAGTTGGTCTAGTTTTTCCAAATGAGGCCAGTGTCTTTCTGATCACATGATGCATTTCAACTCACCGTTGGTTTCTTGTTGAGATTGGCCGCCTGTTCCAGGGCTTTCTTTTTCTTCTCTTTCTTCTTTTCTTTATCCCCATACGTGCCTCTCATCTTAGAGACCAGGTCCGAGTCAGTTTTTGCATACTGGATTCGCTACAAGTGCATGCAAAGGTTAGCATGTGACAAATGTGAATTGACTCATAAAACAAATGACAGCATCTGATAAACATCCACCCATCAGAGGAGCAGTTCAGCCTCTAAAGATGATTCTGCCTACATGTGCATTAATTAAAAAAGTGATTTACGCAAGCACAGTGCCATAAATTTAGTCCACATGTTTAAGATTTTTCATTGAGTTTTGTACCATTGGCTCTATTTGGACGCAGTCTTTTTTGGGGGCTTGGCTTGGTGTCAACAAAAAAGCTATGGAGGTTATGGTGAATCAATGGACCAATTCCATCATTATTTTCTGAAATGTTAGATTCATTAGATACGAAAGCATCAGATGACTGGACTGAGAAAACTATAAGGCGTGTGTCACTGACCATGGGTTTGTTGTAGAAAGGGAATCCCTGCAGTTGTCTGAGAGCATTGGTGGCTGCAGAAAGCTCTTTAAAGATCACAAATGCCTGACCCCTCATCTTCGCAGTCTTCAGAGCAACAATGTCCATAATCTGGCCAAACTGTGAGAATAAGGCGTACAGCGATCTCTTCAGCTCTGGAGAAAACACAAGTTTCACAGAACTGCAGATTAGGACCACAGCAAACATGTCAAACTCTTCCACTCACAGTCACGAGCTTCTCATTTTACCTTCTTTCTTGATCTTATCGTTAACATTGTTGATGTAGATCGTGTGATTCGGTCGTATGTCCATGATTAATAGTTTCACTGCAACACAGAAAGAGACTGAATTCAGTTAGCACTACAGGAGAGCAACTAACCTAACGTTCACAAAAACAAAACACACGTATTATCTTCTATTTCGCTTTCAGACGAGTCTTAACTACTAATGTTTTTAACAGTACTGATGTGATAAATTATAAAAACGTAATTTATGAAACACTAATATAACAATAAAGCTGAATGAATCGCCTCAAACTTACCACACTGCTGAATTCAGGCGGAAACTGCCGCTACGCTTCTTCTCGTTTATTGTTGTGAAACAGTTCCGGGTTGTTGCGCCTCCTTTTGTCGCGGAGTGATACAACATTTGCGCCAAACCCAAACATAAAATTGGCCCACGGTTTCACAGACAAGGGTTAAAATACTCTAGTCCAAGACTAAAATGCATATTTTAACTGAAAGCAACTTATATCAGCACAGATATCTTTAACTATGTCAGTGTGCCATTGTTTGTCAGGATGCACAAAGCTACTTAGATTTCCTAATTAAAGGAGTAGTTCACTTTTAAAAAACTTTTTGCTGATAATTCACTTACCCCCATGTCATCCAAGATGTCCATGTCTTTCTTTCTTCAGTTCGAAAAGAAATTAAGGTTTTTGATGAAAACATTACAGGATTTTCTCCATATAATGGACTTCAATGGGGTCCAAAAACGGTTCAAGGTCCAAATGAGAGTTTCAGTGCAAACTGTTCAAAGGGCTTTAAACGATTCCAGATGATGAATAAGGGTCTTATCTAGGACCCTACGAGTCATGACTGGAAAAAGATTAGTACATTTTGATGAACGAGTTTGAACAGGAGAGTCACGAACGCGCATCACAGAACAGAGCAAGGCGAGCATTTGTGCTTATAAAAACTTTAACTTTTTTATTTACTTTTTAAATAGCCGATCGTTTCGCTGAGATAAGACCCTTATTCATCGTCTGGTGTCGTTTAAAGCCCTTTGAAGCTGCACTGAAACTCTCATTTGGACCTTGAACCGTTTGGTTCCTATTGAAGTCCATTATATGGAGAAAAATCCTGGAATGTTTTCATCAAAAACCTTAATTTATTTTCAACTGAAGAAAGAAAGACGTGGACATCTTGGATGACATGGGGTGAGTAAATTATCAGCAAAAGTTTTTTTAAAAGTGAACTACACCGTTAAACTAAGGCCCAATCCTGGGCTTAATCTAAACCCTGTCTGTGAAATCAGGCCGTAGTCTCACAGCTTGGACCACAAGTTTAAAACGTTTAAACAACCATTTATGTTTGGCTGACAGCTACCCTAACCAATACTTCAAGACAAATGTTTTGATTTGTTGCTGAATTGATTTTTTATTTATGAATAATCACTAATATAAGACTCTGAATATTAATGGAATTTCGCACCACCTATGGATACCTTATATAAAAAAAGCTGAGACACATTCAAAAAGATTCACATTTATTTTACATCCAGTAAAAGAACAATAAACAACAAACACACACATGACATTATAATACATTGAGATGTGTATTTTGTAACACGTTGACCGCTGCTCTCGCTGATTGCGTTTAGAGTGTGTTGATGCTCTGTAGTTTGCGTTCAGTGAAGAAACGGTGTGTGTCTCGCGTGTGTGTGAGCTCGGACGGCTTGCTGCGGCTGAAATAGGACAGCATGGAGGCGTTATTCTGACGCGCAGCTGCCTTTTCTCCATCTTCCTCATCATCATCCCTACACACAAACACATTTACTGTTGCACTCAAAGTACATGACATGCATAGAGAAATATTTTTGGATGATGCACAAATTTGAAGATGAAAAGGCAGCGCCCCCTGCTGTCAGACTCACCAGTGAACAGCAACAGCTTTACTGTCCAGGAGCGTCTGCGCTGTGCTCCAGCTGAACCTCACGAACTGAGGATAACCAAACACTGGGTCCAGATACTTCAGCAGCCAGCTCTTAGTTTTAGGATCTTAACACACAAACACACACAACATCATGATACATCAAGTATACACTACCTGTCAAAAGACCAAAGCATCCACGCCCTCAGATCACTTGGACGTGGCTGTGGTTACAAGAGGTAAAAACGATATAAATACTGTTCGTTTTCTCACACAAACCGCTCGTTTTGTGTCTTTAGGCCATCAATGTGTACTTATATTTATGAGTCATTAAATCATGTTTAATCTGGACTTTTCTGTGCATGCTCTTTAAGGTGGTGACCATAGACCTCCATTATATGACTGATAGACAAGAACGGTTTGACCTAAAAATATCAAAATTGAAAATACTGTGGAAACAAAGACACCTACATCTTGGATGCCCCTGAGGTAAGATAAAACATATCAAAAATGTATTTCAAAGTGACCTATCCCTTTGATTTTATCTGCAAATGGAAGGAATCAGACGATATCTACTGACCATTAGGATACCCAGAGCCATAATCTGCATCCACGTCACCCAAATCTTCTGCAAACTTCCAGGACTTGACCGCATGGTCTCTGGCCACCTATAAAAAGTAAACAATTACTGTAGAAAAGATGCAATCAGGTGTGTAAATCTTTCATTATTAGCAAACCGTTGAGGGTTACCTTGGCACAGATGCTGGCGGCACTGACGATGGGGAAGAGCGAGTCAGCTTTGGGACGCACCGTGACCTCCACCCCGGGGAAGCGCTGCGAGAGCTTGTCCTGATACTTCTCTGCAGGACCCACCGTATCCACAAACACCTGAGAGGAACGAAAGACACGTCGGGATGGCATCATCATCATTTCTGCTGTCTGTCACACAGGCGTTGGTTTGTTCCAAGTACCTCTTTGAGCTGCACCCCACAGTCCAGCGCGTACTGCACCAGGCCAATAGCAGCATCATGTGACAGAGCATTCAGATTGTACTTTGCTCTGAAAACAAAAGGACGACAGGTTAAAATTATTCTTCTTTAAAGGCCCCCTGAAATCAGAAGTTACATTTTTTAGCTTATAGTATGAATATGTTAGCTTTAAAGGGATAGTTCACTTTGAAATACATTTTTGGTATGTTTTAGGTTACCTCAAGGGCATCCAAGATCTAGGTGTCTTTGTTTCTAAAGTATTTTCAGTTTTGATATTTTTAGGTCAAACCATTCTTGTCTATCAGTCATATAATGGAGGTCTATGGTCACCACCTCAAAGAGCATGCACAGAGAAGTCCAAATTAAACATGATTTAATGACACGTAAATGTAAGTACACATTGATGGCCTGAGACACGAAACGAGCAGTTTGTGTGAGAAAACGAACGTATTTATATCGTATATCTTGTAATCACAAGAGGTTACAAGTGGTTACAAGAGTTAAAAACGTTATAATACTGTACGTTTTCTCACACAAACCGCTCGTTTTGTGTCTTAGGCCATCAATGTGTACTTACATCTATGAGTCATTAAATCATGTTTAATTTGAACTTCTTTGCGCATGCTCTTTAAGGTGGTGACCATAGACCTCCATTATATGACTGACAGACAAGAACGGTTTGACCTAAAAATATCAAAATTGAAAATACTGTGGAAACAAAGACACCTATATCTTGGATGCTCTTGAGGTAAGATAAAACATACCAAACATTAATTTCAAAGTGAAGTTTATGAATAAGCTGGTGTGTTCCAAAACAATGACAAAATTGGTATTGAAACTTATTCTATCACAGATTTTTATGAAATCACTTCAGATTCTCATCACATCTTATGTCCAATCAAATGTTCTGTAGAATCTAAAGCTCTGCCCTATATGCTATAAAAACTGTTTACTGTGCATGCAGTGACATCATGTGTGTGTGTGTGTGTGTGTACCTCTGCAGCATGCTGGTGGAGATGGTGTTGGGCGAGAGGATCTGAAGGGCCCAGCCTACAAAACCTTTGGCCTCGTCGATCTTCAGAAACAGTTTTTCTCTCTCCGCCTCCGACAGCGTCTTTGAGTCTAAACACACAACAAAAATACTGCAGCAATCTGAACTTCTGTCAAGATTTGCTCTGTAACGTCAGGCGAATGACTCGAACCAACCGGCCACTTTCAGATTCTTCAGGTCTTCTTTTCTGGATACAGGGCAGAAGCATATCCCATACACCATGGGTCCTGAAATACAGTACATCAAATGTAAACTATTTCATTTTTTTTTTTTTAAAGAGACCTTCTCCAAGGATGACAACGGCACTCACCCAGGACGGGTCCCCTGCCCGCCTCATCGATGCCCAGGCAACAGTCCTCCGTCTTACACACGTCTGGGATGGACGAGGACAAGCGGCAGCTCACGGAGTTATCCGCCTCAAAATCACCCAGATCCATGTCTGATCGTTCCCTGGGTAAAATTATAAAACATAAGCATATATCAGTTTATTGTTGAATAATAGGCATGAATTTTAAGCTTTGATTTAAATGGATACATATAAATAATAATTATAATATAAGTATTACAGCTAATAATGAAGAAATAAAATACAAACAATAAAAAACGTATGATAAGAAAAACATTAAAATAACCTAAAAGTAACTTTAAAGCTTATTTTTACCATGTTTTATGTAAATAATCAAGTTATTTCTAAGTATATACAAACAAACACCTTTATATTCCAACACAAGTATTATTTTTCCCATATAAGTTACTGTATAACAGAAATGACACGTTCTTCTCGCACTGATCGATTCATATTGCGAGATGATACAAAAATAGTACAGTCCAAACGGCACAAAAATAAGTGTAGAGAACATATTTATTAACTCTTATCAAATAATTAACTGGGGGTTTGAAGTACATAATAACACTACACTATGTGCTTAATCACAATGTGAGAAAGTTGATGCATAAACAAACTTGCACTAACCTGTGTGCGTATGTGAGAGTGCAGCGCGCCTCACCCGGAAATACAGAATTGGCGCGAGACGCGAGTCTGACGGCTTGACCTTTGACCGACAATATTTAATAGACAAAATGTACTTATTATTTTATTTTAAAAAATACTACACACACGGAAACGTATTCAAAAATACATCTAATTTCTAAAAGTGTGCGCCAAACGTGTTTAAATGTGTGCCTTCACGTCTCTCAATCGCAGTGGTTTGTGGGAAATGAAGTTCAGAGAACGTTTGGCAATATTTTTTTTCCAGATTTCCCCTCTTAATCAGTGTTTCATATTCAAGTCAATGCAGAAATGTATAACATAAACCACGAGTGGAGCAATAAATTATAAACGGGGGTTAATAGTGATACATTGTTCATAATTAAGTATAACATCTTGAGGTCAGTATTTTTTAGTCTATGGGCAAAACATATGATTTTTGTGCTTTTTGTTCTCATGCTGTGGATGTAGAACGAATATATTTAGAATATAGGCTACTTTTCATTTTCTGATAATGTACATCTAAATAATACACGCAATAATAAATACAGCCACTCTTCAGCCGCTGTTAGCTTGCCTGAACAAACTTAAGTCATGGCTTTTATGCTATTTTTTAAACCTAAATGAAAACTAATCTGAGTTTATTATTTCTGGCCCCAAGGAAAACAGTGTTTTTGATTTTGATCTTTCTCACCCCATATAACACAAATAGTGCCAGAAATCTGTGCTTCCTTTTCGACTACAGTTAAAATTTGACAAACAGATTTCAGCTGTTGTCAGCATGCTTTTACCAACTTCATCTTCTCAGTAAAATGAAGGCCATTTTATCAAGCAGTACTTTGGAAACAGCAATTCATGCATTTGTTACATCAATTGATTACTGTAATTCTCAGTATTATGTCTCATGTCTCGTCTGCAGTTGATTCAAAACGCAGCCGCTTGACTGCTTGAAAGGAAGTGAAAATATATGACCACATAACACTTATTTTAATGTCCCTGCACTGGCTTCCTGTCAAGTATAGAATTGAGTTTTAACAACGTATTATTTGTCAATAAAGCCCTGAATAATTTGGCTCCTAAATACTTAACAGATCTCTTGATTTGATCCTTCTAGAAACCTGAGATCATGTGACCTTGGCCTTCTCACAGTTCCTAAAGTAAAATGTACAAAACATGGTGATCATGCTCTTCCCACTGAAACTGTGGAACTTCCTCCCTTTATTAGGCATCTCTCTCTGTACTTTAAATCTCATCTTAAGACTTAATACTTATTCACATTGGCTTTTAACAGTAGTTTGTCTTCCTGGATTTCTCTTTTATTCGATTGATTGCTTATTTTGGCTTGTCTGGTATTTATATATGTATATTAGTTTCATTTTTGGGTTTCTTTTATTCTTTGGTCAACCTCAGTCTTAAAAGTGCTATAAATAATTGATTGGTTGATTGATGTATTGTTTTCTGAAATCTGGTCCGAATCTTCTCCCGTCTGTAATGTATCTTAAAACTAAACGCAAAATGTGGCTGTTATTTGCAGTGGAGTAGCGAAAGTTATCGAACTGAAGCACATGGACCCTCCCTCTTGTCTTTAAGTGGCCCCGAAGCGCGCGCTCGGTAGTTTTGCAGCAGGTCGCGCGCACGGACGATTCCTGTTCTTTCTGTGCTCGTGCATCAAGAGAAAGTGAGCTAGGTTTCGCTTCCACGTACAGAACAGGTGAGTTTTTAAAAATCGCTCTTTTGCGAACAATGCCAACGTTTATGCACATGCACGAATGTTAAATGAATAGTTTTAATTGCCGATTGTTAAGTTACTTAACAAAAGAGCGCGTGGAAAATGCCGGCTATGTTTCACCCTTGTACATTAATATTTTAAAAACTGCTTGAAATATATTCACGCATTCAACGTTTAATTGCGGCTTTACGGTGAACATTAATTATATTCCAGCTATTATGTTTCGCGCAATGCTAACGTTACTTTTATGTAATATCATCACACTGCTCAGGGTTAGCTCACGTGGCTAAGCTGCTAAATAACTCTAAATATATATTTTACTCGTATTAATAGCGACTTTATCATGCATGCTTGATATGCATTTCATCTCGTCTCACGTTTCCAGTCACTATTGTATAAGTGAACAAACCTCTTACCAATTATGGCAAAGACTTATATTAACGCACTTGTCGCAACCTTTTCTGAATCATTTATTGTCTTTCTCATGGAAGTTTCCAGGTCAAAGTCTCAGGGGGTCGTTGACTCATTCGTATATTTGCTATAGGTTCGATATTATCAGCTTTTTGCAGAGATACTGATCTGTCAGGCCCTATGAGGGCCCAATGTGCGGCGTGTACACGACGTCTGAGCCAAGTAGACTTTATAAAACGCGAGTAAAGTCCACATTTTACCGGTAGAAATGACTAAAACGCTAATGCACTTGATGTGGAGTCGATGAAAGGCCACGTTCATTTTCCAAGAAGCCCATTGTTCAAACAACTGACTGTCATGTGACCTGCAGTGTGTGGTCCACTGCAAGCCTTCAATGCTTTGTGCATTGATACTTGGCGTTTCAAAAACGAAAAATTGCTTCTTTTTTTGTAAGATTACAAGCTAAGTGTTGTTCACTTATAATTTTAGTAAATGTAATGCTATTTACTTTTTATAACTTTTAAGGAATTTTGACAGATTAAAAGGGGAAAGTTCTCCCAAAAATGAAAGTGATCCCATAATTGATTCAGTCATCCTAGTTGTATATTACAGTTATATTAAATATATATATACACACACACACACGTACATATACATACATATACATACATACACACACATCCTGGCTCTTCCATGGTTTATAATAGGAGTCAATGGCATATCCATCCATCACTAGGATGATTTAAAATGATTTTATAATTTTTGGATGAACTACTCCTATAAAGTCACCTTGAAATCAAAATGGATATTGCAGTATGTTTTATATTAAATGATTGATCTGTGTGCATAATTCTTTAAATTCTCTGATGCATCTACTGGCTTGTGGGCGGAGCTACCCGTCACTCAACATGATCCACTAATAGCAAACCACAATGATCCAGTTTCACTTTTACATTACAAATGGAAAGAAAAGACTATGCATCTTCTGACTTTGTTTAAACTGTCTAGAATTTGCTATTTAATGTTCCCTATGTGGTCAAATGATTAGTAACATGTTTTTTTACGGTTATATTTCTAGAAGTGTAGAGTTTGTAATAAAAAAAGTGTGATAATGGTCGTACTCGTCGCAATAATAATTTAGGTGATCAAACCCTAAAGCTCTTTGTTTCTTTGTCCCCAGTGTCGTCATCATCATGTCTGCTGGAAACGCTAAGATCGGTCAACCTGCTCCCCAGTTCAAGGCCACCGCTGTGGTAGACGGACAGTTTAAAGACGTTCAGCTCTCGGACTACAGAGGTGAGCCGCAGACGCTCATGCTAGACTACTTTTGCTTCACATTTCGTCATCAAACACTGCCTGTTACTAATCTAACTGTTTATTATTTCATCCTGATTCTCATTCCTTCTCTAGGGAAATATGTGGTGTTGTTCTTCTATCCGCTTGATTTCACCTTCGTGTGTCCCACTGAGATCATCGCGTTCAGCGAACGGGCGGCCGAGTTTCGTAAAATCGGCTGTGAGCTCATCGCCGCCTCCACCGACTCTCACTTCAGTCATCTGGCATGGTGAGCATCCTGCTTTTATTCCTACATCTTCTGCTTGATCAGAACAAATGCATACATGCATATCAAGAAACATGTATATTGAATATTGTTAAAATGATGTAAAAATATCAACCTTCTTTGTTTATTTAGTTTGCAGTTATTTCATGTTGAATATATTTTAAACTGATTATAACTAGTTTATTCTAGATCAATAGCAGCATTCGGTTTCAGCGGTGAGTTTTCTGCTACGTGCTTCTCCGTGGGCTTCCTATGGCTTCCCCCTGTTATTGGTTATCTAACGCGCTTCTGACCAGCCTGTCATTGATAAGAGCTGCTGTGGTGTGTGTGTGAGAGAAGCGCAGATAAAAGAAGGGTGGAGCGTTTTATTGTACTTCTAGAAACTGCCATTTGAAGTCATCTGGACCTTTTTATCAAGAGCATTATTCTTTGTGCTAGCTTAAATAAATGAAATGGATAAAAATAATAATAGGGATTTTTAAGGTTTAAAAACCCCAGACATTTAAAAAATTATATATATACATGCATATACATATACCTGCTAGTGTTGCGGAGCAGGCATGTAATTTTTTTAGCAATCAAAAAGCATGTCTAATTAATTGAAATCATGTATTATGAACATTTAATAAGAAAATATGTATGTGAAAAAAAATGTTGTTTTTGCTGGTAATAAAATGAAGCCATAAAACACAAATTTTATCATATATCATAAACTTTTTGTAAAATAACATGCTCACAATGATCTTTACTGTTAAAATTAAAACATGGATTAATCCTTAAATTCCTTAAATAACCATAATTTATTTGGATTAGTGTATTATTACATTAGGACATATCTAAATTCTACTGTACAAACGACAATACATTTCTGTCAATTTAAACCAAACTTTTATTTTGAAGGGCTGCCGCGAAGACCTGTTCAGTTTGTGTGTTTCTGTCATGATGATAGTTTATCAAATGAAGCAGTTAAATGATGACTTTCAGAGTGGATCTAGAGACAGGAGAGGAAGTTCATGCATTTCTGTCTTCATATAGGCAAAAAAACAGCGTAACACAGTGCGTCTACAAGGCGAGCAGCATTCGTATATAAATAGTTTTTGTGGTTTAATATTCACACACACACACTAGTCTACATCGTGATTTGATTTCAAGTGTACTGAACCACTTTCTATTTATTCCTCGAAAATAGGCCGTAAATTCCTTTTTTATGACTGGATGAAAGAATTATTGTTAAATCAAATCCTATTCTTGTTGTGATTGGCTGCTGACAGGATCAACACCCCCAGGAAGCAGGGTGGTCTCGGCTCCATGAACATCCCTCTGGTGGCGGACCTGACCAAGTCCATCTCCCAGGATTACGGCGTCCTGAAAGAGGAGGAGGGCATCGCCTACAGGTCTGTGATGTCCTGCTAATGTTTGCACACGTTCAGCTTCTCTCCTCTCTCGCCTGCAGTGTATGATCGCCACAGGAGATAATGATAGATAACGGACACGTGTCCCGCAGTGTGGACATAGGGCAGAACAATCCTAAATAAACAGAACTGCTAAACCGCTTTTATTATCTAAGTTGAGTTCAACTAGTAGAATAATTACCACCAATTATTTTTACTCATGTGTCAGTTAAAAAAAAAAAAGTTTTGTTCTGTTATTATATATTATATTGCAGTGTTGAATAGTATACACTACTGTTCAAAATTTGGTGATGGGTAAGATTTTAAAATGTTTTTGATAGAGGTCTCTTATCGCCAAAGCTGCATTTCTAATTTAAAAATACAATAAAAACTGTAATATTGTGAAATATTATTACTATTTAAAATAACTTTTCTTTTTGAATATTCTGAAATGTAAATTATTCCTGTGATCAAAGCTGTGTTTTCAGCATCACTCCTCCAGTCTTCAGTGTCACATGACCTTTCTGAAATCACTCTAATATGATGATTTGATGCTCAAGAGACATTTCTGATTATCAATGTTGAAAACAGTTGTGCTGTGTAATATTTGTGGACACAATGAGATTTTACATATACAGATTTTTTTTTACATATACAGACTTTACAATACAGTTTTTTTTATCAATAGAATGTTTATTTGAAGTATAAATATTTTGTAAGATTAAAAATGTCTTTACGGTCTCTTGATCAAGTTGATTTGTCCTTGATTGGTTAAAAAAACGTACTCAGCCAAAATGTTTTTTTTTTTTTCTGTACAAGTCAAAGTATGTTTTTGAAGTAAGGTGGGGATGCTGTCTTTTTTTAAATATTTTGCAGGATATAATACTTTGTACTAAATTGTCCACATTGTACTTTACTTTTATTTTTTTTAGAAAACAAATTTACAGAAGCGTATTGCATTCACTTGAAAAAAAATCTACTCTGTTTTTCTGAATGAATTAGTTAATTATCTCAGAATTACAAATTAATTCAGAAAAACAGAGATAACTCAAAACTTTTTATAACTTCGATAATTTTTCATGGAAAATTTTTTCGCTCTGTTTTTCTGAGTTTTTGAGATAATCAAGTCATTAATTCAGAAAAACAGAGCCAAAAAAATTCCATTAAAAATGATCTTGTAATTCTGAGATTAACTCATTAATTCAGAAAAACAGAGTAGATTTTTTTTCTTCAAGTGAATGCAATACGCTTCCGTACAAATTAGTTCTATTTTTATATTTTCTGAAGTAATGCAACATGCTTCAGTGCTCCGCTTGAATTGCACCTCCATTGTTGTCCAACTAGTTTAACAGCCATCATACAGATGTTGTTGTAAACAGACGAGATTGCTGAACAAACCCTCTCGTCCTGCTCTCTCAGAGGTCTGTTTGTGATTGACGATAAGGGCATCCTGAGGCAGATCACCATCAACGACCTGCCGGTGGGCCGCTCGGTGGACGAGACCCTGAGACTGGTGCAGGCCTTCCAGCACACGGACAAATACGGAGAAGGTGAGAGTTTAACTGGGACCGCATGTGGAAACGCTGTCTAACATTGTTCACTCAAATTTGGAGGTAGTCAGAAACCTGTATATGTAGTGGAAACACATGCGTTTTGATGCCAACAATGAACCGTTGACTCGAATAACACCATTATAAACGTCACGGATCATCTTTGGTGTCATATCTACACAAGTTTTTCTTCAAATGTCAATAATATTTGAGAGCAACAGTGCTTCATGCAGTAACAGTGAAATCTGATCACAAGTGATCTCAGGAAACGTAATAAGAGTGTGACGGCCTATATGTAGAGGTGTTTGGTAACTTAGTCACATTACAGTTGTTTGTTTAATTCAGGTTTTGTGTGTGTCTATATTACACACACACACCAGTATGTGTTAATAATTAATTAAAGATAACACATTCTAAAGATTAACCAAAGATAATTTCTAATAACATGTGTCTGTTCTCTGTAGTTTGTCCTGCTGGATGGAAACCAGGAAGTGACACTATTGTTCCAGATGTGCAGAAGAGCAAGGAGTTCTTCTCCAAGCAGTAACAGTCTCGCCGTGTCCCCAGATCGTCCCCCTTCAGCGGGGTGTTAGTGCACTTAAATTTAGCCCGAGATTTCTCCAAAGTTCTCTTAGCCGACGTAACAAACTCTTTGGTGTTTAAATGCACTTGATCGATTGATTTCTTTCTTTCCTCTTGTCGAAAGACGCCGTTCCAGTCAGCGTCCTCATGCACTGAAATTTCGTTAGTTTATTTGCAGTTCTAGTTAATCGTTATGACATATTTAGTACTAAGTGAACTTTTGATTCATTTTGAATTGTCATAAGTTGTTCATCAGTATCTTTGTCAAATAAACAGGCTGTTATTGCGTAACATTGCAGTTGTTTTATTGTGTTGGTAATGGTCCAAGTTTATTACAAACTTATTTTTTTACTTCTGACCAGGTTCACTCACCCAGAAAAGTATTCCCAACTTAGAGAGAGTTCACTTTGAAATTAATTTTATTTTAGCTTTCCTCAAGGGCATCCAAGATGTAGGTGTCTTTGTTTCTGCAGTATTTTCAATTTTGATATTTTTAGGTCAAACCGTTGTCTGTCAGTCATATAATGGAGGTCTATGGTCACCACCTCAAAGAGCATGCACAGAGAAGTCCAAATTAAACATGATTTAATGACTCATAAATGTAAGTACACATTAATGGCCTAAGACACGAAACGGGCGGTTTGTGTGAGAAAATTAACACTATTTATATAGCTTTTAGCTTCGGTCTGCACATGCGCCAAACAGGGACGTGCACAGACATTTTGAGGGGCAGGGGTTCAAGTGAAAAAAAAGGGCAAAAAATAGTTTTTTTCTTTTTACTTTTTTTAAACAAAAAAGTATATATATATTAACACAACTCTGACTTTTTATAAAATGTATTAAAGTTAATTTTATGTTCCTCAAATTCACGCAATTGTTTCATCTTCAAAAGATGTCTACAAAATAATCAGTTCACACAGAAACCGTGTTCTCCCTAGTATTTACCAGGTTTATTGAGCAGCAAAGGAAACCATGCCCCAATGTTCATGTTTTTTATGCTACTAGTTTCAATCAAGTATATATTTGATACACCTGATAGTGACATGGACTTAGTTTCACATTTGAGGGAAGACTATAATCATCAAATAAAACCTTCAAAATCCACAATTAGATGGAGTTTGTTTTAAACCTACTATCCTCCATCTGTTTGCATATGTAGATTTCCTCTAAATTCACCAATTTAGATTTCTAAATTTCAGGGGATAGACTATTGAAGTATGTAAGTCATTAACTTTAATAATAAGAATTTAAGGCCATAAAAAGTCATAAACTTCCGGATTTGCCATACAAGGTCATAATTTACATTCAGCCAAGTCTTAAATTTATTTTTTTGTATTCAATTTCGAGTCAATATCGCCAATGCTCGATATCAATATCGAGTTCTGATAAATTTTCGATAATATTTATGTGCCAAAAGCGGAACGAAACTCATTTGAACCGCGCGCGTCTCACGGACTGTTTATCCGCTCGGTTCAAAGTCCAAACGACGGCGCAGCGCGAGCTCACTAGAGCTGACGCGTTAACCCTTCACTGGCCCGCCCAGGCACATTTGATAAAAATATTTTTTTAGTTTATATTTATAATTCAAATGTATTTTAAGAAAATATATTAATATATACCTGATTTATTGTTGACTGCTGTGTGTGTTTAATTCGTTTCCCGAATAAAATGAAACTGTTGAACGCAAGTTATAGAAAGCCTCCATCCCGGAACGTTATTGGTTGCTATGGTTGCTGGCGGTTCTGACAGGAAAACTCTCAGCGGTGCCGGCGCCACAATAATGGCTAAACAACTTTCTTTAATGTGCTATTTGGAAAAAAATCAAGAGTTGAGGAAGAAGACACGCCACTACCTTCACCACACAGGCCAGTTCTTCAGACTCATTAACCCACAAGGTTAGTCAGGCGCTGGCGGCGGCCGCTTCTTGCTCTCTCTCTCCAGTCTGACGTGGGTTTAACCTGCCGATCTAACGTTAACTGCGATATTATTATTTTAGCTTAACTTACCGGTACTTTATTTTCGGGTGAAGTCTTTGCAGTTTGCACTGCTGACTAGTCTGAAGATTATTGTCTACACTGGTTTGTCCAGCCTTAAATGTATTGTGCTCTGTTGGTTGAACATGATGATTTGCCGAATATAAAGTTTTAACTGTTTTTGCAGTTTGTCTATTAATGTTTTTACTCTCTATTATTGATTATTATTGAAGTAATTTTTTTTTCTATGAACAACTAGGCCCACTCACATTTTCACTGGCCCACCCAAAATACAATCTCTGCCTACGCCACTGGTACAGACTATTCAATATATTTGTTTGACAGGGAAGCTGTGCGCAAACAGAAATATATATTATTTTTCAAAAATTAAAAAAGCACCCCAGAAAAAAGGGCACTTTCTCTCCAGGAATAAAAAGGGCAGGTGCTCAAGCCCCCTTTGATGTATATGTGTGCACGTGCCTGGCGCCAGAAGTGATCTCTCGCGCGTTTACGTCACTCGTTGTTTTTTTTGGTGAAAACAAATTCAACATTGTCATATATATCGAAATCGTTTTCCATTGCCATTTCCTGTGTATCTAAATATGTTTAGATCTTCACAGTGATGGGTAACACTTCTGAAATCTCTGTGTTGATCGACTGTCCTGCATAGTTTATCTCCAATCCTAATCAAACGCACCTGAAGCAACCAATTAAGGTCTTCAGGATCACTTGAACATTAAAGGCAGGTGTGTTTGATTAGGGTTGGAGATGAACTGTGCAGGACAGTCCACCAGCAGGATTGGGCACCCCAATGTGCGCGAGAGATCACTTCCGGCGCTTGCACAGACCAAAGTGCCCGCACCCTCAGATCATTTGGACGTGGCTGTGATTAGAGGTAAAAACGATATAAATACTGTTCGTTTTCTCAAACCGCTCATTTCGTGTCTTAGGCCATCAATGTGTACTTACATTTATGAGTCATTAAATCATGTTTAATTTGGACTTCTCTGTGCATGCTCTTTAAGGTGGTGACCATAGACCTCCATTATATGACGGACAGACAAGAACGGTTTGACCTAAAAATATCAAAGTTGAAAATACTGTGGAAACAAAGACACCTACATCTTGGATGCCCTTGAGGTAAGCTAAAACATATCAACTTCAAAGTGAACTGTCCCTTTTAAGGGAGATTTAAACCGCTTCATGGCTCTCATGTCATGAGTTTTCACTAAATCTGAGCAATCTCTGCTTGTAATTCTTCCAGAACACTTACTTGCTTTGTAATCGTTCTAGTGGTGATCCAGTACAAAATAAAGAAAAACTGGACAGGTAAAACGCATTGTGATAAATATGGCACAAAGGCTTTTGGTGAAGTGAGTTGGGATAAATCAGACCAGTAGATGGCAGTATTGCATTGCATTTGGAACAGCAGGAGTTACTTGTTGCTTATTGTGAATTGCCTCATAGACAAGTATAATTTTGCTACATTTATTTGTCAAGGTGGCTTTTAATATATATATATAAAATGTAGCTTAACAGAAACTTGGTTATTTCCAACTAATGTTTTACACGTTTATAATAGCCTACACATTTTTAATGTATACATGGGGGTCTTTATACATGAATGTGTAGCTGTCTTTTGAAAGTAAGAATTGGTATTATGGCATGAGGTTGTGTCTAAAAGATTGTGTTTGTGCATCAGATGTGATTTGTAGACCGTGTGGTCAAGTAAACATCATCTGATAGTGGCAATCTTCTGCTGATAAAACACACACCCAAAGCAACAATATTGCGTTGAAGGCTACAGGAAATCTGACCATTTCACACTGCATTTTTGCTTTTATTTTTACAATTAGACCAGTGTTGATTTTTTTTTATATATATAATGTTCAAATCAGTAGCACAAACAAGATTAATTGATATGATGTGATTATGGGTGAAATTAGTTTGTTTCAAGAGGTGCTTTTGAAAGTAAATACTCAGATAATGTCTTTGAGGGCTAACAAATATCTTAATTTGTTATGTTGAGCTACAGTATGACTTGAAAAAAGTTCTACAGCTCAGTTAGCCGTTACTAGACTTCTGCTCAAAGTCATGACACCACAAGGCCATTTAGCAAGGAAATGTATTGCTGTAATATTTTATCTTGTTTTCAAACTGATTGTAACTTGATGAGTCACTTCAAAAAAATTTTTATAATAAAACAATGTCCACTAAAATCTAATGCACTAAATTGTAAAATAAGTCCAGAATACTGCTTTTCTTTATAGATCTGAATCAATATGTTCTTATTTGGGTTAAAATTGTGTCCTTTCTGTCTATTTAATCTCGGTTTAACATAAGTGTGGGTTAGGTATCGAACGTCAGTTTATGTAAGACTTGTAGAAACAGCACATTTGAAAGGTAGCCTATAATTAGTTGGAATGTCCAAATAAACCATACAAAATGACAGACTTAAAGGGGTAGTTCACTTTAAAAAAAAACTTTTGCTGATAATTCACTCACCCCCATGTCACCCAAGATGTCCATGTCATTCTTACTTCAGCTCGAAATCGAGTTTTCTGATGAAAACATTCCAGGCTTTTCTCCATATAATGGACTTCAATGGGGTCCAAACGGTTCAAGGTCCAAATGAGAGTTTCAGTGCAGTTTCAAATGGCTTTAAATGACACCAGACGATGAATAAGGGTCTTATCTAGCGAAACGAGTGGTCACTTCAAAAATAAATAAAAAAGTTTAAGTTTTATAAGCACAAATGCTTGCTCTGTTCTGTGATGCGTGTTCGTGACTCCCCTGTTCAAACTCGTTCATCAAAATGAACAAATCTTTTTTCCAAGTCATAAGATCCTTATTCATCGTCTGGTGTCATTTAAAGCCCTTTGAAGCTGCACTGAAACTCTCATTTGGACCGTTTGGACCCCATTGAAGTGCATTATATGGAGAAAATACTAGAATGTTTTCATCAAAAAACTTAATTTCTTTTCAACTGAAGAAAGAAAGACATGGAAATCTTGGATGACATGGGGGTGAGTAAATTATCAGCAAAAGTTTTTGTTTTAAAGTGAACTACTCCTTTAAGTGTTGTATTTTGGGCCTGACTAAAATTAAGAAAAATAGCAACTTGTGAAAGAATAAAGGATGTTAAAAAACAGGACAATAGGACTTGAGGCGCGTGGGTTTGTGGTTTTAGTACTGGACAGTTACACAAATCTACCGGTATATTTTTACGGCATTCACCGGAAAAGTGTCACTTCTCGTTTACAAGTTTAGCTCTTTTTTTTTTATTATTCTATTTTTGTGCTTGCGACGTCTCCGTTTTTCTGCAAAGTACCTGGAAAATGCCCGTGCTCATATTTTTATCTCTAGTTTTCTTTTCGCTGAAACTGTTTTGGGAAGGTTTCTGTGCGCGGGAAAGCACCGAGTTGCTAAATTTTCTCATTCACACGCGCTTCATTCATGCGCGCGTCAGACACGAAAGCGCGCGGACTTCCTGGCCGGTAGCGTGGGCGGGGGTTCCCGCAAGTCTACCCTCAGTGACGTACATGCAGCAAAACAGCCCATATATGGGCATTGCGTCAGGAGGAAAAAGAAGCCAACGTGGGTACGTTTTCAACGTAAACTTAAAGCCGTAAGAATGCTACAGAATGAACGATTCGTGCTAGAAATGAACAACCCAAACAGTAGAATTATTTTCAAACGCCTTTACTTAAATATCAAAAATATAAACAAAACAAACAGAAACACATTTAAATGGTCTGGCTCAACCTGACTCACAATATCAATAATAACTTACTGGAATGTTTTCATAGGGCAGCACTTTAACAACAAAACCAAAGTTACTCAGGGTTCACTTTAAGTGCTTTCATTGTCCAGTCGGGAGTACCTCGTCGGTCAAGATGCTTTTTAAAAACGACTATAATAATAACAATATAGTTTTCTACAAGAAAACACTAAAGAAATATACAACGCTCATATTCAGTGCTGCATTGGACCCTTTTCATAATCCAGCAAAGTTGTTTAAATTGTCATTTAAAAAAGTTTACTATTTGAGCAAATGGAAACACACAAAAATATATTTAATGTAGTCTCTCATTCACCGCCTGATTTCAGCCTGTGTGTGAAAAGGGTCCCTAGCATTTGCATCAAAACATCACAAACATGATCTGCTCTTCCAGTGTTTCCCATTTCTCAGAGTCTGTGTGTAATCGCAGCAGTTCGGTTTTAAAACGACTTGATCTTCGGCGTTAACATCAGCTGGCAGCCGCTGCTCACATGGGTCATGACCTTCTGCTTGAGCTGGGCCACTTGCTCCCTCAACAGGGACGCGGTGCTGGACAGTCCGGCGTTATCAGTCTTTAGGATTTTCACTTTGTCCTCCAGCCTGGAGATGCGCTCCAGCTTCCGTCGCCGGCACTTGGTGGCCGCGAGCCGGTTCCTAAGCCTCTTGCGCTCCGCTTTGATGCGCTCCTGGTCCTCCATGTCGATCGGGGACATGGGAGGAGAGCCGTCGCTGCTCTGCAGGTCAGGGACGGTCTGTGGCTCCTCTTTAAGCCGCTGTTGATGGAGCGCGTGCTGGAAGTGATGAGAATGCGTCGCGTTTTGATGGTGGTGGTGATGGGGGTGGTGGTGGTACTGAGGCAAGTAGCTGATGGTGGCTGTCGGGTAGTTGGCTGCAGGTGTGAGGTTAGTGTTGGGATTGCAGCTGTTTAGAGTGGTGTACACGGGGGTGTCCGGTTGCAAGGAGGCGCCGAAGACGGACGAAGCCGCCGAGCAGGACGACAGTCCTCCGGCTCCGATGGACACGTTCGGCGGGGGCATTTGGTTCATTTTGTGGAGCTCGTCCAGCGCTTTGACGAAGCCGTCGGCGAAGCCCTCCTGCTCCTCTGTGATGCTCCGGGTGTACAGATACTGCCCCGGGGAGGGTGATGTGATGACACCGTTACCGTTCTGGATGATGAGTCTCTCCAGCTCCGGAGAGGCGAGTTTCAGCGAGCCCACGTCTCCGGTCGCCGCGGTGTAGAAGTCGCTTTCGGAGCGGAGGGACTTGAGGTTCCGGTAAGGTTCGGCGAAGCCCACGCTCATGTTCTGCTTTAGGAGCTTGTAGTCGTGCAGGGCAGCGTCTGGATGACCATAAGCAGAAAGAAACGAGTCGTCATGATAAAACGGTTGCTCCATTTTTGTTGTCATGTGAACAGAAATTAGCTACGTCGGACGTTTTGTTTGTTTTTTTTTTTTTTAGTTGACTGTACAGTTTAACGTCCGTTAATCTTGTTCTCTCCGTAATATTACATGAGGCAAAAAAAGATGTCAAAGAAGAGAAAAGAAACGTCCAAAATAGTTTGAACAACTTTTTACTGTACCAAGTCGACAGGTGTTTTCCCTTGACAGCTGATGTCCAAAAAGTGCTTTTTCTGTTCTGTTCCCGGAGTTATTTACAAACAGCAGTACGTGTTGTCCTCGGGCTCGGTGCGCACTGAATCTCTGGAGAAGTGCGCCTCTGAGCGTTTTATACTTCGCGTTTCAAAGGCGTGTCGAGGAGAATCGCGGCCGCTGATTGGATGAGAGTTCGTTCCGCTCCTCAAGCTGTCAGATGGGCGATGACGTTGTTGCCAGGAACCGCTGAGATTGAAAACAACGCTGGAGGCGAGAGTGCAAAACTGAAGGGAGAGTTGCGCTCCTGTTTTTGTTTCCACAAACAAGACGCAAAAAACTAGCCGCAATAGTTGCATAGGCACTTTTAAAAAAAATTCCCATGGCCAAGAAAAAACAGAAACACTGTTGTGGTCTTGAGAGAGAGAAAATAAACATCTCTAAACAGGTGTTATAAAGAATCGTATAAGCAGATTTGTATCATTAAAGAAACAGTTTGTCCAAAAATGGAAAACCCCAATTGGTTTCAAGGGTTTCAACCAAATATTCTTTTCTTAAGAGATTTTAGGGAGAATGTCTAAGCAGTTATTTTAGCCTACAACAAGTGGAAGTTATTTTAAATGTCAAGCTCTAAATATATTCCTTTAATTTAGGTGGCAGAACTACACTAGCCATTTAAGTAGCCTAAATACAGGATCATAAAATGGGATTGGATCATTTTAACCCGGATGAATGTGTCAGGGTCAACCACATCATCCTGGCCCTTGTGAAAAGTCAAGAGGGGCCCATTATAAAGGCCCTTGATTGTAAAGCGAATACTAGCCTTGCTGAAACCAGCCTAGGCTTTAAGGCCACGTCCACACAAAGCCGGTGCGTTTCCTATCCTATTTTTTTCCTCGTTTTAAAAAAAAATCCGCAATGGCGTCGTCTTAAGAAATATCTGCGTACACACGAAACCACTCAAACCGACTGAAAACGGTGTAGTATATATGCCAGACCAGTATGGGGCGCTGTAATTCATCCACAAAGGTACACATACACGGAGAAGAAGACTTTGAGCATGCGCGTGTGACGCAGCCGACATGTGATGTGATGACATCATCGTTTCACGAAATTTACGGATTGGCTGTACACACGAAACCGCAAGGGTGTCGTTTTCAGATTTATCCAATTTGGCACCCGGTTTAAAAAAATAGTGGTTTCATTCTCCCAAAATGCCGGATCCGTGTGGACAAAACGCCAATACGATAAAAAATGTATAAGTATACAGCGAAACGCATCTTTCGTGTGGCAATTCGTACGAATTTGACGAGGTGACGCTAAATCGTACATATTTTACGAGTAACCCAATTCGTATGAATTCATACGACTTCACTGTATTAGTAAGGTTTTCGCTAAATCGCACATATTTTACGAGTTACCCAATTCGTATGAATTCGTACGAATGACCTACCCCTGACCCCGCCCCTAAACCCATCTCGTGGGTTTAGACAAATCGTACAAATTCGTACGCGTGTCGTGAGATTGCGTTGGTCTCTCAGCCTGGCAAAGCTGGTGTTCAGCTGGTCTTTTAGATGGCCTCCCAGTTTGACCAGCTTAAACTAAAAGAAGTGTCCAAAACCCCTATAAAACAAGTTTGGGAGGACAGCTAAATCCATCCAACCAGCTTAGGCTAGTTTTAGCTGTTTTTCAACAGAGAAAAAGCTATGAGTAATAGGCCGAATTTTCTGAGTAATACAGACAATATATGCATTTTTATTTGGGGGATTATTGACCATTTATATTTGAGTAATTTTACTCACTGAGTCATATAACATGCAAAACAGGAGTAATTATAGGCTTTTTTATTTGAGAGTCAACAGATAAAATATAACATGTCTTTAGAGATTCTTACATTAAAGCAAAAGCATAACCATAGCTCTGTATTGATCAGGAATAAACTTACTCACGATTTGGCCACTGATATTAGTCCCATATATGGGCAAGAGCACACAGTACTTCCTCTTTAGTGAAGGACCGGGAAACCTCTCCCATGTGGGCCTGATTCCAGAGGCAACGCCTCCGCACATGGAGAGGTGGAGGAGGGGGAGTACGAGGCCGCACGTACACACACACACACACACACACTGTCACAAGACTGGGAGATCGAAAGACCAGCGTTAATGTGACACCTTAATGCAAACTTTATTTCAATATAGTCAAGGTCTCTCATGCTTTATTTAAGGGAATGTATCAGGTCAGGACACAATGGCGCTTAACACCTGCCGTGTGTGTGTGTAGACGTTCACACGACCACATGCCAACACCTGTTTTGCACAAAAAGAAAGAAAGCCACTACTGTCTCCTCAATATGTTAATGAGACTGAATCATCATGGGCTGAATGCCAGGTGCAAACCCATGTTTCGCCATTCGGCAGCAGCACCTTTCACCTATAACATTCAGGTACAACACACTCCTGTCAAGAACACACACTCAACTTCCTCTCTAACGCAGGCCGTAAAATATTAAACTATTTTAGTAAACAGACAACAAATGCCATGTTAAAACAACATGCCAGTATGATATGAGATGTTTCTTAGGTTCATTTTTAACATTTGTGTTTTCAATTTTTGCAGTCCTGTTACCAAAATCTGAGGGATACAGTTTAACACCCTGATTGTGATCCTGCATTTTGTGTGTGTGTGTGTGCGTGCTGGAAAAATTCATAAAATTAAGTTACATTTATAGAAATAATAATAAAAACAGAGTTGCAAAATTTTCCACAATTATGTAAAGTAAGTAATGAGATAGCCAGAGTAAAGGACAAAATTATGGTTTGGAGTTATTGATATAATATTACAATATAGAAGTAAATGAAGAGTTCAGATGCAAAAGCCATTTGAAATTTTCTTCTAGAATGATCATTTTTATTAAGCTTGTATATTTAAGTTCAGCAATTTCACTTAAATTACATCTTCATTGCCATTTAAGTGAAATTACTGAACTTAAATATACAAGCTTGATAAAAAATCATTCTAGAAGAAAATTTCAAATGGCACTCTCATGATTTGTAATCACAACATTTTTTCTACTTTATGTAGTTTATGTAATATGTTTATTTATGTAGTTCACATAACATAACATTTTTAGTTTCTGATGCTTAAATCAATCTCCTTCATTGTATTAACTCAATTTTTCCAGTTCAATTAACTTAAAATTTTAAGTCAACCAGGTTACTTCATTTTTTAAGTTAAACCAACAATATTTTTTTACAATGAGGCTTTTGCATCTGAACTCTTCAAATATATAAGTGTTTATTGTATGTTTGCATTTGAGCATTTGTTTATATAGTACACACACACACACACACACACACACACACACACACACGAACTGTTATGTTTACACAATGTAAGTTCACTACAACTGCATTTTACAATTTAAAATAACATTTCCAATTTTAAAATGTTATTTAATTTAAAGCATAATTTTCAGCATCTTTCCTCCAGACTTCAGTGTCACATGACCCTTCAGAAATCACTCTAATATGATGATTTGATGCTCAAAAAACATATTTGACCCCAAACTTATATATATATATATATATATATATATATATATATATATACAAACTACTATATATGCTATATCCTACTTCTCTTGTCCTCTGAATAATTCATCCGAGTGACAATGATTCACTGACAGTGATCTGTGTGGACTTTTAGTTGTGTCATCAGTTGAGATCAGGGAGGTCATTCTTCAACTTAAGGGCAGCACACTTTCTTCAAAAGTCTCATGGTCACAAGTTCAGTTTTTAAGGAATGCACAGACTCATTTTATACATTTATAGATGTGCATAGTTTAAATGCAGCATAGTTTCTATATACAGATTAGCTAGCTGACATATTGTTTGCATCACAATAAATGATGCAGTCATTGTCTACCATAATAATGAGTAAGTCTTTTTTTTCATTTCAAAATGATGTTCATGAATGAGCCAAGTCATAGTGAAAGTGTGAGGCTAGAGAAAAAAAAGACAAGAAGAAGATAATACATCCAACCGTAACCATGTGGTATCGGCACAGAGAGCAGTGGCTTCCGCCTCACTTCTTTGATATCTTCAAATCAAAATGGCTACACAGGAAGTTGGCTTCCTCTCTCTTCAGTCCACCACCACAAAGTTCAATTCCTATTCTAGATCTCATTCTTTTTAAGAATCGCATAGAAGTCTGTTATAGAATTAATAATATTAGCTCTACTATTGTTTAGATTTTTTCTCTCTCACTTAATTCAGCAACCATAACTAAAGTTTAAAACCTTTATTGGATCTTTTTGCCACACTATTTATTTAGCATCGAGTCAAGATACAGTACTACTGTTTGAAAGTAACATGTACCTGTAGGTGGTCATGGGCCATATTTTTAGATATGTATTTGCATTTTCCCATCAAACAGGTTTCGTTATCGATTGATCCCACTCGCATGACGTCAAACGACTCCGTTTCATCACACCCAAGTCCAGATCAAAGTCAATTACACAGAAGTGTTCTCCTGTTTTCTTTGAAAGCATATGAGAAGTTGTATTCCCCTTAAAGAAATAGAACATTTAAAAGAGCATTGATAATTCTCACGTCGCTTTCATCACGTTTACTGGAGGTTCCAAGGCACACAATTACATCCACGGCTCATGTAAGCGTTGTTGTTTTCCCCAGTGAAAAGATAATCTGGGTTGACAGATTGTAGTTTAAGGCGGTGAAGAAGGTACGGCATGGGGTGAAAGAGAAAAGCTGAAGAAACGAGAGAAAGTGCCTGTGGTCATATCAGTCAAGCTGGTGAACATGGAGCCTGTGGGTTTGCCGAGAGAGGGAACGCTTAAACATGTTCACCGACTATTAGCACATCCCTGCTCATTTCCCTGCCAGAGACACGGATGGAATGGGAGAAGCGTTACGGCTAATTTGGCAGCAAGATTTCCAAACATTTTATTCACTTTCAGTCATGATGTCACAATAATAATCACATCAACAATAACTCTTCAATACTGAATAGGAGCATTAAGAAGACATACATTATAAAAACAAAATACAGTAAAATACCAGGTTGCCAGAAATTTACCGTATAAAATACAGTAGCTTTATGGTAGCAAGGTTTTACAGACTTAACTTAAAATTTACAGTAATAAACCGTATTTCATCATCTGATATAATGTTAATTTACCGACCTATTGAAGTAATAACATCTGTTTTGTACTATTGTGATACACTGACAAGCACCAATCACAGCAGTGATGTGTCACATGATCAAAGCTCATCACAAGCTGTCTTCCATAAGAAAGATTAATATTAATATTTAGAAGCTGCACATTGTCATTCACACAAACATTAAACACCATCATGGTAACATGAAATTAATTTAACAACATTGAATGTCACATAAAACCCTAATGTACAAAACTGATTCAAAAAAGACTAAGCAAACTATGAAGAAACAGTTATTTCAACAAAAATACATTAAATGTGAAAAAAGTGTCGCACAGGGAATTGTGGGAATGTCAATTTACAAGTTTTCCACTGTAAATTATACAATGAGTTGTTAATTTTCACTTTCAAAAACTGTAAATTTAACGGTATTTTACAGTAAAATTACATGAAATATACCATTAGATCTGAGTTATTTACCATATACAGTAAGAAAAGGTTCTGTTAACCAATTAACAGTTTTTCACTGTAGCAGTCTTTTACTGTTAAAATCACGATAATTTCTTTACAGTGTAGTCTTATAATTGATTGCCCCTTTTTTCAATAATCTGAGCTATAGCACAGAACAGATGGCTCTGTTTATCCCTATGTCGAGATACAATATTACTTTACATCTGTGAAGTCTGATACAGACTTCACATTCCTTCTAGAAGTCTTTATCAGATGCTTCAAATCTGTTTATAATACAGCTGCTTTTTACAGTTCATCTGAAGTGGAAGAAGAAATTCATGTTGTATTTGTGACAATTTAAGTCAGTTTCAATATTTGAACTTCGTGGGTCATATAACACAAAAGCTAACAGTTCATGACTGTCAAGGACCAAAAAACAATCAAAGTAGCCCATATAGTGCCATATTCATATAGCTTCAAATATAATGCGTGTGTTGTGTATAAAGTGACCAGTTGACATAACTTAAAAAAAGTGAGAAAACCTGTTGTCTTCAAATTATTGAGTAATAAACTTCATGTGTAATTAAAACATTCCACACATTTTATATTTTTCAATTACGCATGAAGTTTATTTAATACATTTAAGACAACGGTTTCCTCACTTTTTTTAAATTAAGTAAACTGATCACTTTTTATAGTGAGACAACCGAATCACCAAGAATTTGAAAACCTGTTGACTTCGAATTTTTCGCTGATTTCTGATCGAAAACAAGTATTGATTGGCTGAAATATTTTCAGAGAAAATAATCCTCAGGTTGGTATACGATAATCTTGACACATAAGGATTTATCAGCAATCATTTACTGGGGTATTCCACTTGTAAAAAGGGTCAAACAACCATGAAGACCCTAAAGAGATATGGAAAAAGGTGGAAAAAGGATTAAAAGTTTTGCGTTTTCCCTTGAGAAACTTTGCATTCGCTCGCAAAGAATTTGAAAGGTTTGCAAGCAAGCCCAACATTTTTTTTTTGTGTGTGGATTTTGATATTATAAATTGGCCAGAATTTTAAGATCTCAATAAACGTGAAAGACTATAACGAAACAGAAGTACTGACGAGCTAAACCATTTAGAACCTAAATTAACTAGAACATTTAAATTTAACGTGAATAGTTAGCACTTGATAACCTTGACAGGACACCAACAACCAGGACTGTTCCCAGAAAACTACTGTGCTGTTGAGCACATCTCTCCCTCGTCTTGGGCAAGGTTAGCGTTAGCATTCGCACTGACCCGAGAGAGGCCTGTAGGAGTCATGAGTCAGGTAAGAGTGACCCCTTCTGTCCCCACGGGCAAGGAGAACCACGTACAAGTCCTTCACGAGCACATTAATGGAAGAACAACATCATAAAGAAAGTTTGAGTTAGCTGGAGTCTTACTGTCAGAGATAACATATGGCTATTAGCATTTAAAACTCAAGCCCCCCCCTATTTCCCCACTCAGCCCTCATTATCCCACTTTGCCGTGGGTCAGGGCACTGTTGTGTCCGCGGCTAATCGTGCTAATGAACGCTCTGTTAATCAGCGCTCGGTGACTGCGCGGGAACGGTCCCATTGCTGCAGGTGATGCGCAGAGGAGCCTCGTAGCAGTCGGAGACCTTTAGCACAAGGCACGCGGATGTCAGCGGGATGAACGAAATTGGCAGGAAAAGGCCGCGCGACGCTGCCCTGCCACTCGAGGGCACGGCAGACAGACAGCGGGCATATGGACGTCAATGAGGACGGGAAATATTTAGAGAGCACAAGTGAAGCCATTTGACGACATGCCAGAAGCCAGTTAAATAGGGTGCAATGTTCAATTTTTACAACAGTAGGGACATTTTCAGAAGAAATATGAGTAGAAATATGTTTTTTGCCATTTAAAATATGTTTATAGATTACTGTTACAAAATAGTCTTGAATTTTTCGAACGTTTGAAGAAAGTCTCATTTTTTTTAGTTGGGGTTTGAACGCAGTTTTTTTTTTCATTTGTAATTTTTATTTTTTTTTACAATCAAATCAAATACATTTCAAAGACTTTAAATATTGCATAGAAAACTTATAGACATCTATTATTTGTTTTTTGGATCTTGACGGTTACAATCAACCCTTTATTTACTCACCCATAATAAATAAATAAGCAAAAGTACATAGATAATAATAAATAAATAAATACAATAATACTGGCAACGTTTGAGTTCTGAGGCCCTGTTCATACCTACCTGGTATTAAGATGCGTTTTGGTCAATCGGATCACGAGGGAGACACACACCCGTTTGCACCTGGTGTTTTAATCTCTTTTGTCCACTGTCAAACACTTCTGTCCTGATTTCTTCGAGGCGAGGGTCCATGGGCAGGTAAATGAATGTTTTTTTTTTCATATCTTTCGACTTATTGGATGAAATAAGCTTGGAAATGTATATGAACGTGTCCGGAGACGACAGAAAAAAGATTTTGTTTTGTTTCTACTCTGACAGACACTAGATCACTCAGAACGCTGTGAGTGTGTGTTAGACATCAGGAATGGAGAGAGAACATTGTGCTTGGTACTTTTTTCATCTTCAAACCAAACTTGAGTCTCCTGTTGATAAAGTTTAAATCCTGTCTAGCGCACTTCCCATGTTTACACATTTCGTTGTCCGTTTGTGATCTGGTCGACCAAAACGTGTCTTAAAGGGGTCATGAACTGGCTTTTTAAATTTTATTATATTGTTGTTTGAGGTCAACTTATGATGTTTGCTTGTTTTTTACATTCCAAAAATCAAAATTAATAAGTAATAGGCCCTAGTTTTGGACAATGTTTTACCTCATCAGCTGGAATGTCATTGAAAAAAAGTTTAACCATGCATTACTATTGCAATCCAGAGGAAGCTAATGCAACTGTCTTCTTCCACAACCAGACACTGCACAATATTTTGTAAACGCCATGTTTATTGCTCCGTAGCTCGATCCGGTTTGTCATCACGAGGTAGGCTGTTATTTAGTTATGCGTCTATTTCGCAAATCGTTGGGCGGGGCTAAACCGGCCGTGTTGAAGCAGGCGTTGATCTTCTTCTGCGGGGGTGGTGTTTTATCCTCTTTGACATCATAGTTCCCCACTTTAAAAAACGAGTCGTTAGCTGTCAATGAAAGCTTTTATTGGACTAACAAGGACGTTTTCAGTTCTGAAACTTACAGGATATTCTTATAATATGATGACCTCTTAAATGTCAAAAGGAAAATTTGATTTCTCAGTTCATCACCCATTTAAAATCAGGTGTAAACATGGCCTAAGAAGTGTTCAGGGTGCACACTTGAAATGGTAGTCAGGGTTTTTTTAAAGTTAAAAAATAAATTATAACATGAACATGTCAGAGTATCACCATATCCAACGCACGCACTTCATCTAGGGCGCGTTTTGACAATGTGTATACATCCAACGCACATGGCACCATTTAGCGACAATATAACATGCTTCGGTTATGGGTAGGTTTAGATCTGGGGTAGTGTTAGGGTTAGACCACTAGAGGGCACCTTCTGGCTCATATATATCTGCGCCTCATATTGACGCTAAAGGGTGCCATGTGCGTTGGATGTCTACGCATTGGCAAAATCATCAGTATTTGACGCCTTGGGATGAGAACGGGCTGCATCACAACTGGATGCAAGTTTAATATTTATATTTGGGAACTGAAGGCATTTCGTCTGCAATAGATGTTGGTTCTTTCTTGTGGTTTTTATTGAGAACAATCACTTGTTCTTTCAGTTTTATTGTTCTTAATTAAGGATCTTTAAGAAACTAATTTAAAACTTGAAGAAAAATGTGTCTGTGGTAAATGATCTGAATTGCTGTGCTTTGCCAGAACTTGTCAGCGGTGAATTCCAGAGAGATGCACCATTTATTGGCTTTGACTCTGAGAATTATGAAACGCTGATCAGGAAATGTTATCTCAGCCCCACCCAATTTGATAAAAATGTATGTTCCTTAAAATAAATTCTGCCTGTATTACTCCCATTTTTTAGAGCTCTTATCTAGGAACTACTACGGGTCACCAGCAGGTCATAAAAACTGATGTCATTTTCTGATGATATGAGATCAGACTGAGTGTATCAGTGAGTGTTTTTTGTGAAGTAACGCCCCTCTCAAACCCAAACAAATCACATTACACACATGTGAGAGACTATTCATACCATTGAAAGCACATCAGTCACTGTTTGTGTTCCCTTTAACTTTTCCTGTAACCCAAAGACACCTCAAGGCTCAAATGTTTGTTAAGTCTTGTAAGGCCTTCCCCTTCGTAATGACATGACTTGTGTTTCAGTTGCAGATAAAGGTGTTTTAGGTTCAATTAAATGACATCAGACACTAAAAAGGCGTTGATTGTTTTCAGGCAGCATTCCTTCTGAATTATTTCTGTTATAGTGTTTGTGTAAAGAGGGATTTTCTAGGTGGCAGCTATTGTCTGCAACTGCCATGGAAATATATTTAGCTCTCTGAGGTGATGGTGATTTCCCTTTGTGGTGTTGGGCTCTCTGTGAAGTTTCACCTAAATGCTGTTTTTAACTGAAAATTGTACAGACATGCATATGACTGCACCTCTGTACGTATTTTCTTTCCATCCACATGCATGTTGTTAGCATTGACAGACGCACATTTGTCTTTATTGAAGGCCACAATGTGCCCCGTTGCATCATACAGTGTTGCAACCAGAGTTTTTCAATAATTCACCCACCCAAAGAGAAAGGGAACAAAAGAGAAAAAAAGGAAAAAGAAAACCAGAAATGTGCTCTTCGACCACCCCAATTAGCCATTAGTCTGGCTTCTTTTTTTCACTAACCTTGGAGTGCTTCCTCTTTCTGAAATTAGCAGAAGTGTGTATGTATGTGTGTGTTCCAGCACAGCCCCGAATACACACAAGAACACACCTTTGATTAACTGATTTATGCTCTGTCTGTGCAGTATAAGGATGGGAAACCGCAGATATTTACTATTTCATTGTTTCATTTCAACATGTGTAAAGGAAGCCAACAACATGCAATTTTTTAGCAGCCCTCGTATAGACGGCAAACTACTGAATAAGTTTTACTGTGAACACCTTCAAAATTGTACGGTGTTGTAGAACGAGAGTTGATTGGATCAAGATAAGTGTGTGTTATGAAAATGGCGCCACACAGCAAAAACTAGTAGTTTTAAAGTTAATTATATAATTAAGTGATTAATTTAGTGATGATTAACCAACAGTGAAGACACCTGATGTTAACAAGTAGAATCACTGAAGGTAAAAACAAAAATCACAATTGTAAGTCACCATTATGGTGATCAGTGTTTGCTTCAGTTGGCCAGTTAATCCTTACATTGTTTTAACTTTAGATTTTGTTTGGCTGTTGTAACAGCATTATAATTGGCAGATGAACAAACAGAAAAGGTGATCTGAAGGTGTTGGTTATGTTTTAACAATCAGAATTTAAATAATCAGTTGACCTGATTCACTGAACTAATTTAGAGCCTAATCTCTGACTTGAATTGTTGATTACAGCATAAAATGATTCTACAGCGTAAAAAACTGTTTCAGATCATTTTGATGGAGTAGACAAACATTATTTATTCTGGAACCTGGAAAAAATCCTGGTTCGCTGGCTTTAAATGAACTTTAAATGTTTAAGTAATTTAAACTTAAATTAAACTTAATTTACAAAAAACGAGTATAATTGTGTATAACCTATAAAAAAGTTGACTTATTTTGATGAGTTTATAACTTATTGACCATATTATTATTTGCAGTGTACATTTACTCTAATACGACGTACTAAATTCGGAAACGTTTTTCAGACGACAACATTGTGAAAACGAACCCCAGTTCCAATGCATTCACATCCTAGTGCGTCATATAGGTGACACCTTTGAAATTGCGTCTAAATCCGACGCACATGGCACCATTTAGCGTCAATATACTACGCATTCTCATCCCAAGGCGTCAAATACGACACTTTTGCCAATGCGTAGACTTAGACCACTAGGAGGCGCCTTCTGCCCCATATATATCTGCATCTCATATTGTCGCTAAAGGGTGCCATGTGCGTTGGATGTCTACGCATTGGCAACAGCATCAGTATATGACGCCTTGGGATGAGAACGGGCTGCATTATAACAAGCTTCGGTTATGGGTAGGTTTAGGTCTGGGGTAGGGTTAGGGTTAGACCACTAGGAGGCGCCTTCTACCCCATACATATCTGCGTCTCATATTGATGCTAAAAAGGTACCATGTGTCGGATGTAGACGCAATTTCAAAAGCGTCACCTATATGACGCCTTGGGATGAGACCGGGCTCCCAGTTCACACGGATCTAACGGAAAATGACTAATAACGCTGCATTATTCACACCAGGCCAGTAAATGGCAATGCCATTTTTGTTAGTTTACACGAAGACGACAACAGTCGTATTTGTCTTCAAAATCCTGCACTTTCGCCCAAAAACTCTCGTCGTGTGGTCCATGTTGGGACACCACCTTATAGAAACTAACTGGATATTTCAGCACGGTAATGACAAAATATAAGCGCAGGAACTGTCGGTGTAGAAGTTAAAACGGTTTTAGTCCCGATGAACCAGAAAACACATCAAAAACAAGCCGCCCTCTGTCACATCTCATGTTATCACTAATCTTCTTCATGTTCTGGAAGTGTCACTGTGCGTGTGATGCTCAGATGCCCCGCTTGATTGAGTTGTATGGATTTCTGTCCCGGCAGACTCATCAGTCAATATTATAAAACAGTGAAAGCCATTTCCAGAAACTAGTGTCAACTCACTTCCCTGCAGATGGGTTTCAAAGAAGTGTGAGTGTGTATGTGCTAGAGATTGATGTACGAGAGAGAGTGAAGTCTGGAGGAAGTGTGGTTGGCCAGTCTTCATGCATTGCACTTAAGTGATGCATGTGAAAAATACAAGCGCACGCATATGGGCTAAATATATATTGCATAACGGAAACAACAGAGCATTCATAAATTAGATGGTGGAGAGTAAATGTGATCTGCATGATCCAATAACCCAGTTTAGAAAATAATATTAGAATAGTAAAATAGTGTACTTTGCACATATAGCTTAGTATTTACAACCCACAATTGGTGAAATGGTGGCTCGGGTATTATTATTACGTGCTTCTTTCTTCTTTTGATTCTTGGGTCATGTTTCCCAATGAAAAAACAAAACATGCATTTACAGAACATATTCACCTTTCGAGGGGGAGTGATTTCACAGAGAAGCTAATGTGACATGAATAGCATTTAGGTGATCAGTAGCCAGTGTTACTCATCAGCGAGTGTCAGAGTGACTGCGCTAATAAAGCAGCCTTCGCTGTTCGCATGCGTTCCCCTGAGAGAAGGTCTGTGGTAATAATGGTGTGACCCAGCGGTGTACTTGCAGATGTTCGAGTCATCTCGGTGTGGTCTGATCGCCCAGTTTGCGTTCCAGCAATGCATCTTCCCATAACCCGTCCTATATGTGGGCGATTCTCACGAAAACATGTTAAGATCATGCCCAGGTTCTAGTCTAAAAAATGCACATAGAAAATAAAACCTATTTTTTTATTCCGTAATTTAATATTTCATTACAATATACTTTACAAATAAAATTTTTCATCTTACATGAAAACGTTGTTTTTTTTTGCATTACTATAATAAGAACACAGGGCTGGAGATTCAATACATAGGCCTATATTAAAAATATGATTCATTTTCTTCAGGCTAAATACTGTTTAATTTCTTTCATTAGGGGCTTTTATTCGTGGTTAAATATGACCGTAGACTGTTTTTGTGAGATTCACTCGTTTTGCACGTAGCCTACACACAGACTACCATGTAATCAGATTGGTCTCTTTTACTCACCCTGAATTTCCAGATATTCACACACACAAGCACACACACACTTGTACTCTCAGTCTGTTTGTGAGTGTGAACAACAAAAAAAATGCCGTGTCACCTGTGGTTATGTTACTGCGTGTGTATGAGTGTGTGTGTGTGGGTTTTGTCGAGAAACTGAAAGCGCTGTGTGAACTGCTGCTCTTCCGCGGCTGATGTCTGAAGATGTGAACATCTAGAGCATCATTCTACTACTTATAAATATTGATTTCTCAGTAATCCTCTCAGTACTAGACCTTAGTCATGAAATGAACGTCCTCATCTCAAGTGCATATCAAATGCTGCAGTTTACGATAAATGGATGACAATCGAATGCTGTTATCGAATCTCAAATTAACAAATATGTAACTGTGTATATATACAAATATATATTATGCAAAATTCACTTTGTATCGTTTTTTAACATGTGTCTGTGGTATGTGTACACAACCACCCAATATGGTCAAATCGAGCCACTATTTTCTTGAAACAATGTCTCAAAATGAGCCATTCGGGAATGTGATCCAAAGTGACATCACTTTGGAACCGGCCCCGCCCCTAACCTGCCGTATTAGCTTAGCTCCTCCCCTCAGTGAGCTCAGCCCGCCATGTTTATCGCCTCTCCCGCACATTTAACATTTAAAATATATTCTTAATAAAGTTATTCAGTCAAGAGTTATTCATTAGTTAGTGATTTACTGTTCTCCTTCTGTTTTTTTTGGTTCATATTTTTGCAAAAAATAAAAACATAATTTTTACAGTAAAAAACTGGCAGCTGTGGTTGCCAGAACTTTTTAATCAAAAATACGGTAGCAATGTTATTGGTTTTACTGATTTAACTTATTATTTACAGTAATAAACCGTGTTTCATTTTTTTATAAAATGTTAATTTACCAATCTATTGAAGTATTAATACAGGTTTTGTACCATTGTAATACACTGACAGCCAACAATCATCACAGTAAGGATAAGAGTCACATGATCAATCAAAGCTCCTCACAAACAGCTTTTCACTGTAAATTACAATAAGTTGTTCTTTTTCACTTTCAAAAACTGTAAATTTAACGGTATTTTACAGTAAAATGACGTTAAATGTACCATGAGATCTTTCACAGTTATTTAGCGTATATAGTACGGAAACTTTCTGTTAACAAATCAACAGTTTTGCACCGTAGCATTTTTACAGTCTATTACCGTTTAAATCATGATTATTTTTTTTTACTGTATATCATGCTGTGGTCACTTTAATACACAGATCTAATATACGTGATTTCTTTCCAAGCTTTTTGTGAACTTTGCTCACTGTGTTTTTGAAATAACCTTCTGTATTTAACTATTTAAGCTCAATAGGACGTAAAACAACTTTTCGGATGCACGCGCTCATAAACATCATAAGTTTAGACTGAAATGGATTTAAAATGCATGCAAATAAATGGGATGGGGAGCAGCAGCAGCTCATTTGCATTTAAAGATACATGCACGAAAACAGCATGTTCTTTCTTTCCCTAAGAAATGGGCATTTTCAACATGGCACAATAAATGATCTTTGGAGTTTTAAAGCGGAAACTTCACAGACACATTCTGAGTGGTACGGTTCGGCTCGGTACGGTCATTTTGGTTCGGTTTGCATTTCCACTGCAGTTTAGTACCGCTTCAAAGTGTGTGGGAATATAGACTGATCATTAAAGTTGCTGAAAAACATTTTCATTCCTCGTCTTAATATCCAGCTCTCGCTGGATCCGCTCCTCGGCTACCAATGAGAGGAACGACTGCACCTCGTTTACTGACCAGCCCGATTTTTTTTTCTAGTATCTTTTTTTATTTTTTTAAGCAAGTAAAAATAAATATTGGGTTTGGTGTCTCGTGTTGCAAATCCAATGACACTGGTAGGGATGATTCTCTCTGACCAATCAGTGATGTGTAGTGTTTTCACATCACATTTTAGTATCGGTGCGTACCATTGAGTGGAAAAGTGCCATTATATTACATCTTGTAAAAGGGTGCAGAATAGGTTCCTTTAATTGAGTCCATGTGTTTATTTGAAAGGATAGTTTATCTAATGTTTTTACAATGGAAGTCATTGTGGTTCCAAACAACACTGGACCCAACACAATCGTCAATTCGTAACTTTTACATTTTGGCGAATTGGTGGCTAATTAGTGTGAGTTTTGTATGATCTTATTTATACGTTTTTCTACAATCAACTTACGTCCAGTGACAGCTATATTTAGGAGCTGGTTTGGCTGGATCTTCATGCTTACTTTTTTCTAATAATCGTACCTTTTTGTATGAATCAGGTTGTTGGACCCCATTGACTTTCATTGTATGCCCAAAAAACACATTTTTCAAAATATCTTCATTTTTTTTTGTCCCATTGAAGAAATTTTAGTCATAGAACAACATATGAAGGTGAAACATTTCATTAACCTTGGTCTAAAATTTATTATGAAAAATTAAGTTAAAAGAGTTTAAGTTGTAAGATTAACGTGAATAGCTCCGATTATTTTGATCTTGATCTCTTATTTTGGTTGCAGACCATCAAGTCTTAACAGATTTGAGACTTATTGCGATCTCTTTTGAAACTCCTGAAGAGACATGAGAGATTATTATTATTTTACTCAATGGGAGATATATTTGAGAAAGGCAAGGAAAGAAACAAAAAGAAACATCTCAGACATAAAGGATGCTTTTATTTATAAGATGTTTCCTTTGTGGTTAATTGTGTTTTCTAAACTCGTATAACCGTAAGAGAGTTATATAAAAGCCAAAAGTGCTGTGTCTGTTTTCACGCCACAACGATGACTAAATATGTCAATCTCTCATGCATATTTGTCTGAGGAGCTGCAGAAAGCAGGTGTGGCGCGTCAGGGCGTGTGGTGTTTGGTGGTCTCGTGAGAGAGGTGGTAATTCTCAGACTGAGACAGAGAAAGAAAAACACGGTGAGCTTTTAGTCAATCAGACCACAGGACACTCAAAACTGTCCGGCACTCAAACGGTTAAACAGCTTTCCCTGTTCACTTTGTACAGTCAGTTCATTCGCCTTATAAGGAAACGTGTCTGCTTTTACTGTAAGAATAAGAAAGACACCCCAATGTGTGCTCTTGTCTTGTGTATACTGGAATTGTTGGTAGATGCAAGTTTAAGCTGAAGGTGAGAAAATGTCACATAGGTTTAGTGTGTGTGTGTGTTTACAGTGTGATTGCTTTAGTTTCTCAAATCCATTGTGCGTTTTCTAGTCACGTTTGGATGTGAAATGTTGAATTTTTGCATTATTACCATCATCAAATGGAATTGTAGAAGTAGTTATTGTTTTCAAACAGGTTTCCCTCACACTTTTCTTTGCCAGTGTTATTATAGTAGTATTTATATAGGCTACTATTAATATTTCTTAATTAGTTTTTATTTTTATATTTTCAGTTATTATTTTAATTTTCCAAATAAAAGTAATTTTGGTATGTGCATTATTCATTTATTTATTATTATTATTATTATTATTATTATTATTTTAAATATTTCTATTTAGCTTTTTCTATTTATTTCATCTCTAGGAATTTTAGTATGTAAACTTATTTGAGTTCTAATTCTACTTTTTTAAGTTTAGGTTTTTCATCTAATATTTATATTTAATTTTACTGCAGCTTTATGTCAATGAATGAAACCAACCCTTACTAAAAATAAGTTTATTCAAGTGTGCTGTAGTATACTTTATTTATACTAAAAATTAAAAAGTATACTTTCAGTCTTTTTATGCACTTCTCAAAAATATACTTAAAATTGCACTTAAGTATACTTGACTTATACTGACAGAAAAGTTTATTTGGCCCATACTTGTACTCAATCTTAAAGTACTTAAACATATAATGAAGTATTCTAAGTATACTATACTTGGCTTGTAGTTGTGTTTACTTTTTCAATTGATTAGCATATGAAATACTTTTTTTCACATAGTTTTACATACTGTCTTACAGTGTTTCAAAGTATTGATTTCTAAAGATATGTACCTATAAAATTTTTGTGTGGTCCACTGGTAGTGTTCATAGGAATAAGTACATTAAAGTTTACTTCAAACTCTAAGTACAGTTAAAGGTATATGTCAACTGTCAAGTATAAAAATGAATACCTTCACTTAAAGCAAACTCACAAGTGTAGGCTACTTGCAGTATAAAATAAAGTAGTTTAATGAGAGTGTATATTTCAAGGTGTACTACTTTCATAAACTAAAAAAAGTATTACAACTATGCAAGTATTTGCAGTGCAAATTAAAAATGTAGTTGTAATGGTAGTTCAATGTCTATACTGTATACTTAAAAGTATACTTTTATATACTAAAAAGTGGACCAATTAGTCCAAAGTATTGAAACAGTACATATTCTACTAGTCCATTATATCAGCATACTTCCTACATGAAGTATAAAATATCCTTAAGTATACTTAATAAATTGAACTTGAAGTAAAAGAAGGGGGCTGTAGGAGTTTAAAAGTAAGAGGGTTTTGTGAAATAAGTCATAAAAAAGTATGCAGGCTGTCATATTTGAGGGAATAAGACAACCTTGTTTTTATTCAGACTAACATACACAGAGGAGATGTTCATAAATAAGACCACAACACTGTCAATGTAATACCAATTCGAAGAGAAGTGGCAGTGACAGAGGATGCACGTATCAAATGCGCACGTATGAGACATGAATGCACCCTTCAGGGCCCTCACTTGAAGCGAGCGGGATACAGTGACGCTCACTTTCAAACGGAATTCGCCCTCAATTCCAGTCCTAATTAAACCGGCCAAACATCTCGTTAATCTGCATCAGAGGGGTAGCCTTAACAAGCTGTAACGAGCACCTGCGTAATTGACCGATTTTAATCAGTCCGCCTCTGTGCGGTGGTCAATGTTGCCATGGCAATAAGGTATATGGCCCTCAGCGAAACGACTGTCCGTTTGTACACAGCGTTCGTAACCTGCGCTTAAAGGAGTAAAAAAAAACTTTTGCTGATAATTTATTCACCCCCATGTCATCCAAGACGTCCATGTTTTTCTTTCTTTCTTCAGTCGAAAAGAAATTAAGGTTTTTGATGAAACATTCAGGATTTTTCTCCTTATAATGGACTTCAACGGGGTCAGGGTTCAAACGAGTTCAGTTCAGCTTCAAAGGGCTTTAAACGATCTCAACTCGTTCATCAAAATGAACAAATCTTTTTTGTGTGTGTCATTTGAACAGTTTGCTCTGAAACTCTCATTTGGACCTTGAACCGTTTGGTTCCCATTGAAGTCCATTATATGGAGAAAAATCCTGGAACTTTTTCATCAAAAATCGTATTTCTTTTCGACTGAAGGAAAGAAAGACATGGACATCTTGGATGACATGGGTGTGTGTAAATTATCAGCTAAAGTTTGTTTAAAGTGAACTACTCCTTTAATGCTGTGAACCGCCCGACATGCAAGCAGCGATGTACTAAAAATGAGTTTAACACACAAGCACATAATGTCACCGTTTTCAAAGATTCACGTTTTTGTAGTTTACAAGGAGACTATAACGATATCGTTTTTAATAACTTGCACTTTAAAACCCGTTTTCAAAATGTAACGTTTTCCAGGCCGCCAAAATGCAACTTTCATGTAAATGAATGACAAAAAACGTATAAAAAGGTTTCTGTGTTGTGTAACGGCCCCTCATTATAATGTTAAACTTTACTGAATTTGTAATATTTTTATCTTACTTGAATTATTTTTTATGTTTTGTTATGTTATGTTATGGAGTTGCTTGGCAACTCTGATCAGCCTACAGTTTCTATATTACTAATGGCTATTATTAACAAATATTAAATTGTGTTATATTTGATATTCTTTTTACTTTTATTTATTTATATATTTGTCTCTTATTATAAAATAATATGGAACTAAAATATGCTTATTTTATTTGTTGTTTAATTCACAGTGCACTGATTTAGTTATGTGGCTTATGTTGTGTGTGTGTGTGTGTGTGTGTGGATTCTTGCATTGACAATAGATCAAAAGCAAATGCATCATTAATCAGATAATGAAAGTGACGTGCAGACTGAACTTGACATTTCAGATCAATCTTTGTCAGTGTTTTCCTCATGCAGTATTTGCGAGGATGTTGACGCACATCTTGTCTTCCTATTAAACTTATCAAAGGTGTATAAATGCATATGTGATTTTTTTGCTGCCGTTCCCGGAAACTATGATTTCTTCATTAAATTCTCCGAAACCACCACAGACTCCAGCAGATGTGTGACTTTTGCACATTCGGCTCAATGTTTCAACAGGTGAGAGTTTTTTCATTATGGTTATTGACGTCAATAGAAGACAAAAGATGAGTGAAGCAATCCATGAATCAGAGCTTCCTTCTCCAGAGCTTCTGTCGGCACATTTTTCGCAGACCGACACTGTTTGCACTAGAGAAACCAGAGGTGGTTTTGTGCTTTAGTGCACAGCCATTTACTTTTTATGGTTTGCGTTTAAAGGAGGGGCGAAAAGACTGTTAATTAGAACAACAGGCTTTTATGTGGAATTCTTCTGAGCCTCATATAATTGGGAACAATAAAGAAGTGGCTCCTCATGATGATTTTTCTGCTCTCCATTATATTTCCATTAGGCTTCTGGGAATTTGCTTTTGGCTTCCCAGATGTTTCCTCTGTGCCACTTATTGTCCCCCTTGAGTAGCTTTGCTCAATTAATACAAATAAATACTCATTATTTTTTTCTCATATCGGTTCAACAGGTGCACGTGTACAATCCCAGTCTGCATATTGCGTTTCAAGCCTGATATTGGGTCTTGTGTCATTTGTGGAAGAGAAACGCTCTGTGGACTGTGCAGAAATGGCTCTAACTGTTTCCTTTGTGTACAGAGGCTACTGTGTTTCACTTCCGTTTTCTTTGTGGCGAAGGCCAGAAGAGAGAGAGAGAATGCCTTTTGCATTCCTCAGAAACACTTCCTGAATCAGCGCTCAAAAGAGGCTCTTGAAATTTATGTACGAGAAAAGGGAAGAATAACTGACTAAAATTTAGAAAGCATGGATATGTTCAGAATAGCATACTAGCTGTGTGTATATTATAGTATTTGCTATTTTTCTGCCTTGAATACCCTGCATATGCCAAAATACAGTTGCATTGTAAGAGTTCATTTCGCAGAAACTAAGGGGCGAGCCCAACCCCTGAAAAACAACCCCACACCATAATCCCCCCTCCACCTAACTTTACACTTGGCACAGTACAGGTCCAAGTTTTCCTGGAAATCGCCAAACCCAGACTCATCTGATTACCAGATAGAGAAGCGATGAACTTGACTTGAACTTCCATTTCCAACATGATGAACAGGAAATAACAGGAAAAGAGGTATTTTCCTGGTTAAGAGTTAATATGCTAGTTATCTTATTCGAACGCAGCCTGTGTCTCCGTGTTGCTATGGTTACCGGCAGAAGGCCTGCGAAGATGAAATTAGGGATTGTGATGTAATAAGGAGGGGGAAAAAAACTAAATTAAGGCGGACATCTGAGTGGCACAAGATTTCCTGCTGTCACTTTGAGGTGTACAGACAATCCCCCTCCGAACTCCTGGCAGATCAGAAGTGTGTGAAGCGAGTGCGTATGAGTGTCTGGGAATAGGCTCTGTGACGCACTGGCTCCTGAACACCAGCTGTAGAGCCTTGGCAACGTGACGCCGCTCTCCAGATCCCTTCCTTCACGGGCTCCGCTTGATTTATGGGGTAAATCAATTTATTATTTTTTAGTGCATTCATTTATTTTTTTCTCAGCCTCTCATTCATAGGATGCAACAGTCTGAAGGAGAGCTGTAAGCCGATTAAGCCAAAAAAAAATACAAAGATACTGCAATTGCTGTGAAGTTTTATAGCACACACTGTTTTGAGAATTATTAATCAGAAAATGATTGAATGCCTGAACTAATGAGGAAGAAATAATTACATGATTTAATTGTCAAAGCTTGCCAGGTCTTGCCAGGTTTTGTTTGACATATTTTGTGGCTGTAAGTTTTTTATTTTATTTTTATTTTTTATCATTAAATCATCATTATTATTATTATTTAATTATTTTAATTTAATGTCATTTTTTTCATTTTATTTTATTTTGTTCATTTGGCAGACACTAGAAGTAATGTATTGCATTAATTGTAATTTAATTGTAATTTAATTTAATTTAATTTAAATCTGGCAAACACTTTTTCTAAAGCATTGTATGGCATACAATGTATTTATTTTATTTTATTCATTTGGCAGACACTTTTCTAAAAGCAATGTATGGCATTCAATTTATTTAATTTAATTTAATTTAATTTAATTTAATTTAATTTAATTTAATTTAATTTAATTTAATTTAATTTAATTTAATTTAATTTAATTTAATTAATTTAATTTAATTTAATTAATTAATTTAATTTAAATCTAGCAAACACTTTTACTGAAGCAATGTATTTATTTTATTTTATTGTATACATTTGACAGACACTTTTTTTGTCAAAGTAATTTATTGTATTCAATATTTATGTTTATGTAATTTAATTTAATTTTGTTTTATTATTCTTATTTATTTATTTTTATACATTTGGCAGCCACTTTTTTTCCAAAGCATGTATTGCATTCAATATATTTTATTTTATTTTGACTATTTTAGAATATGACATTCAAAACCTAATTGCCTTCGACAATTCAGTCTTCAGCTTTTTTTTTTTTTTTTTGGCCCTTCAACAAAACTGTGTTTAATTCCTGTAACTGTAAACGGTTCTTCACCGGAAAAGGCTTCAGTCTGGACGAGACATTTATGCCATTGGTCAAAAGTCAATGCACAGCTTAATCATCAACCCTTCACTTTTATGGGGTTTAGAAATGATAAGTACTCTGCTATGTTTTCCTGCTGCACATCCGCCCCGCGTTCAGTTTTCCATTATTCCCAACCAATCTTACCCCAAGGAAGAAAGAAATCATTGCAAATTACAACCACAAGATGTGAGCGAGAGGCTGCATGTTGTAAACGTTTCCCTTGGCATTGTTTGTTTTGCATTATTGCCACTGGAAACAGACCTTTATGAGCTTTCTGATTTAACAACAGTAAAAGTGAAATCAAACACATGCAATGACATCATCCCAATCGTGATTCATTAAAAAACTGACTGAGGAAAGTGTTTTTTTTTAGTTATAGTAAATAAAAAACATCATGAGCTGATGAGTTGAGTTAATCTGATCTTAGAAGGGCATTAAAAGAGCAACTATCTGCATGGTTAACCAAGCTCATCTAGCGTACCAGTAAAGTGTCGGGGGGAGCTACAGTGCTCTGGTCTGCATAAGTGTTCAGGCCTGGAAGTCCCAGACCACAAACCTCCCCAAATTCCCTTCATCCCCCCAGGTGAGGACGTGGGTGGGGGATGAGCTGGATTCCCCCCTCAAAGTTTCCCTTAGTAGCAATGAGCTCATCTTTAAAACTTTGTATTCTCAGGACGGCGTCGCAGGATTCGGCCTGTGAAGCTGCTAGCCTTGGGCTTTCCCAGCGGAGTCAGAGAATTATTTATTTTTTAAAAGTGTGTTTTTGTTTACGCTGTCTGTGCGTCTTTCATCAGTTCAAAGACTGTCTGAATATTTGAGCATATAAAAGAATCACTCTCATGTTTCAGTCTACAAATGTATGTGAGTCGCACTGAGTCACTGGCCTTCCCCAGGCCTGGACTGCTTAGGCCATGCATTTGCACTCACACTGCCCTGGGTATATTTGAGGGCTAAAGGCCTGTGTTCATGTATGTGTGTGTTTGTTTTTGTGTGTGACTGCATGAGAAACTGAAAGAGTAAGTGGCATGTTCCACATATGCAGTACTCTTTGGTATCTTGTTAGGTTTGTTTTAAAGGAAGAGCACCAGTTTATTGTTGGTGTATAGTTTGTTGATAACTTCATCATGCCAGAATATATATAAATCTTATATATTATATAGAAAGGGGCAAGAAAGTGCGCTAAAGAAAACATCCCCCACATCATTACACCACCACCAGCCTGCACAGTGGTAACAAGGCATAATGGATCCATGTTCTCATTCTGTTTACGCCAAATTCTGACTCATCTGAATGTCTCAATTGAAATCAAGACTCGTCAGACCAGGCGACATTTTTCCAGTCTTCAACTGTCCAATTTTGGTGAGCTCTTGCAAATTAGTCTCTTTTTCCTATTTGTAGTGGAGATGAGTGGTACCCGGTGGGGTCTTCTGCTGTTGTGGCCCATCCGCCTCAAGGTTGTGTGTGTTGTGGCTTCACAAATGCTTTGCTGCATACCTCGGTTGTAACGAGTGGTTATTTCAGTCAAAGTTGCTCTTCTATCAGCTTGAATCAGTCGGCCCATTCTCCTCTGACCTCTAGCATCAACAAGGCATTTTCGCCCACAGGACTGCCACATACTGGAGGTTTTTCCCTTTTCACACCATTCTTTGTAAACCCTAGAAATGGTTGTGTGTGAAAATCCCAGTAACTGAGTGGATTGTGAAATAGACCGGCCCGTCTGGCACCAACAACCATGCCACGCTCAAAATAGCTTAAATCCCCTTTCTTTCCCATTCTGACATTCAGTTTGGAGAGATTCAGGAGTTCAGGAGATTGTCTTGGGCAGGACCACATCCCTAAATGCATTGAAGCAACTGCCATGTGATTGGTTGATTAGATAAATGCATTAATAAGAAATTGAACAGATGTTCCTAATAATCCTTTAAATGAGTGTATATTACAATATAAAATAACTAACATATATGTTTTTTTTTTAAATGTTTTGTGTTTTTTATATGTACATTTTACTTAATCAATATCCCTTTGTTTAGTATCTCCATTTTTTGTCTCACTAATCTGAAAAAAGAGTGGTGTGATAGTGATGTTTTTATTAAAATATGTCTGAACTAACACAGTATGGTCTTAATGAAGAGACACTCAAATGTTCAATCCAAAATACAAATCATATGTGGCCAATTTAGTGACTAATCAGCAGCTGTAGATCTTCTAACCCTGAGCAGATTTTGACTATGACTCTCTTCATTAAGTTGCAGAGTCTGAGAACATCAGGGTGTCAGATTTTGCAAAATAGAGCCATATGTGTGAGTGACTCAGGAATGTGTTGGCGTTGGAAAAATGTGTGGAGAAAAAAAAAGTCTGATTGCATCCTGAGGTGCAAATAGTTTCCAATCAAACCATTTGAGATGCCTGGCAAAAAAACAGTGTTGGGAGTAATAGCGGCAAACAAACGTCTGTTTACACAAGAAGACACTGTCCATGATTGACGGGTTTTGGGAAGAGAACGGAACATCTGATGACCTCTGGAAAGGTCAAGAGGATTTAAAATGTGGGTTTTTGAAAGCTTTTTTTGTCTTTTTTGCATCTGAAATGTTTTGAGACTGACTTTATTGTCTTTATATTTGAGTTCTTTAAAGTCCCCATGAAGCTCAAAATTTTTTTTTTTTTGGCGTTTAGTATGAATATGTTAGTCTTACTGTTATCTATAAGCTAGTGCTCCAGAACAATGACAAAATTGCATTTAGAAGTTAAAAGCATTCAAATCTACAGTCTCTCTTCCGCCAATATGGAGTTTGATGACATCACTCTGCACTTTGGTAGAAACTGAAGCTCCGCCCCCTACATTGGGAAATCGGTAACTTGTTCACACATTTACTATTTTCTACATAGTAAATGCCACGTAGTACACTAAATAGGGGATAGGGAACCACTGGCACAGTGGATAGGACACATGCCTTTGGTGTGTTCGACCCGGGTTCGAATCCACTATGAGACACCAATGTGTCCTTGAGCAAGACACTTAACCCCTAGTTGCTCCAGAGGCATGCGACCTCTGACATATATAGAAATTGTAAGTCGCCTTTGGATAAAAGCGTCAGCTAAATGAATAAATGGCAACATCTCGTAGTCTTGAGTTTTCTTCTGGGAAAACGTGTCCCAATATTCTTCATTTAAATAATTCCCACCAAAGGCAAAAAAGGGTGAGGCTTGGTTGAGTTAGTTAGTAGTGTGTTGAAACTCGCAGTTATGGTAAGGAGCATGACATTTCCCAAACACGTTTGAAGTGGTTGACCAATCAGAGCACAGTGTGCTTTTCAGAAGGAGGAGCTTCATAGAGACAGGAACTAAACAGAGCGTTACTGACAGACTGGGAAGGGAGGTATTGCATCAATGCCAAATATGAGAAAAATAATGTGTTTTTGAACATTCAAGCACCATATAAACTTAGAAGACCACATAAACAATATCAGGAAAAGAAAATAGGTCCTCTTTCATATGTTTTGGCTATAGAGACATCCAGTGTACTCTTAGAAGAAATGGTTCTATTTAGAACCAGAAATGGTTCCATCCCCCGCTTCATATACAGTATGGAACTCCAAAATGGTTCTATATAGAACCATTTTTTTTGGTAAAAGGTTCTATTGGCCAAGTACGGAACCCCAGGGTTCTATATAGAACCAAGAGGAACCCTTTTTTAAGAGTGTATAGAAACTTTTAGGGGTTCCAAATATGTAGCGCTGATGGAACCTTTTAAGGTTCTATATAGATTGTGAGTGTAGGTAAGGTTTTAATTTTTAAATCACAGAGTTTTATGTGTACTTTTGGAGATATTACAAGTGCTTTGGGGTCTGAATATGAAGTTTATCACTGCTGTGTTTGCAGGTCTATATTTTGTTTGGGAAAACTGAGATGTCAAACAATATGGTCGGATTTGAGTTAACAAACCTCTGCGTGCTTCTTCCGCAGACATGGTAAAGTCGACGTAAGACTCATCCCTACATAATTTATCCTTGAGACTGGAAGACAAACCGACAGTGACAGTGAGCAATTGTTTTGAGCACAGTCGTGCTATGTTTGTGACCAACAACATGCCTACAGCATCTGACAAGCGCTGGCAACACGCCTTATAGAGACTGACAGACGGCACAGAAAACCTCTGACTCTTCACTACGTCAGTCTGCGTGTCACCACCACCTCCTTAATGAAGGGTGCAGAGCACTTCTGACAGCCTTCTGGGTGATGTTTACAACCTTTCAAATGGTCATTTCTTCCACCGTTTTGTTAACCCTTGTAATTACTTCTAACCAGTTGGATACTATTGTCTTGTCAGAGCTTGTAATTTTAGTCTCTGGGAAGCCTGTGTTGGAAAACTGAAGTAGATCTTATTTTTTGCTCTTTTATTCAGCAAGGACGCATTACATTGATCAATAGTGATAGTAATGATCTTTATAATGTGACAAAAGATTTATTAGAGAATCCGGAAAATAATGCCGAGTTTTCACAAAAACATGAAGCTTTTCAACATGTTTTTTGAGTAGCAAACTAGCATGTTTCACACGTGTCCATTTGATGCATCTAATCCTTTTTGAATGGCATATTTTTCTGGTTTATTTTTGCATTTTAAACGTCTGTTCCTCACAACCTCGTTTTCATTTGCTTAAATGAATGGCATTCTCCCTGACTGGATCCATGAAGGCTCGATTCGTTTGACTTGAGCAGAAATTTACAGCATGTAATGTTAATTCGGTGATGTTGTGACTCAATCATTCGCGCAAACCCCATCACCCTTGCCTCAAAGGTTTTGACGGGAAACGGGCGTGTTTTTATTTGCCTGTTTTTGGCTATAAGAGCAGAGCTGGGTTAGCCAGTTTAGTAGATGTTTTTCTGTATGAATGTGTGTAGACGTCTCCGCATCCGTGTCTAATTTTCACCGCTGGCCTGGAGAGAGTTGGGCTGGGTGCGCACAAAGTGTCCCTTTGTTCCTCAGTGTCTTTTGGGATTTTCGTGTAAAGTAGTATTTTGTCAAGATGGAAAAATAAGAACATTCTAGACTAGATCAACGTTTTTGTTTTTTAGCTGAATTCATATTCTTCATTGCCAGTTTGCCACACATTACTTTTCATGGCAGCTGCTTCCATACCTTTTGATTCACATTTAACCTTTAATAAATAACTTATTAGTGGGGTTTGCTCAGGTAAGCATCATAATTATTATTGCTCTAGGGTAACAAGCATGAAACTTCATATGTAAAAGTCAAACGTAAACATCTAGCATATATTGTGTTAGTGACTGCTATGCTAACTGCTATGCTAACACTGCTTTCAAATGCTCTCTTTCGTGTTTGTTCGTGTTTCTCTCTCTTTCGTGTTTCTGAGTGTCAATGGTTTTTTCCTTGGGCTCTCTATGTATAAAATCATTTTTCAAGCGTTGAGCAGTGTATCCAATCACCATCACATCTGTTGAATGCATGAACACAATGGCCAATAAGAGGATTAAGTTAGTCAAAATCCGTTTAACACTGCTGAAAACATTTAGTTTTGTTATAAGACGCAAACTTGTGAATCCTTTCATTCCAATGAAGGTTAAACTCTATAAGAGATTTATATACAAACATAAAATGTTTGTCCAATCATTGAATTCGGTCTAAAAGCAATTATACGATGTCCTACCTGCCTGTCAAAATTTGTATTTCAATACCTCCATGCACTCGCTCACACAGACATCACACATCATCAGTGCGTTTAATGCTATGCCAGGGTGACCATATTTTGATTACCAAAAACCAGGACACTCGGCCGTCAAACAGATACTCAAATGATACTCTAAGTTTACTCAAAGATGCCTTTGTAATTTCAATACAATTTTAGTTGGCTATGCCTCCTCTATTTTAAAATTATTGGCTGATGTGTAGGGTTGGTATCGTTTGAATTTAAACGATTCTGATTCCGATTTCGATTCCTTGTTTCGATTCCGGTTCCTAACGATTCTCGATTCCGATTCTTTTAAGAGGCAGGGTCAAAAAGTTTAGCTAACCTTGCTAACCAACGGTCTTTCTGAAGTAAATACTCCTGTCACAAATTTAGCATTTTGCCGAGACTTCGTTATTTTTAGAAAAGTGAAGCCACACTTTGGACCGCCGACGTAAGCTACTCATGTTCGACTGGCGCGGTTATGCCAACACTTCCGGTAGACACTTCTTTGTTGGTGTTGTTCAGCGGTTTCTTCTTCCGGTCGGCGGACTGTGAATATTCAAACTAGGAATCGAAATTTTAACATTTTAACGATTCTGGGAAAAACTGAAAGTTAGTCCCGGTTCCAATCGAATACTCAATTCTCGATACCCAACCCTACTGATGTGAATATGGGTGTGTCAACTGGTGTGGGTACATACGATTGGGTATATTATGGTATATTAACCAAAAAAACGAGAAAATCACATCCATGATGTTTTATGGTGATTTTATTTCCCTTAGACCTTTGTCTACATTGGCGCTGATGCATTAAAGTAGAGGGATTACCCTGTTCCAAGATGGCGGCTCTATTGACGCATTCATTCTAACAAACTACCGTAGCCAGGGCGATATATCTATGGGGGCGGATCTACAGGGTGGCAAAAGGTGGCAGCTGCCACCCTGGAATACAGTCTTGCCTATTTTTAAGCATATTTTATGTTCACAGTAGCCAACGAGACCCGCACCAAACTCCTCTCAAACAGAAATCGCCGATTTAGAATCCCCTCCCCCTCACAATGGTTTCACCCATCATCAGCACGGCAGCGACCCCGCGAAATTTCACCAGTCACGCCGAGTGCGTCTTTCTATAGAGAGGCTAAGTCCCTCCCCTTCTGGTCGACCACCATGGTACCTTATTTTTGGAAAAATATTGTATGGTAGTCAATGGTGAGAGGCAAAAAATATTTTGATCTCGTTTAAATTGATTCCTGAATAACACATATGATGTTTGTCAATTTAAAAGATACATTTTAAAGTCAAGAAAGTTGCAGTTTGATGTAAAACTGTTGAGATATAAGACTGTGAAATACGTAATTACAAAGACTACAAACCCCAAAGGTAGCACATTTTCTCTCAATGAATGAAGCTAACTTTACTGAAGCTAACGTCTGTCATTGTTTATATAGGCTTCCGTTGTATTCCCATGGGCCGGAAGCGGAGGGGCGGGACTTAGGCTCTCTAAAGGATGCAGTGTCTCGGAGAACAGAGGCTGATATGCAGTTAGCAGCGAGTTTAGAGGTAAGTTTGACACCAAGTCGAAAAAGGCCATAAGCAGACAGTTAACCCTGCAACAACCACATTGTTACATTATTTACATCCACAATAACTTACTTTGTCGTCTCATCGAATTTTCTCTGATCGTCAGGTCAGATAAGGGTCTAACGTTAGTCTAGCTCTAACTACTGCGGTCACAAAATTGGCATGCATCCACTTTCCCAGCATCCTATGACTATCCAATTTTGAAAAATGGTCGAGATGTCAAATTAAACTGAGATTTCTAAGCAGTGTCAAAAGCTGGTGATTTAAAGTACTGCATGTTTGACTCAAATGGACACCTGTTATATAACGTTAGTGATTATAAATGGAGGGCTCTTTTCTTGCTTTCTGCTTATTACTCATTCACAGTTTATACAGTTTACAATTTATGCATAAAGTTGTTTTTCATGCTGCTAAGTGCACTGCAAAGTTTCTGGATTTACAACCGTATTGCGATGAATGACAGGATAACCAAAGGATGAGGCAAAATATGGTACACAACATTTTTTTAAGTTTTGGCTCTGTTACCAGAATTGTCTGTTTAACTGGTATTTGTACAGAGTCTGACTACTGAAATTTTGATATTATGACAACTCTAATATGAATTACTAAATGAACGGCTAGCACAGCATAGAGACACCTTTCTATTCACACTGAATTGGACAAGATGGGTGTTTGTTTGCTTGATGTGTTTGTGAAAATTGAAGGGATTATGTATATGGCTTTTTATCCCAGCAATGACATCATTTCTGGGGCAGTGTGGTGATTATGTTGAGGTTTATTAATTATAGATAGTAATCTTCTTTTATGCTTACCATTATCTTATGATTCCTGTTGCTTAGATGGTACTGAATGTTCATTAACAATTGTGCTGATAATAATTATACAATTTATTATTATTATCACAAAATAAAATCTTAAAACAAAACAAGAAATATCACTATTACACTGTACAAACAAATATATAATATTTAAGAAAATAATAATAATAACAATTTAACAGTACTGAAAAATAACAGTATTTTTTAGTAATAACAGTAATATCTTAATTCCTTAATTTTCAAACATTAATCTATCAAGCTTTATGCATGTTTATAAGAAACAGAGATGAATTTGACTTTTTCCGCTTGTTTTATCATCTGTTAAGTTGATTGCTTTGTAATATCACACCTCTCTTCAATAAGAATTATGATTTCAGGTATCATTCATGCACACAAGATCTAAAAGGGCCCCTATTATGGATTTTTGAAAATTACCTTTTATGTGGTATGTAACATAGCACTAAGTGAATGAAAACATCCTGCAAAGTTTTAAATCTGAAAGGTGTACCTCAGGGGTCTATTTTGGGCCCGCTGTTGTTTTCGTTGTTTTTGCTCCCTTTAGGCTCGATTTTATAATATAAAATATATAAATTTATTGTCTTTCAAAAGTAAAGATTCGACTCTAAGTCAATGAAATGAATAGTTTTTCAAATGAGTCATATAAGTCATAACTCAAACACTACAGCTGATTCCTGTGGATACTGGAAAGCATCAAGACCCTGTGCTCTACAGATCGTCTGTCGTTCTGACTACTTTGAGGAAAGATTAAGCATGGAGCAAGATTTGTTTAACCAACGTTTAAGTTACATTTGCCATTCACTCTATAGCTCGGCTAATTCACATTAGCACTTTTACTGATATAGTTTCCACGTGTTCACCGCAATATATTAGGAAAATACTCGGTAAATTAATCAAATAATCGGTTTGTTGATGGACAAGCACTCGTAAATGCTTATGGTGAGGAATAACAGTTGCAACATCTTATAATGTACCTCAAACTGAGTAGCGTATCACTTAGAAATGCCCTGCTCGAGTTGTCCTTGCGATGGAGGTAAGGGTTTAATGAATAGTTCTTCCAGCTTGCGCTTGTATTGATATGGTACAATAATCAACGTCATTGTTTGTTAGTCTGTTTAGTTTGCGGTGTAGGAAGCCTCAGGATACGGAGAGCTGACGTTGGCAATGGGCGTTTTTGTTTTCGATGTACGTGCGGTAGACCAATCACAATAGACTGAGCTGGCCAATCAGAGCAGAGTAGCTCGCAGAAAGCAGGGATTTAGAGATTGGTTCATCTGACGAGTCGTTTGGCAATCATTGAAAATGTGGAGATGTGCAAATGTATATTATGAGAAACTGAAACAGTTTTCTGACCTTTGATGAATGTAAACCTGAGACTCCAAAACAACGTTAGGAAACTTTAAAATAGCATAATGGGGCACTTTAATACCGAGACTTTGGGGATTGTTTAAATCTTTAATCCCAAGTGTGAGCAATAGCAGAAGTGAAGCTTGCCTTGGCAAACACCATTAATCATTACATTTCCAGTCAGAACTGGTCTCAATGGCTTCTCTGACCTCTGGATCATCTCCTGGATGTGTCTGTGACCCCTCGTTGACTTTGGATTTCTTAAATCTCACCTCTTGTCGGGCCAGACGGGGCGTTTTCAATGCCGAGATCTCTTCCCTCCTCCCAAGGAAATGTTTATGTTGTGTCTTGCATGGGGTTTTTCCAGTCTCAAAGGGCTATTTCGGTCAGACAAACAGTGAGGTGTGGGTGGGATCGCTGGAGAGTAGCACCCACGCGCTGAGGCCTGGGGAGGTGAGGGAAAAACTTCAGGACATGAACCAACATGGGTGAGACATTACAGAATGTGCAAAAATAGACACGTTTCCATTCCACCTCAAGGTGCCCTCAGGGCGGAAATTACCGGATAGATTCTCCAAGGACACCACCAGATGAAACAATACAGCAGAGAACGAGAGGATAATAGAAACTCAGACAGATTAATACCCACTTTACTTTGTCATACAGCTCTCTGCTAAAATGCCCGCTTTGTATTGTTACAATGTCAGTGGTAGGCCTGTATGTAAATGAACAATGTTCTCGGTGTTACCTGGACCAAGAAAGTCACGTTTATTTGACAGCTCCAGGGCTTTCATGAAAACTACAGATTAAACGATACCATTGTGTAGCGTTTACCTCCGTAGGTTGGCCGAAGTGAATCTGTGGACTGATGTGTGTAGAGGCGGGGCTAATTAGCATATTCTTGGATCTGCCTATACTAAATGAGGCAAGTGTGTAGAGTTACATTTTAAGGCATGAAGATTTTTTTTCCAGGAAAAAAGTTTTAATATGGAATTTTTGTGATCAAATATGAGTTTTAAGTGATATATTTTTGAAACATTTCTTAAATATTTTCATTAGGCCACTAGACTAATTTAAAACTGCACCTTTTAGAAAAGTTGATGAAACCAAAATGTGTTAATTTGAGTTTAACAACTCAATTTAAGTGGTAATTAAATGTCAATTGTGTTTCAACAAAAGAACCTAACATTTATGTAGCTAAACAAAACTCAGTGTAACTTTTAAATTGAGTTAACCTTCTTTAGAGGTGTTTACACGTGGGATTATGGCTTTATCCCTGCGTGTGATGATCATTATCTATGTGTCATGGTTTATCAGTGTAATTTACCAGCTATTTCTCTGGCTCTTGCACGCTCCTGAAGGACAATGCTTCACTTGAACGCTTCGAGTGTGTGTGTGTGTGTGATAGTGGGTGGTTTTCTGTTTTGCACCTCTGGACAGCACTGTCTGTACTGTATGCCTGAGCTTCACAGCCAAGAAAAACACCTGCAAATCCACAATAACACACGCATTTTAAGCGCACAATTTATACTGACACGTTATTGCATGACAGTAACACTGAACTGAAAGGAATTGAGAATAATGAAACTGTTGTCTTCTGCTAATAACTGAATTAAATTAATTTCATGATCGATTAATGCTGCAACATTAAAACATTGAGAAATAACATTAAATTGTATTACTGTAAGGCTTCTCTGTATTGAATAAAACACTATGAATAAATGTAATTTGACTCTGACCAGGGTCAAATTGACCAATATTTTATTTTATTTATTCAATAGCATTTATAGTATTAATTTCATTATTTACACCGCCTTTTATGTTTAAGTTTATTAGATTTGATTTTATTTGATTGAACCACAGATTTTTCTGATTGAGAATTTATTCAAATGAGCTAATATTGATTCAATATATTTAATTATATTATGGACAACATACAATGTGTTTTTATATGGCTAGGGGGGAAAAGTACATGTTTAAATGTTTTAAATCCAGTGTGTGTGTGTTTATTTGTACCTGAGACGAGCGGCAGTAATTGTGTGTGTGTGTGTGTGTGTGTGTGTGTGTGTAGTGAAGTAACGAGGTCACCATACTACTGACTCAGGAATTATAAAATGACACACCCTATTACTGACAAGACAATGAAGCTTCAGCCTTTAATCTCACACACACACACACACTTCCCGACATCTATGAAGTCTCATCACAGTTTGATTGGCATTCAGTCCCTCATCAGACTGTCTGAAGTCTTCAAACCAGACTTGAAGCTGCATTCAGATCATGATGTTGATTTCTCAAGTTTCCATTCCGAATATTTCCACTGTATTGACATGGCTCAAGACGATCTTTAGATATTTTTCTTCAGCAGTGGATTTAGGCCGAACAGCTTAAATAAGTCAGTTCAAACTTTTTGTTGTGGATTTCATAATCAGGTTTACTATATCTTTGGTTTTGTAAACTTTATTTTTGATTCCCAGCGAATGCATTAACTAGTAAGATATGTATTGAAAATATTTAATATTGTCTTTCAAAATCAAATTGTCTTCAGACCAGGGTCAGAAGATACTGGCATATTTTATTTTCAATTATTATTTATTTAATTTTTAATCTTCCATTGATTTTAGAATATGCCATTCAAAATCTATTTGGATCAGATATTGGTCAAGATACTAGCCTATTTTATTTTAATATTTATAAAAATAAAATAAAAGTATTATATTTATTAGAATGTGCTGTTAAAAATCTTGACTTCAGACGAGGGTCAGATATTGACCAAGATACTGATATTTTATATTACTGATATTCTTTTATTTTATTATTTTTAAAAAAGTCTTTATTAGAATGTATAATTCAAATTCTAATTGTCTTTAGACCAGGGTCAGCAGATACTGGTTTATTTATTTATTTTATTTGAAAACCAACCATTGATCTCATTAGAATGTGCCACTCAAAAACCAAATCAAATATATGTATCATTATAATGTTCTAATTGGTCATTTCATTCAGTATTTTATTTACACAGAACCAAAGCCTAAAAATGACTTTGATACACTAAAAAATGCTGGGTTGTTTCAACCCAAATTTGGGTCAAATATGGACAAACCCAAATGTTGGGTTAAAAATGCAATTAAAAAAATGTACAGTTGAAAGTGAAGGTTGAAGTTGGGTTAAAATTTGAAATTAAATTTTTAACCCAACATTTGGGTTTTTCCATATTTTACCCAAATTGTTTAGAGTGTACCTAAAACGTTAACACTTTTCTTTTTCCATGTTGCAAACATTGATTTTTCCTTCCGTTTTAATGCCATTGTTTGATGTATTGCATTTGGTTGGCACTGTTTTCATTAGTGCATTAAACTTGCATCATGTGACTCGGCTGTCACGTGCTCAGACGCGCGTCTCTCTCCACCGAGGACAGCTCAGTTTGACACAAGAGGTGCGAGCGAGCCATGATCGACCAAGTCACATGTCACACTCAAGCAGCTCGAGTCAAGTCACTAGTGATCTGATGAGAAAGACACAAGTCAACACATGTTTCACAGTCCAAAGACACAAGTCATGGCTGATGGGGTTGGGTTGAAACGAGCGTGCACTATGTGACGTTTACAACAGAAGCTCATTAGCAGGGTTTGCAGAAACAATCACAACAACACAATGGTTTAGCGATTAAATGCTTTATGGAGGAAATTAAATATCATTCATTTTTAGTTCAAGCCACACCTGCAGATTGCTAAGTAATGGAGATTAATTGCCAACAAATATTTAATAATTAAAACAAAATATGTTTTTAAGTTATTATTGGTGGTTTAAGTTGTATAAAGAATGATTATTATTATTATTCACCAACACTGCAAATTAGTGCAAGCAGATTATATCAGCGAGACACGTTCCGGACGCACCGGAACATTTTTTCCTTCAATATGGTGTGTCATTTATGAATGTAAAGCTTCACTCTAAAATACACTGGGTTGTTTTAACCCAATTTTAGGTCAAATACGGACAAACCCAGCCATTGGGTTACATTTCTATATATTACATTTTTAACCCAATATTTGAGTTTGTCCATATTTGACCCAATTTTTGACCCAATTTTTTTGACCCAGATTCAGTGTTTACTGATTCAGTGTTTCAGTGTTTTACGGAAAATGTCCAAAAGACACTGTAAAAAAAATAAGTTATGACAACATATTTTGATGAATTAAAGCAAACCTAAGTTAAGCAGTTTCAACCGTTTTTATAAGTTATAAAAAATCTTTTAAAAAAAATGTAAAGTCAGTTTAATGTAATTTAAGTTGAAATTACTCAAACATCCAAGTTGATTGTACTTAATTTAATTAAGGCAGCAACGTTTTTTTGTTACAGTGAGTGATTTTTCAAATATAAATTGAACATGGAAAGAGCTTTAGTGAAAAATTTAATAAAAAAAACACCCCTGTTCATTGATGTTCAGTCTGCTGGTAATTCTGTGTTATTTTCACAATCAAATAATTAAAAATTACTGCCGCCAAATCGATTAATCGCATGTAACATAAAAGTTTAAAATTGAGAAAGTGGAAACGGTTTTTAATTTGTGTAGGAGAACAGAGAAGTGTGTGAGAAGAAGAGTATCTGTTATTGACAGTGATGAGGCCGGACGGCTTGCACAAACAGCTGAATCAGGAGAGTGTCACTTGAACCAGGGAGAGACAGGGACACAAACACACTCTCTACATACAGACACATCTCAAAATTCATAGTCTCATTTTATAGTAAAGTATAAAATACTTTAATATTTGACATATTAAAAATATTCGAATATTCCCTCTCTTTCCACTTGTCTAATTGGTGAATCTCCACAGGATATTGTGCAACTTAAAAACACGTGCACATGTAATGTACTCAGCAGGAAACAGTGGGTGTTTGGGCGAGTCGGACAGGTTGAACCTTCATGCGTAGGTGTGATCGTTTAATTCCTGCCACTGCAGTTTAACTGGTTCGGTTTGAAAAACCAGGAGCGTGTTATTAAAATAACTTATTTTCGTGGAATTCCAAACATTTGTTTTCATAAAACACAGATTACACTAAATAAACCGTCTTTCCTGCGATTTGCTCGGATCTGAAGAACATCACAAAGTCATAAACTTCTAGTGCTTAGCGGAACTTCAACAAATGCTCCCATTTGCCCGAATAGCAAAATAAAAATCTCAACAATGGTGACAAATCAAGCAATGGGTTACATTGGTGTCAGAGTTGTGTTCTGTTTAGCCCATGTTTCTTTGTGTTTTGGTCTGCTAGTTTGACCCAGTGTCTCAGCTTGTTTGATTATAATCCCGGTCACCTGATGTCTTGTTAATTATCTCATTAGTTCTTGTGTAGTTATACTCCCTGTTCTGTTCAGTTCTTTGTCTACGTCAGTGTTGAGGTGTGTTTCCCCTGCCTGTTCCATGAGTTTTTGATTAAAGACATTTACTCTTCTGATTTGTGCGCTTAATTCTGAGCAACCACCCACGACAGTTGGTCAGAATAGAGAAAAATGTCTAGTTTGCCATAACTTCCTCAGCCGTTGTATTAGAAACTCTTACACAACAGCATTAACCAGTTCTCGTAGTTTAAAGTGGGCATAAGAAGTTGCGATTGTCTTCATGACGATATCTGAGTGAAACGGCTGTAGGGTGGGGCTTGATTTTTTTTCCAATGGGAATTGATTGCATGGTTGTGGTTTCTGATTGGTGGATCTCATGTGAGTGACAGGTGGCCCCGCCCACACATCATCAGAGAAGAGATGAGCTGCATGACCGAGGGGAAGTTATTTTGGTTAAAAACTCTAAAAAGGACAGGGATTTTATAACCATCTGGGTCAAATTTGGACAAACCCAGCCATTAGGTCATATTTTTAAATTAATGTTTAACCTAACAGTTGTTTTTGTCCATATTTGACCCCAAATTTGGGTTAAAACAACCCAGAAATTTTTTTTGTTCTCCAACAAAAAATTCTGTGTTAATAAGGACTGTTCTCTCGGATGCCAAGGTGGTGTCCTCCCTGGGCCTTTTATAGGCGAGGTCATGTGACCGTGCACCGGGGACGCCCGAGGATGATGTCAGTTCACATCACTACACCTCTCTGGACACACGGGACAGGGGGACGCTGACCCTGCGGTTCCCCGGCTGCAGTGAGGGGCCTCTGGGGCTCAGAGCGGCCCATGTCCCCCTGTGGAAGCCTCGGGCTGATGACTAGGTTTCTTTGAATCTTGATTGTTCAGTGGTGAAAAGAGTGCTGTGTACTGACATTTTCACACTGCAATACTAGGAAAACTTTTATATCGTGGCCCTATGTTCTGCTTCAATTCCCCACACAGCAAAAATATATTCTTTCTGAGTATTTTGTCCTTTTTTTTTTAGTTAAAATATCTCAAAATACTTAAAATAAGATAACTTGAAGCAACAATTCATTAGATATTAAAACTTGTGCATTTGATGTATTAGGCCTATTGATTTTTCAGGTATTTTAATGGAAAATGTACTGGCAGAAAATTACCAGTACCATTTACTCTTTTCTTTTTTCTATGAAAACAGGTCTTAATATATTAGTGTTGTTTCTTAAACAAATTCCTATTGTTTTAATGATTTTCAAATACTGAGACACAAGTACAAATATTTTTTTTACTGTAGTGTAGGTGAGATGAGCAAAAAATAAAGTTTTGTTGTAGCATTTCGAATAGATATTTGGTAGAAAAGAAGCAAATATATTAAAATTGCAAATGCACAAAATTTAGCATAACATTAACGCAATATTAATATTATATTCTAAATTGCAAAACCATATTTTAACTGACACTTCAGCCTTTTTCTTCCAGAAAAACAAACCACAAATATTGCTGACTAATCCTACTGTCAAGGTTATGTCTATTTAGTTTCATCGTGTTTTGTTTTTGTTTTCCCTGCTCCCGTTGTGCCTGTGTTCCTTAGGCCTTGTTCACTCTAATACATGTTTGTCTGAAAACGCATATTTTTCTCTCAGTTTTGACTCTCAGACTTTAGTATGCGTGACAAATATTCATTATGTCGAATAAAATGCGTTCTACATTTAATGTTTACACTTTCATCAAAAGTGACTTGCATTGTTTTAAAGGTATACATTTTTTATCTGCTCATGCAAACCTCTGACCTTGGTACTTGCACTGTTTGAGCTGGAAAACTGTTTAACTAACAACAACAACTGGAAAATCCTGGTTAATGGCTGTGATGTAAACTAAAACCTATAGAGTGTTGTGGGAGGATGTCTTTTTAAATGCTAAAACCTACAAACAAGCATTTTAACACTTCGTTTCCATCGTCCTGAAGGGTTTTTACATATAAAAACTTTGAATAAAAAATTACAGTGATGCCATCGAATTGGCTTTTTATACATTACGTTTATAGCCTGATTACAACATAGTATGTTTTTTTTTTTTGGTTGAGGAATCATTTGTTTGAGTCAAAACTGTAATACAGTAAGAAATACAAAAAGAAAACCAAAATCACTGCATTAATAAAAAGATGAGCTGCCCAATTTGAGATATAAAACATTTAAAACACCTAAAAACGTGAACTCGTCTACCTCGTCTATGTGCCTTCTGCCTTTATTTATTATTTTTGTTTTCTATTAGAAAAAAGTCATTTTGGCAGATTAGAAAACTATATATCATCAGCACAAAGCTGACAACATCTGGTTAACAACACAGCAATTCATTTATAACCATAAAAAGTAAAAAGTAACGGTCCTAATACTAGAGCCTTGAGGTACGCCGCCCATTTCAAGATATTATATATCTTAAACCTAGCTCAAGATATTTTCAGTTTTTATTATAAAATATATCAGTAAAACCCCCATTTAAAAAAGCCTTTACTTGTCTTGAAAAAGGAAGTTTCTACAAGGGGCTATGGGACTATAAAGATGTTGTCAGCGACAGTAAATGTCGAACAGGTACACAACTCACAAGTCCGCTTTCACAGGTGTAAACTTGTGAAGATTATGATGATGAGTAAAACATCTAAAAATCATACGCTTTTGTTGCTGCAATAATCCAAAAGCCATAGCAAAGGAAATGTGATGTGAAATGCCAGGTTTGCCTACATTCTCTAATTAATGCGATCTCTAATTAATCTGTTTTGTCATCCTCAAATAATGTAACAATGATGTTTTAGCATGCTAGTCGAACGTACACACACACAACGCTGTCGACACTGGGATGATGAAGATGAGTGGTTAACGTGCTTTACAGTGTGTGCTACAGCTGCCGGAGGGTGAAAGTGCGCACACACACACACACATGAATCAATGTTGGGAGGAGGGGTTCATTTCCAATTTATTGCTCTCGCCAATCTAGTTTCAGTGCTCTTGTGACCTCATGTCTAGGAAAGGGTTGTTTTCTGCTGTCTGGTTCTCTCTCTCCTCTCGCGCACACACACACACACACACAGATCTAATCTTACTGTCATGTACGGTAATACGTGGGCACGTTGGCCCACTTCCAGACTGCTTGTTTTATATTTATGAACACTACCAGTCAAGCATTTCAACACCTTCTTTTTTCACATTTTTGTGGACTACAAATTGAGTTATTTAGTGGAAGCACAAATGAAAATTTTGTTTAAATTGTGATTAATATAATCATATGTACAATACCATTTAAAAGTTTGGGGTCAGTACGTTTTTTTTGTGTGTGTTTTTGAACAAAGTCTTTTCTGCTCACCAAGACGAGCAGTCGCATTTATTTGATCAGAAACACAGTAAAGTTGTGAAATATTATTACAATATTTTTCTATGTAAATATATTGTGAAATGTAATTTATTTCTGTGATCAAAGCTGAATTCTCATGATCATTCCTCCAGTCTTCAGTGTCACATAATCCTTCAGAAATGACTTTGATGCTCAAAAAACATTTATCATTATAATCAATGATGAAAACAATTGCGCTGCTTCATATTTTTGATTAATATAAACTTCAAAAGAACAGAATGTATTTGAAATAGAAAAACACTTTTGATTGATTTAACGCATCCTTGCTGAATAAAAGTAACCCCCCACAAAAAAAAAACGTATACACTGATCGCAAACATTATCTCTAACAATTCACAAATCAGTCAATGGTGTCCAAATTTTGACATATGTTTATATGACTGTGCACATCGATGTGAACGACACCTACTCCCTCTTTGTTTCTGTTTTGAGTGTTGACAGTAAGCTGTCAGTAAACAGAAAGTAATTTGTTCGACAATGAAACCTTTTGAGCGTCATTAAGAATTACATAGCAGACTGTGTAAAAGTGTGAGTATGAGTAATAAACAACTACACAGAAAACACAATGCTAGACCTACTTTCTCTTAATACCTGCCAGCTCTGAGACTTGTCAGATGATGAAGTCTACATTAAATCAAAAACTGAGACTGTTTACTTTCATTTTTGTCTTGTTGCGCCCATTAAAATGTTTTCTTTTTGGCTCACAAAGGGTTGTGGTGGTGTCTCGGTCTGGTTTAGAAAACAGCAGTTTACAGTATTGCGTTATTGTTATGGTGTTGCTCAATTATCTTTTTCAACATTCACAACCCAAACAACTTGAGATTCCGGGATTCTGGTCCGTTTGCCGCAGTCGTTGTGTGGGAAAGCAGAAACATGGTGGAGAGGTCAAAGGTCAGGCATGCTGAGGGAGTGAGAGACACTCCACCTCAAAAACCACAGTGGCCCTTACTGATTATTTTACACAATTCTGCCTCCTCCCTGTATTGTCTGTAAAAGAGACAGAGAGAGGAGAAGTGCCACTTTTATTTTCAGGAAGGAAACACATCTGTGGAACTGTAACAGAGACAGAAAAGCGGAATATGTCAGGAACACTTAAATATAGATGCCCTTCGTTCCCAAAACGCGCATACGCCCACGTCTCCGCATCTTCAAACCATCAGTCTCCTAGAAAACTACTGTGATTACATCAAGCTACAAGACCTCAGACAGTTGGATATAATGAGCTCTTTTAAGTCATAATTCATAATCATCAGTGTTACAATCATTTTCAAGTGGGTCGTGCACAAAAAAGTGGAGTGAGAGACAATCAAGCACAATTAAAGTGGAGTGAAAAGCGATCTGAGTCCACTTTCAAGGCCAGCAAGTGGGAATGCAAATAGAGAGAGCTGTGTTGTTTTTCACTCAGTTTACTCCATATTGATCTCAAAACTAAAGGAAACCAACCAGTCCTGAGGGGAATCATTAATACAAATATTGATATATATTATACAACAATAAAAATAATTATCTGTAAAACAATCTTTAAAAATAACTACTCGTCTCATTAAGCATTGTGAATAACATATAAGTAATGCTTTTATTTAGCAAGGATGTGTCAAATTGATCGAAAGTGAGAGTACAGACATTTATAATGTTACAAAAGACTCTATTTTTAACTACCGTAAATGCATTTCTTTTCTATTTATGAACTTTCTATTTGTTAAAGAATCACTGTTTTCACAAAAATATGAAGCAGCACAACTGTTTTAAACATTGATAATAATAAGAAATTATTCTTGAAGATTAAATAGAGTGATTTCTTAAGGGTCATGTGACACTGAAGATTGGAGTAAAGATGCTGAAAATGGAATAAATTACACTTCAACATTCAAATAGAAAACTTTTTAAACTGTAATGATATTTGACAATATTACAGTTTTACTGTATTATTGGTGATATACACTCACCTAAAGGATTATTAGGAACACCTGTTCAATTTCTCATTAATGCAATTATCTAATCAACCAATCACATGGCAGTTGCTTCAATGCATTTAGGGGTGTGGTCTATCTCCCGAACTCCAAACTGAATGTCAGAATTGGAAAGAAAGGGGATTTAAGCAATTTTGAGTTAAACATGGTTATAGGAAAAAGAGGCTACAATTTGCAAGAGCTCACCAAAATTGAACAGTTGAAGACTGGAAAATGTTGCCTGGTCTGATGAGTCTCAATTTCTGTTGAGACATTCAGATGGTAGAGTCAGAATTTGGCGTAAACAGAATGAGAACATGGATCCATCATGCCTTGTTACCACTGTGCAGGCTGGTGGTGGTGGTGTAATGGTGTGAGGGAAGTTTTCTTGGCACACTTTAGGCCCCTCAGTGCCAATTGGGCATCGTTTAAATGCCACGGTCTACCTGAGCATTGTTTCTGGCCATGTCCATCCCTTTATGAACACCATGTACCCATCCTCTGATGGCCACTTCAGGATAATGCACCATGTCACAAAGCTTGAATCATCTCAAATTGGTTTCTTGAACATGACAATTAGTTCACTGTACTAAAATGGCCCCACAGTCACCAGATCTCAACCCAATAGAGCATCTTTGGGATGTGGTGGAACGGGAGCTTCATGACTGGATGTGCATCCCACAAATCTCCATCAACTGCAAGATGCTATCCTATCAATATGGGCCAACGTTTCTAAAGAATGCTTTCAGCACCTTGTTGAATCAATGCCATGTAGAATTAAGGCAGTTCTGAAGGCGAAAGGGGGTCAAACACAGTATTGGGTTCCTAATAATCCTTTAGGTGAGTGTAAATGCAGCCTTGGTGAGCATAAAATACATATTATTACATATTTCCCAGATGCCAGATCAGACGTCGGGTTCTGACGTCTACACGACTTTCATTTCCAACCAAAATATCCCCTGACTGACGTTACTTTCTACTCAAGGACCTTGACAAACATTAGTGGAGTAAAAATATGTGATTTTTGTCATTAAAATTTAGTTAAAGTAAAAAAGTTTCCAGAAAAAAATTAATACTCAAGTAAAGTACCAATACTCGAAAGGTGTACTTAAGTACAGTAACAGTACTCAACAGTAAATGTACTTTGTTACTGTCCACCTCTGGGTTTTGGTCACTACTGTACAAATCTGTCCCCAAAATCTAGTTATGTAGGCACACACACACAGATCAAAACAGTTTTTTTAATTGATGTGATCATGCCAGACCTCAAAATGCTTCATAGATTTTCTTTGTTGAATCACATCAAAGTGAGCCGCACAACAGCGTAGAGAACCAGGACACACACGCCACCGCAGAATTCCCCTCGACTGCGTGTAAAGAGTCAGACGTCTAATGGCTTGTTGTGTCTGAGTCCATCCGATAGACAGTTACAGTCTGTTTACTCTACAGCACAGATAAGAGACGTCCAGCACACAGACGGACAAAACGAGACTGTACTTAACAGCGCATTGATAAGAGAGAGAGACTTAGACAGGAAAGTTGTGTGTGTGTGTGAAAGCAAATATTTGGCTGAAATGGAAGCTGTGAGTTTTCTGAAGTAATTGCTGACTGACTGACAGGTACACAAAGAGTCAGCGTTGTTCGAGGTTGTTTGCAGACAAACAGGTGTAGTTTTGACTAGACACCTTGCAGGACGTCTAGTCTGGCGGGGCAGGGTGACGAGTTTAACATGCTGGTGGAGAGAAAGTGTAATGCTCAAGTCCACACCCACGGCCACATACACACGCACATCCAAAAACACGAAGAGACACCCATTATTCACATGCAAACACTTAATTACACCCACCCAAACATAAACGCATGTAAACAGCACAATAATAGAAATGAAGAAGTGCCAGTGTTTCTGTGTGAAAATGAGATACGGGTATGATGTTTACTTGCACGAAAACCACTTTTAAATCACTGTGTGGAAACAATGATGTAGGGTGGTGTTTATGTATGATTATGTGAGTTGCTGCTTTAATGGCTAGCTTGGCTTGCAACACCACACAGATTAAAGACAACAGTGGGAAAAAAACACTCACATTTCTGTAGAAACACAGGTTAGTCGAGAGACCTCCACTCGGGGTCCTTCCTCGCTAATGAAACTAATGTTTTCTGAAACAGTAAAACCACACGCTGGGGTAATTCTCACATTGCTCACATGTGCTGTGTAACCAATCAGGTATGTAACTGTTTGGTGTGACTGAACTAATGTATCTCTGTGGTGAGCAAATTTAGTCATTTTTCCATTCATTTTCGTCTAGGGCTCAGTATAGGCTATTTATTTCTATTTTTGGTTTTTATCAAGAAGAAAAGGAAACTCTTGTGTTGTTTTCATCGATATAACCTATTCCTAATGTCATTGATTAAAGGTATGACATTGTATAGAACAGAGAGCTCTAAGAAGTAATGACAACGATAAACATTCGACAAATCCCTCAGTGTGAGGAAAATGGTGGGATTCGATGTATGAAAATACTTCCTTTTTGTCTTGTATCTACAAAACGTGTTTATTTTCTTAATTCAAACTCTAAAAGGTCTACAGTGCTGGTCAGAATTATTTGCCCCCTTGGTAAATATGATCAAAGATGGCTGTAAAAAAATTAATCTGCATTTTTTATCCTTTTGAAATTTTATTTTAAAAAATTAGCAAAAGTCTAACCTTTTATTGACGTAAAAGAATTGATAGTGGGGGGAAAATCACATTATGAAATAAATGTTTTTCTCTAAAACATCATTATTTGCCTCCTTTTATTAAAATACTTTTTACCTCATTTTTCCAAGATAACAGCTCTGAAGTCTTCTCCTATAATGCCGGGTGAGTTTAGAGATCAGACACCATTCCTCCATACAAAATCCTTCCAGATCCTGCAGATTCCCAAATCACTTTTTGGTTTTGGATCACTGTCGGGTTGGAAGATCCAAACATGGCCTAGCAAAAATAGATTTCTAGCAAAGGCTGCAGGTTTTGATTTTTTTATCTGTTGGTATTTGACTGAATCCATGATGCCATCTGAACAAAATGTCCAGGACCTCTGGCAGAAAATTAGTACCACAGCATTAAAGATACAGCAAAGTATTTTCATTTTACACATGGGGTACTTTTTTATCCCTGTGTACACTAAACATCTTCCAAAAAAGCTTTTTTTTTCATCCGACCATTGAACCACGTTACCGCTTGAAGTTCCAGTATACTGTCCGTTACTTTTCAAAGCTTCTATGGACAGATGAAACAAATCAAAAAAGAGGTGTTTGGCTGCAAACACTTAAGATGTCGGAAAACTAGCACTTTTTAGGATAAAAGGATGTGTAACTTTCAATCCCATTTGAACCAGCCCAGTCATTTGAGTGAAACGCATCTTCTTGGCTTAGCAGCGCACTCTTGTGGTGACTCTTAGCAAGTGCTCGTGCTTATATTCGCCTCAGATTTTAAAATCGGCTAAATATATCGTCAACAGATATTTATTAATATAACTCTCAGTGAAATTTAATCTAATTCACAGTAAGAATATTTTCATACCACAAATGTTGGTCGAGAAATGTACTTAATCTACTCATCTCCAAAAGCTTTTTACTCATTTGAAAACACTCACTTTGACTCATTCAGTATTGGCAGGCCAATGTTTATTCAGTTCTTCTGGTTAAGGTGTTCTTGTATGGTAACTGCCAATTGCCTAACCTATGTTCTAGATGGAGAAATAGGCTACTGATAATGTGAAATCTTGTTTTGTGTTTGTTTGTTGACAAATGGGGCTGGAGATTTGAGTAGGCCTATTATTTAATTTTCACTAATGAGTGTTTTTATGCAAATATTTGAATGATCATCATCACAGATTAGACTGAATGAAGTCTCTTCAAATGTCCCAGATTCGAAGAGTTCCAAGAATTGTGTCTGTAAACCTCACCTCATTTCCCCCCTCATGTGATGATAAAGCTATGTACATACACAAACACTCAAACATGTTGTGCACTGTGTGGTTTGTGGTCAGTTGATAAATAGCTTCAGTTAAGCAGGGGAGAGTGTACACGCTTAACGCAAGACTGTATTAACACGGAAAACGCATTCCTAAGAACACCCAGTTTTTGTTCTCATCTTTCCGGCGAAGTTCTAGAATTGCCAAAACCAGCCGCAAACAGGCGTACAACTTTCACACCAACACCTCTAATAAAGAACATGTGACCTCAGAAACCCTTTTTCTTGCTCACTCTGAAATGCACATTTATTCCACTAGGGCCAGTATATTTAGGGCCTATTTTTAGCCATTAACATGCTCAAAAATTCTTGCAACTTTGCACACACGTTGGAATTGATCGGTCATCAGGTCCGGGCACAAGTTGTGGGTGGGTTGTTTCACATACACTATCCAAACTTCATACACTTATAGATCTCATCAAGCTGAACAACTTTCACACTTTAAGTCATACACCAGCCCAACACAAAGTCAGCTGTTATGGGTTGATTGAAAAATGCCTGCCTTGGAATTTAATATACTCCTCTAATGGGATTCATTTGATCGCAAACTCGGTCAGACATGAATCCAAGACATTGGCAAAGGCAACAAATTTATCGCAAAATAAGGGACAGCGGAAGGGTGTTATAACTTCTGCATACATTGACTGTTTTTTATGAAACTTCAGGTGTGTTCGTTGTAGGAGGCCAATACCATTAATGTGAGTCAAAGTCATTGCATCACCAACTGGCAGCAAGATGTGTGTCACTTTCAAAATGCTTTAAAATCACCCTCTTATTTTTACCAGATTTGTTTTAATTTTGATTAGAATAATGTGAAGACACCGCAGATGTAAACCTGTGGAAGGATTATTGATATCTACTGTTTTCATGGCAATGCGTCAAAACTTCTTTTGAGCAGTATTAGTATACTTCAAATTGAATGAAACTTGACACACACATCAGGCGTTGTCAGCCAGAAGGCATGGGCAAAGCCTTAGAAATGGGCGACCTTTTGACTAAAGTTGGGGGTTAGTTTTAACTAACTTGGTACATATATTGTTCTCATCGAGCTGGAAAACGTTCTAATTTACAATCATTGTCTCCGACCAACAGGAAGTCAGCTATTTCAGTTTGAATGTGGACTTTTTTAATCAAGCTCTGAATTTTTTACTACTGCTCCAAAGGCTGTCATGCGATTCACCTACCCTATCTCACGACCAATTCGATTCGAATTCGATCCAGAGTGATAAAAAAGTGGCTAATTCGTACTAATTCGTACAACCTCACTCGATACAAATTCGTACGATTTGTCTAAACCCACGTGACGGTTAAGTTTAGGGGCGGGGTTAGGGGTAGGTCATTCGTACAGAATTCATACGAATTGGCCAATTCGTAGAATATGTACGATTTATCAAAATCGTACTAATTTGTACGAGTGAGGTCATATGAATTGTTACGGATTAGCCACCTCGTAAAATTCGTACAATTCCCACATCAAACTTTCTCAACATGATGCCAGTATATTGAAGATGCTAAATTGCAAACGGATATTGTATATCTCAAACTGTGTTGCAGGGCGAGGGATTAATGTAAGGCCAAAAAAAAGGGAAACAGGAAGGGTCTCATATCTTGTAAAAAAATAAAAATTGTATGATTTAAACTAAATTAAGACCGTATGTTTGGTAATTGAACCTGAATAAATTTAAAATTAAAGTACTATATTTCAGATCAACATTTGTTTTCTTTAAAATGCTGTATTTTGAGATTATTTTAGCTGTATTTAAGCTGTATTTTAATATTCTCCTCTGAATTATATGCAATGTATTTCTATATAGGATTTAAAATAACAAAATAGAGGCATTTAACTATTTCATTTATAGTGGCCTTACATTGACAATATAATATAAATAATTAGTTTTTTTATTAGGTTAATAAAAATGAAAAATGATCTTAACAAATACTTCTTGAAGTACAAAATTTGGTATGCAAATGATAGATTTATGATCACTTGAAACTGACATACGACATCCTGTCACAAGCAGTTCATGGATGTGGCTGTTGTGGTTCACGGTCATAGTGGCACCAGCTGCTGCAGTAAATGTAGCGTACAAATGACTTTTGACAGTCTTTTTACATTTTCCGGCCTTAGATGGATATTGCCCTCTGTGCACAGTTGCCCTGAAGTCACCGAGGTGGCGGCGGAGCCGGGGCTTGGGCCCGTCATCGCTGCTTGCAGCTATATTTAGTTTTTGTTTTTTATACAGCACAGGAATCCATCTCTAGAATGTCTGATAAGGAGCACTTAATCCGGAAAACATCTACAAAAATCTGATAAACATATTAGAAATATCAGTGTTTCTCATATTCTAAATCATAAACATCTTAAAAATGTTTTCTAAATGTCTATTTAACATCTAGTAGAAAATGTCTGACATCTTTTATATTTTTGGTGACCTGGACATGAACCGAACAGTTAAAAGAACCATTGTTTCTTAGTGTAAAGAACATTTGACTAATCATTTTCTCCAAAGGAAAGGTTTGGTAGATGTTGAAGGTTCTTCATGGAATCATAGGCCATGCCAGTATTTTTATTTTAAGAGTGCATGCGTTTGTACATGTTTGTGTTGTGTGCATGTGCTCTGGTCAGCATCTCTTCTCTTCTCTAAATCCTCCTCTATGTTTCGCTCTCTCCAGCACAATACCAGCACCAGTTGCCCTGCTGGGTCACAGACACATAGAAAGGTTTTTACTCTGTGAATACGGGACAATGTGCTCAGAACAGACAACAGAGAACAGTGTGGTGAGTGGAGAGAAAAATCTATACTTATTGATAGGTCTGTGTGTGATATTGCTTTTATATTTTCTGTATGTACAGTCCATTTACGGACATTGACCACTTGTTCTGAATTAATGACCATGACCTCAGTTCGGTTTGCTATTGGTGTGACTGCTTTCTGTTTTAGTTCACTGGCTCTACCTTGAGGCATCATCTGTAACTGCAATAGAAAAGTAGAATGGCATCCAAACTGAGTTTAAGGGAATTCGAGTGAGTTGCATGATAGATAAAACATGTTTATTATAATAAATTCAGACCAGAATAAAAGAGCACACCTCTCTTTTTCCAGTTCTCAGAGCCCAAAGTTGGATGTCAGATGTCACACGGATGAAAATTATAAAACAAATGCATGGCATAGTATGGTCAGTGTGTGTGTGTGTACCCAGACATTATCAAACCCTGACAAAATCTCCAAAAACCTCTATGTGTGTTTGTGTGAACTCTATCAACCAGTTGACCTTGTCATTTTCAGACCACAGCGTTCCATCAGATATCCGAGAATGACGCTTCTCGAGATCCCAACCATCCCCAGTCTTTCCTGGCTCAACAGAGAATATCTGCGGCACTCAAGAGGATCCGTCTCTGCAAGGACAAACCGAGCTAAGCAATGAACTCTTAAGAGCATGCATTCAGGGAATAGACCAGACACAGTCACTGGCTCCACCTGCTGGACACTGAATGCATTCACATGCACAATTATGCTGTATTCGTTCTAAAAAATCTGACAATGCTGTTATCTCAATGTCAAAATATAAACACAAATGTGTTCAAGAACGTTAACATTTTAAATTATTTTAAATAGCCTACATTCGAGTAATCCAGACAGCAACATAGAGCCAGCCCACATCTGGGGCGTGTGGAACATGTACCAGATGTGGCCCGGTATCTGGGCCGACACTATGTAGCTGTCTGGATAGCCTAAACACTGAAAGAAGGCTGCACTCTTCGACCAAACTATACGTTTTGCCAGATATAGTGTATTGTTTTCTAGTATTAATGTATCAACATAATTCATTCATCACATTTCAGTCTTCTGCAAACATTTCCACGTTCAGATGAGATTTGATGAGTGTCTTGTCTTCTAGTTTTAGCTGAATTCATTCACGATAGATTGTTAGCTTATTTTATTTGATGTAGGTATCTTTGTTTCCGAATTATTTTCAATTTTGATATTTTTAGGTCAAACCGTTCTTGTCTGTCAGTCATATAATGGAGGGCTATGGTCACCACCTCAAAGAGCATGCACAGAGAAGTCCAGATTGAACATGATTTAATGACTCGTAAATGTAAGTACACACTGATGGCCTAAGACACGAAACGAGCGGTTTGTGTGAGAAAATGAACAGTATTTATATTGTTTTTACCTCTTGTAACCACAGCCACGTCCAAGTGATCTGAGGCCGCTTTGGTTATCTCAAAATTGAAACTACTGTGGAAACAAAGACACCTACATCTTGAATGCCCTTGAGCCTGAGGTAAGCTAAAACATCCAAAAATCTGTTTAAAATAACCATGTCATGCTCTTTAGCGTAAAAATGAATGTGCTTTATTTAATCAAAAAAAATTGTGGCAACAAATTACAAGCAATATTATTAATTAAATTTAAGAATAGAATTGAGTAATAATGAATCAAATGTATTCCTTAAAAGTTAACCATTTAAAATGAGTAAAAAATAAGTTTAAGTCACCATTATGGTGATCAGTGTTTGTTTTAGGTTTGTTTTAAAATTACGGTTTTCTTCTTCACTGATTCTGCTTGTTAACATTAGATGTCTTCATTGTTGGCAATATAAAGTAAAGATAATATAAAATAATTAATCTTTGACATCTGTCTGTTATTCAGATATTTTTGTTTAATTTTTTTGGGTGTAAACTTTACTCATTTCAAATGGTTAACTTTTAAGGAATAATTTTGCACGTTTGTCAATAAGCAAAAAAAAAATAGATTTGTGGTTTGGATATAGTTCAGTTATAATGGAATAATAACACAAAATGCTATATATGCTACCATAAAGTTTAATACTGCAATGTTTCGAAGACATTGTCTGGTCAAAACCTATATTAAACTTTGATGGGAGCAGAAAGAGAGTATTTTTTCCCCACTTTTTCGGTAGTTTGTTCAAGGAGCAACAATAGCCTGAATTTAGCCTGGGTGTTCGTACACTACTTTGAATTAAATTTTGATTGGTCCTCGTGAAATGCTTTGAAGTTTAAATTGACATTGTTAGCATTGTTAAACATTATGTGGTTTAGTACTAAATCAAAGCTGCAAATAAATGGAAGTCAATGCATGTTCAGATCTGGAGTGATTTGAAGACGCATATCATCTAAAACAAGACGTCACTTTGTTTCCCTGCTCCTGCTTGTTCCCTTGGGAAAGTTATGATTATATGATTCAGACTATACTTGTCACGCAGTGTTAACGTAAGGTAGGAAACACTTAGCACCCGAGCTCAACATCTGACTGTTTGAACTTCAGGTGAGCAAAGCCTTCAGAACCTGTGAGAAGGAAACCTGTGTAGCCATAAACACATAAGAAAGTTATTATTGTGCATAATTGTGAAATTAATAACCTTCTCGTAACCATGTTAATAATATTAGTGTTCTTGTTCTACAGTAATGTTTGAGTCTCTCAATGAATTCACTGACTAGAACATTATTTATGCAACATTTATCGCAACATTTTTTCTTTTGTCAAATCAACTTAAATAATTTATGTAGTACAGATAACATAATATTTTGAGTTTCTGAAGATTGAATCAATATTCTTTATTGTATTAACTCAATTTTTCTATTTCAATGAACTTAAATTTTTAAGGCAACCAGGTTACTTCATTTTTTTTAAGTTAAACCAATATTTTTTTACAGTGTGGTAACAAAAGATATTTGGCATTATCAGGACCCACAAATATTCCCCACTGCATTATTTTACATTATATTCAAGATTTTATAGGCTATAGCAGTTTAATGTAGTAGCCTACTGACAATAAAACTCTGAAATATATATATACACTACCGGTCAAAAGTTTAAGGTCGGTAAGATTTTTTATGTTTTTAAAAGAAGTCTCTTCTGCTCACAAAGGCTGCAATTTTTTGATAAAAAATACACAAAAAACACAGTAATATCGTGAAATATTATGACAATTTAAAATGATTTTTTATGTTAATATATATTAAAATGTAATTTATTCCTCTGAAAAAAAGCTGAATTTTCAGCATCATTACTCCAGTCTTCAGTGTCACATGATCCTTCACAAATCACTCTAATATGATGATTTTATGCTCCAAAAACATGTATGATTATTATCCATGTTGAAAACAGTTTTTACATTTTTATTTCAGGATTCTTTGATGAATAGAAAGTTCAAAGAATTTTTTTTTTTTTTTTTTTTTTTTTGGGGAACTATCCATGATGCATATTGTTGCACTTTTGTATTGTGGCACGATATACTGTTACACCCCTAAGGCTATATATGACAGTAGCCTACATTTTTATTTCATTAGGCTATACTTTCAGCTATATATAAATCTATATCTATCTATCTCTATCTATCTATCTATCTATATCTATTATATCTATCTATATCTATCTATATCTATCTATCTATATCTATCTTATCTATCTATCTATCTATCTATCTATCATCTATCTATCTATCTATCTATCTATCTATCTATCTATCTATCTATCTATCTATCTATCTATATATCTATCTATCTATCTATCTATCTATCTATCTATCTATCTATATATATATATATATATATATATATATATATATATATATATATATAGCCTATTTTTGTCCTTTTTTTCTTGTAAAACGAAAGAAGAAATTAAGATTTTCGCTTTGGTTAATAAAACAGCTGAAAAGTGTATTTTAAAGAGTGAAATAAAACTGTGGTATGTCATGTTAAAAAGGTTAAATGTGAAAAGCATAGGTTCCTCAGTTCCCACATGGTGTGATGTGAAGAGATGAAAGCTGCACTTGACTTGTCACAGCCTCACGAAAACTCACCTGTCACTCTCAGTCATTATCTGAGTACAATCGCTATGTTCACACTTATAATAAAGCAATGATGAGCAGTCATGAAAGAACCCGCTGAGGGTATATAAATGGTCAGCTCCGGCTTCATGTCCACAACGACAGCAAGGTGACCATACGGAACCTTGAACCGCGAGATCATTCAACAAGCGACATCCTTCAGAGAGTCTTTCTGCAGCTAAATCGATTCGAGATAAACCTTGAACCAATATTAGATAATTTTGCAAAAATGACCAGCTTTTTTATCCTGTTGTCAGTGGTCACTTTGGCTGGCGCTTTCCCTCACAGCGCCTTTCGACGGGACTTTCACCGACACATGGGGAAGGATCTGGAATCCTCCGGGAATGGACCAGACGAACCTATTCGGGGATCTGTCAGAGTTGTCAAACTAAACCCTCATCATTTTATGCGACGGGCAACCAGTAGTCATGTGCCGTCCAAAAACTCCCCGAGTCGAGGCGCGTTTCCCGCGTTCTTGGCCCTCGGACGTGCTGGTCCGTCGGCCCTGACCCGTACCAAACCCGCGGGCCTGCTCCCTCCGGTGAGCGCGAGCGGCACCGGCGCAGACGCGAGGAGGAAACAGGGTCTCGAGATGTGGCAGAAAGTCATGCACAAAAGCGAGCAGAAGCAAAGAGGCCGTGGCGCTGCGCATCAACCCCAAAGACATGTCCAAGCAGAGTTGCGCCGCGGTGCCCTTCACACAGGTAAGAATTCAGTACCGTACAACTGTACACATTTTATTTGTAAGTGATTTATAGCATAGGCCTAAATGAGCGTGAAACTTGAAGTTGCCTGTTCTGTGACGTCATATACCCAGATAGCATAAGTAGGCTACAGATGTATGGAAGATGTCTGTTAAAGATCACTTCATCTGGAAAGCATCTGCTGTTTACTAACATCTGATACATCTTTAAGATGTCAGTTTAACTCACATTCTAAATCATTACATCTTAAAGACATCTTCTAAACGTCTATTTGACATCTGAAAGGAAATAGACGTATTGCAGATGAGCAAACACTCTAAAAATAGCTACGATCTTCCAGATGTAAAACACACATCAGATAGACGTCTCTGGATGAAGTGTGCTATCAGGGCCTATAGGCCTATGGGCTGCCGCACATAAAAAATATAATTCTTAAAATAACAGAAAAGTTAGCCTAGGCCTACTGGCAGCTTAATATACCCTTACATCATCTAGTGATTTCCGTTAACCCTAAAACACATCGCAATGAAGTGTTTCAAAATAGGCCTACAGGTAAAACACCTGTAAAATAAATAGGCTACGGAAAAATTCTGTTAAATGAATACAGTAGCCTATCATTGTGCCCTATTTTTACAGATTGTTTTAGCCAGTGGCCTATTTGAAACAGTTAGCCCATGATATTTTAATAAATTGCAGCCTTATGCAACACAGTAGGCCTAATATTTAATTATGATTTAGCCTAAGTAAAATAAAAGTAGCCTAGTCTAGTGTCAAAGCGACAACATGCACCATATGTTTGACCATAATGTATATTTATGCGTATAAAGGGAATTTGTCATCTTGGTTAACATACAATAACCTATAAATATATGGACACATAGGCCTATCCATGTGATATTGTTTAAATATAGGCTAATGAACATTCTAGGCCAGTGTAAATCTTAAATGCAATTTATCTTGACAACACAATGCGTTGTATGGAAAGAATGATGATATCATAGTGACATGACAGTGGGTAAATTATAATGATAGGTCCTATGTCTTAATTTTCAGTGAGAACAAATCAGCGTTGGATCATCGGCGTTATTGTTATGTCATTAACTTTGCTGAAACAGTCAGTCAATCTTTTGATTTTTAGTTGTTTTAGCTTATTTAAATGCTTATTTTAAAACATTTTAATTCCACTTGAGGACCCCTGTTAACATGTTCGTTTGTGTTCACCGTTCCCAGCGCATAACGGAGGACGGCTGCGAGACGGTGACCGTTCACAATCATCTCTGCTTCGGTCAGTGCAGCTCCATGTTCGTCCCGTCCAGTGGAGAGGCTCGTGCACCAGGAGCTCCGTGCACGCGCTGCGGCCCCTCTAAATCGACGCTTCGTGCGCGTGCCTCTGCGCTGCGGTACTGAGGTGCGCGAGAGGCGCGTCATGGTCGTCGAGAAGTGCAAGTGCGAAACCAGCAGTGAAGAGGTCAACGTGCAGAACACAGAAATGCATCATTTATAACTGAGAAGGTTTCACTTTATACATTTATTCTAATATTTAAGTTCACCAATGGTGTGTGTGTGTGTTTGTGTGTCTGACTAGGCCTATATAGCCACATAAATGTGAAATATTATGTGTTGTTAAAAGTGTCCGAAATACGGGATGTATTAAACACGAGTCCCTGTGAATACAGGAAAGCGTCTCTGTAAACTACCGTCTGATATTCAGCGGGATCTTTGTGTTAATTGTAATGACGATGCTGTTCATCATTTTAATGAAGGCTACTTTTACGTGTCATTTCATATATTCACCAGTAGGTGTCGCGGTTGCATGAAAACTATTTCAGCAATGCATTTTACTTAGTTCACCCTGTATATCGAATAGTGTGGGATTGGGTAAATTGGCTTTATGCACTCCACTACTTCCTGAACTTCAGCCAGCTCCTTGTTTCCTGTCTGCCATAATTGGACAAACGGATTAATCCAGGTGTATCTGACCTCAGTAGTCACAACAACAATAATCAGGCACACCTGAATTAATCAAGTTTGTCCAATAATGGCAGACAGGAAACAAGGAGTTGGCTGAAGTTTAGGAGTAGTGCAGCTGGGCATAAAACCAATTGACCTCATTGATTAATGGCATTGAGATGACTGTCAATTGTGGCACAGTTGGCACAGTACTTGACTACAACCTTGTGGATGCAGGTATATTTGTTGCATTTTGTGGAGATGTATTTGAGTGGCAATGTGAGATATTAAAAGCTAGTTCAAGAAAAAACCTGTACAATGCAACGAAAATTTCACAGTGTTGCAGTAGCCAATAAAAAGCTACGTGAAATCATTAAAACAACAGAAAAAAACCCAAAATCAGTCTGCATGTCTTTCTTTTTAAAATGTCTCCTAATGCTTTACCATCAACCAATGTACAAAGATGTCTTACTGATGAATAGCCTATAGGCTATATTTTTGAAGGATCATGTGACACTTAAAGGGATAGTTCACCAAAAGAATTCTCACCCTTTGTTCCAAACCTGAATGAGTTTCTTTCTTCTGTTGAACACAAAGATATTTTAAAGAATGGTGTTATTCAAACCTTGGATGGCAGCCATTGACCTCCATAATAGGAAATAAAAAAACTATGGAAATCAATTATCTTCATTTGTGTTCAACAGAAGAAAGAAACTCATGTTTGAAATTGGAACAACATAAACGTGATTAAATGATGACAACGCTTTCATTTTTGTGTGAACTATCCCTTAAGACTGCAGTAATGGCTGCTGAAAATTTGTCATTTTATAATAGGCTATACATTGTAATAACATTTCACAATATTACAGCTTTTACTGCGTTATTGGTCAAATACATGCAGACCAGGTGAGATTCCTTTCAAAACATTGTTTTTAGGCTATATCTTAATTATTCTATAGCTAGCTACCTCCATATTGAAACTAATAAGGCTAATTAAAGGGTGCTACATCTAAGCAGGGGGATAGGTCTGGCTATAGAGAAAATGGATTGATCCTCATTTAGCTTAAGTAAACAATGCGACCATAAGCAAGAAAGACCCTAATTTGCTGCATTAATTATAGACTATCGTTTAACATCAAAATGCACTTTAGGTGTTGTTAGACCCTTTTGCTGCCTAATCACTCTTTTCAAAACTGTGGGAATCGCCATCTCCCTATAGGACAGCTGCACTTCAGTCTGAATGTGTCAGCAGAAAAATAAAACTTGTAGGCTATTCATCGATTTTCTGGCACCAGATTGCAAAAAAGGTCGAGTTTAGTCATCCTATAGGAAAAATAACCCGAGGGAGAACAAGGGGGTTATTCTTTACATCGCCTTGGCAGTCTGTCAAAACAGCATCTTCAATTTGCATTGCGCGCGAGTTGCTTGTATGTATTGTAAGGACGCGCATCCTCCGCGCCACCAACTCTTGTTGTGTGCTTTACAGTTCTGTATAGTGGTTAATTTGGTGAAAAATTTAAATAAATAATTTATTTTACACCAAAGTGGTTTTCTGGGTCGCGCAACAGATGTTGAGCGTTTTTATAAACCGCGAAACACTTTAGCGGCGTTGCCACGGCATGAATTGCACGAGGCGGGGGATTTTTTCTTATATGGGCTCGCGCTTCACTTGTGCCAAGACCAGGCTATGGGAAATATAACCACCGTGAGTAAGCTCGTTAAAGGTAGACAATGACAACAACGCGAGCTGCTAAGTAGCCTATATGTGTAAGGTTGAGCAAGCAAAGAATGGGGAATACGCGACATTAAAACTGCATTAGAGGGAACTTATAAGTGGCACGTGGTTACTGCAATCGCGAGACTGCAGAAACACCGTTGACTAGCGCGGGATCGGTTCACAGCAACTACGAAAATATTTTAAAGCATTACAGCGAAACAAGCCTTTTATGTTTAAACCTCATTATTTGTTTGCATATATATTTGCAGTGAAAAACTAGTGTCTATAACTTGTCACTCAGCCCATCTTATTATGTTTGTTAAGCCTGGTTTAATTTGCAATCGCCCCACACATGCCCAGCACTGCATTTCTCCTGAGACTGGACCAGTTGGACCTTTGCATATTGAACCTTCCTAATAATGTGGCACTGATTGAGGCCTTTGAAATGCAGGCATGGGTCTGAAGCGGGTCCATGGGTGGATAGTGGATTGGTTGGACCTGACAGCTCTAAGCATGGTGATAGGGCTGCGTTTCCTGCATGCCTCGGGGTCTTTAGTGTGAAATGCCAGGGTAAACTTAGAGATGGTTCGATTGCAATGACATGGATGTGGCTCGAGTGCCCGGGAGCAGCTGGGCAAGGTTGGCATCTGACTGCCATTGGGAGTTTGTGCCGCAGGGCATCGCCAGCTTCCAGTGCTTCAGTCGGATCCACAATTCTCCATTACAATTGTACATTAAGTTGCCTTCACTTCACATCCAACCCACAATATCTACAAAACCCAGAGCAGCTGTACATGTAAAAGGACACTGCCAGCCAATGTGTCTTATTAAAAAGCAAAAAATTTAATTTGGAAATCATTGCTTTTAAAAACCCCTTTTTCACACTAGCTTTTTACATATTATGGAGTACTTTGTTTTCTTTTTGTCTTTATTTCTAAATGAAGTGATGCAAAGCACCCAGGTTTGTTTAGTGTTCATTCATGGTTCATTCATTCATTCTTGTCAAGGTCATGAAGTCGCTTTCACAGTGGATGCACAAATGCATGTGATTTTCGGTCCTGGTTTTTGACCTGTGGGATGTGCAAACATATTAATTAGACGTTATAGATTAAAGCCTGTGAGATGCAGGTGATGTCACATAACAACTCTAATTGCATTAATTAGGGTAATTAAGGCTAGACATTTGGCAAAAGCATCTTGTGTAGCCCTGCCTGATGTCATATTTTCCTGTCGTGCCATGTTTCAGAGCTCAGCGTCCATGTGTGGCGGTGTCTGCTGGCATCAGCATAACTGTGTTCATTTACCCTGAGAGAACAGGAGACATAAGCTCTGTTCCAGCGCCTAGTGAGCTGCCTACGTTTTAAGGCATCATATGTGTGTGTTCCCAACACCAAAGCTGTTCCAAAAGGTAGGCAGTGTAATTATACTGGCTTCTTAAAGTCATAATGAAACAAAATGGACAATTCTTTTTTTTTTTTTTTTTTTTGTCCATGATGTCCATGTCTTTCTTTCTCCAATCGAAAAAAAGTAAGATTTTTAAAGAAAACATTCCAGGATTTTTCTCCATATAATTGACTTCAATGGGGTCCAAATGGTTAAAGGTCCAATTGAGAGTTTCAGTGCAAACTGTTCAAAGGGCTTTAAACGACACCAAACGATGAATGAGGGTCTTATAAAGCGAAACGATCAGTCATTAAAAAAAAAAGTTTAAGTTTTATATGCTCAAATTAATCTTTTTTCAAGTCATTTTGTTCATTGCGTTTGTTGAATGAACTAAATGACTCGAAAAGATCGATTCATTTGATGAACGAGTTCGAACAAGCGAGTCAAAAACGAGAACAAAGCAAGGCGAGCATTTGAACGTAAAGTTTTTTACTTTTTTTTGTTAAATGACCGATAATTTTGCTAGATAAGACCCTTATTCACCGTCTGGTGTCGTTTAAAGCCATTTGAAGCTGCACTGAAACTCTCTTTTGGACCTTGAACCGTTTGGACCCCATTGAAGTCCATTATATGGAGAAAATCCTGGAATGTTTTCATCAAAAACGTTAATTTCTTTTCGACTGAAGAAAGAAAGACATGGACATCTTGGATGACATGGGGTGAGTAAATTATCAGCAAAAGTTTTTTTAAAATGTGAACTACTCTAAATGATTAATTCGCATGCATCATGTTTTTAAAATGAATGTGCCCTAATAATCTTTTATCAAAATAACCCGACATCTCTTCTCTGATGATGCGTTTACTGGCGTGAGGGCGGGGCCTCCTGTCACTCACGTGAGATCCACCAATAGCAAACCACAACCATCCAATCAATTCCCAATGGACAAAATCAATCCCCGGCCTACATTTTGTTCTTGTTCGAGAGGCCGTTTCACTCAGACACACAGTGCGTCACAATAGGGAAGACAAGCCAATTTTAAATATATATTCTTCAAATCCTATAATGCATTGCGATGAGCATCCAAAATGTAAAGTATCACTTATAAATAAAATATTTTGATGTGTGATGGTCACTTGCACATACAATTGTAAAATGCAAAATTCAGTTGTGATGTAGGCAGTAAATGGCAAGAAAATCTAGAGAAAGAAAGTGGAGAAATTATGGATTTCTTCCAGGAACGAATGCCAGGTTTTAATGGGGAGAAGCTCATCATTTGTCTTCTCCTCAGCGTTCGACACATGGCTTTGGAGTGCACAAGGGGAAAGAGGAAGAGGAAATGGAATTCTCTTTAAGAATTCTATCAGAGATGAGATGCCCGCGGGAGCCATTTTGTTTCTCGCATTGTGCTGAGCGGAGTGCAGCGAAGAGAGAATCTGGGCACGGATGAGCGTGAATTCTGAATGTCACTCCGACTCCAGAGAGTCTCTAATTGATTTGGGACTTTGATTCTTCGCTTATTCTGGGATCACAAGGCTCAGAGAGCGGTCAGTGAGAGACACTCCCTCAAGCTTTTAAATGTCTTCTGTTAAACTTGACACAGATGCTGTGCAAAACTTTTTAAAAGGAGCTGTTTGAATAGTCTACTAACATACTGCAGTTACTTTAAAAGAAAGGTTCTTTTTTGGCATTGATGGTTCTTAGAACCTTTAACATCAATGGAACCTTTCAATTAGAGAGAAGGTTCTATAGTGGGGCAAATTACATTATTAAAATGGGTTCTTTAAAGAGAAGTTTTAGTTCTTCTGTGGCATTGAGGTGGAACTATTTCAGTTTGAAAGAAACTGAAAAGGTCTAAATGTTTGAAAATGAAATTCTGGCCTGGGCTTTTGCTGGATTGCATCCGCCCGCTGTGCCTAACTCTGCTGGCCAGGCTAGAGTAATCGCTCCACCAGCCTTGCACTGTCTGCATGAAGATAAATGAGACAATTAGAGCTTCTCTGTTATCAATTACACATCCAGGACGGCTGTTTTACATCAAACACTGCAATTGCGATTCACCGCGAATCCAGATTCTTTTGTTCGGACTCCCATCGGGCACCAATCTAAACTGAGAATGCCAGTTTTAGGTAGATTGTTTTTTTGGACATTGTTGTTGTACATTCAAGGCCAATTTTGGATGTTTTGGGATTTTTTTTTCTTGTGATTTTTGCTTCTGTGATTGCCTAGAATTCAAACTCCCACACACATATGCACACAGAGAGCGTATGCAGAAGCGGGAGAGGGTCTCGGGCTAGAATTTTGGGGGTGCAGGTAGCGCTTAAGCCGGTATGGGCTCTGCCCGCTGTCCCTGCGTGATGCCAGCGTACTTGCACACATACACACACATACACTGATGATGCCAATACCATCTGTCATCGGTGAGAACATCTGCAGCTCAAGGTGCCCTTGTCACCCATAGTTAAAGTAACGAGAGGGAGAGATAAAACACAACTACAGATCTTATTAGGATCAACCAAAATGCAACTCAGCTTAAATAAACCTGCATCATGTTTTGGGGAATTATAATTTGTCCATTTATGTGTTTGCTGCAGACAGCCATTGCTGTTATGCCCTAAATTAATACACATTTTTTCTATGTACATTTCTGAAATTTACTTTCTGTAAAGCTGCTTTGAAACTATATGTATTGTGAAATGTGCTATACAAATATTTATGTGTCTGTTTATGCTATTGTAAGATACATTTTTTTAAATTAATAAACCAAACAGACCATATAGGCATGTTGTCCCATAGCCTACTTGGTATGTTTACACCGATATGTTTATTACTTGAGAAAAAAGTATAGCCTAATAAATGAGGGATTCGATCTGCATTCACGAATGTCATATTTTGAACGACATGAAGACATTTGAAAGCATATGCTAAAATTATATCTAAAATAATGGATAACGGTAACGCGTTTCATTGAGAGCTGTCAGGACGGATTTCCCGGGAAACTTCTACTTCAGTCCGTACGTGTGTACGTCATGATTGTAAATAAAGGTCCCTTCTACGGCGCGTGTATGGTGAGGAGGAGTATCGTGTGGTAGGCCTAGTAAAATAGATATTTCTATAGGATTTCTGCCTCTTTTTCTTTATTTTATTATTTTTTCAGGAGGGCGATACGTTCACTTATAACATGTGTAGGCTATACAAGCCTCAAGTCAGATTAATCGCGCGCAGAACAGCAAAGCAAAGCCTAATGTAATAATAACCAAACTATTTATTCCGCGTAATTTAATGCTTTAACCGCCAGAGGGCCAATCATAGTGTCAAGCAATTCATATCTCGAAATGAAATGAGTAAAACACAAAAGAATTCAACTGAATGCATTACAAACACAATTAATTATGTTTTGTTTAATATAGAATACTTCCCAACAAAACAACTAAAATCACGCTTTCTTTTAGACGTATACTTTGTCCTTTAATTCTTCTTGAAGGTTCTTTTATAGATTATTTTTTTCTGTTCCTTTTTGTTTGATTCTTTAGAAACACAGATGGTTTCTTTTTCATCTCTCTATCTCACACACACTGCCTCCCATCATCTGACAGGTGCAAAAAACACACACACACACACACGTTATCAATGACATACGTCTCCTGAGAATGACAGTAGTCAGGGGCATTAAGACTCTGCCAGGCTGAGTTTGGCTCTGTATGAGTCTTTTGATAGAAACACCTGCAAGATGGCTGAGTTTATCTGTCTTTAACGCCTCTCCTGTCTTGGCATGGACTCTATAACACTTCGGAGACAAGAAAAACAGAGGAGAGGGGGCTTTTATTCTGCTTAAGGTTGAGTGATCACTAGAACCATGTGTGAGACAGGGGGTTTTAAGCTTGAATACATCCACTCATATGTGCTCCTCCTGATTAAGTGTTTACATGTTTTTTTTATATGTATATATGAAAGTGTGTGTGAGGCAGATGGCATGGCTGGATAGCTATGCCAGTTTCTGAAATATATTCAGTGTTGTGTTCCATCTGTGACCCTGCATGCCAAAACCTGGCCTGACCCTAAATCGATCTGCAAGCAAATATATAATGGCAATTTTATGTCATATATGAAGGTCTTATTATGACTTTATGCATCTCTTCATTAATGTTTTCCCCTACTTTTTAAATACCTTTAGTCTATAGATTAGTATGATAGTAGTAGGCCTACTATTTGTTGTCCTGGACCAAGTCTTTCAATCGAAACTATGAAAATCTATTATAAAATGCATTACATTTTTCAAACTATGATGATATGAATAAAGAGTGGAATAAAAACTATTTCAATATGTATTTGTTAAAGTGATTTTTAAATGACTATCCCTCTGCTGTCTTAATTTCCACCACAAGGAATTTGGTTTTCCTAATTTGTTTTTAATTCTTTTTTATTTTGTTATTGTTATTATTTTTAAATGCTCCTGTTTATCAAGAAAAAAAATCTGAATGGAAAAGTAATGATTTGTGAAGGAAACAAAAACAAATAGACTATACACGGTAGATACCACTGGTGAACAAAATGTTGTATAGTGCATAATTTCGAGTCAAACTGCACTAACTTGTAAAAACAGTGTACAAATATATGTCTACAGGCCTAAATATGCCTAAATATGTATCAAATGAGCACATAGGCTACTAACAGTTTGACTTTATGAAGGGTAAGCACATTACACGATGTAGAGGAAAATAACAACATAAGACTTTCTTTTTATTTTATATTTTAGAGTTTAAAGTGTTTTTGGCGCCGATTCTGGAAAAGTGTCACGTGACTGTGTGTGCTCGCCCAGACACTTGCGGCCTCTGGAGTCAGTCAGCAGGTTTATCGGTAAGTAGTGTAAGCTTTATTAGTCCAAATGCTCCTTTATGACACGGTGAATCCTGTCTGAGATCTGTGCCCTTTGAGGTTTACCTTTGTCGCTTTAATCCTGCTGTTATTGAGACAGCTCAAATGTGAGATTTACCACGAAATAAACGGCTCGTTTCAGTTAGGCATAGGCTACTGACGACATTTCTAATTGATCAGAAGAACTCGTCTATCCTGTCAAGAAGCTTTAAAGATTAAGTCGACCTACTTTTATAACCTGTAATTAACGTTTTGTTCAAAACAAACATAAGT